>JBBPDB010000146.1:17453826-17473679 GCA_037974465.1 Brachypetersius altus
ATGGTCAGTAGGTGTGATTGTCAGTTGGGGTGATGGTCAGTAGGTGTGATTGTCAGTTGGGGTGATGGTCAGTAGGTGTGATTGTCAGTTGGGGTGATGGTCAGTAGGTGTGATTGTCAGTTGGGGTGATGGTCAGTAGGTATGACTGTCAGTTTCGGTGATGGTCAGTAGGTGTGATTGTCAGTTGGGATGATGGTCAGTAGGTGTGACTGTCAGTTGGGGTGATGGTCAGTAGGTGTGATTGTCAGTTGGCGTGTTCAGAATGTGAGTAGTGATGGATTAGGAGAGCTCATGAAGTGGTCAGAGAGATTGTAGTGTATGAATATGTGTCCTAACAGCAGCGAGGCGCTCCAGCACTTTCACATGTCCTGAGTGACAGCTGCCAGTGAACTGTGTGTGTGTGTGTCTCTGTGTGTGTGTGTGTCTGTGTGCATGTGTGTCTGTGTGAGTGTGTCACATTATCCTGGGAGCTGTCTGCCTTGTTTGTGTATCCATGTGTGTTTCACTATGAATGCAGGTTTCTATGCACCTTTAAGTTTGAATGTGTATGTGTGTGTGTGTGTGTGTGTGTGTGTGTGTATGTAGTTGTGTACAGGTGAATGTATGTGTATGTGTATATATTTGTGTTTGTGTGTGTGTATGTATGTATATTTATGTGTATGTTTGTGTGTATCTGCGAATGGACATGGGTATGTTTGTGTGTGTGTGTGTGTGTGTAAGTATGCATATGTGTATGTGTTTGCATGTGTGTGTGTTTGTGTGTGTATGTGTTTATATGTACTGTATGTGTGTGTATGTGCTTATATGTGTGTGTGTGTGTGTGTGTGTGTATGTGTTTGTGTGTGTGTGATGTGTATGTATGTGTTTATATGTACTGTATGTGTGTGTATGTGCTTATATGTATATGTATGTGTGTGTGTGTGTGTATGTGTTTATATGTACTGTGTGTTTGTGTGATGTGTATGTATGTGTGTGAGAAGAGAGATAGACTCTTTATCTCCCTGAACAGAGATTGTGATCAGTCCACCTCACAGAGACTGATCCAGTAATCCAGCAGAGTCACGCATGCAGACACATTATCAGCAGCGGCCTGAGGCCTCGATCTGCGTTTGCTTTTACATAACTAACGGTTTAAGGCTGACGTTACGGGTTTCTACATTAAAACAGGAGCGTTGAGGCACTTTTACCAGAACCGATAGTTTCTGAACAGAATAATCTCAAAAGTATGGACAGCCTTCAGGCTCCTCAGGTTCATCATCAGCAGTTCCCACACACCCATTGGGGGCGCCACTATCAGGGTCTGAGCTCACAGGCCGAAAGGTAGCATGGGGTTCCACCGATCACAAATGGGAGCGTGTCAACATGCTTGGAGGAGAACATTGAGGAGGTTGATTAGTGTAGTGGATAACACCACTGCCGTCCAACAGGGGGGGGCTTCACTTCCTACCTTGGGCACCAAACCACACTGCACCAATAAGCCTGTACAGGAACTGCTGCATCGAAACTGTGCTGCAGTGGTTCTTAGGTTCTAGCTTTCATGTTCCGGTGTATCTCAGTCTGGTAACGACTTTCTGATTCAATTCTCTCCACAGTTTATAGTCGGTCCATGGAGTCGAACCAGCGGAAAGTTTTTTTTCTGTCAGAGCTGCTTTTATAATCTTCATATTTTATATCTATTTATTCTTATAAAATAAGAGTCTTCTCAACCTTAACCCAGCAAACTTGTTAGTGATGTCCTGGTTCACCTTCGTCTTACTCACAACGTTAAGATTAATTTGTACCATAGAAAATTCATCTTCAGCCCATTCATCTTCCCAGTTGTTAGTTCACATTTCTGCTGTTATTCTTTGGTGTATACAGTAAAAAACAACGACAGCATTTTGATCGATGAGAAGGAAGTGCTGCAGTCAGCTCTGCTGGGGCCCACTTTTAGCCCTGCCGTCCAGCAGCTCAGGTTTGGCACGAGTCGAATTATGTGTAATGGAAAAACGTTGTTCATGATAGAGTACAGTTGAGTGGTTCCAGCTCTGAGCTTCTGAAGCTATGAGACAGAAGAGCTGATGACTGGCCTCAGTGTCAGTGGAGGACAAGACGAGGGGCTGGAAATGTTCTCACTCAGCACTGGGAGAGTCCTGACAGCACTGTCTCAGCCACAGATCATGCAGGACAAGAGATCAGAGCAATCAGAGACAGACACACCTTCATCTGTCCAGACTGAGAGACAGCGGTTTAAAAAAACCAGTAATGTCCAGAAAGAAAAAAACATGATTTGGGACATTTCCCAAAATTATAGACATAGATTGAATTAATAATTTATTGATATTTATACATTACTTTATACATTTATTTTATTTTTTTGTAACATCCTACTAGTGTGTTTCCAGAATTATTAAGATATGTGTTTTATTCTTGTTAAGAACATAGACTTAATAATGTGCTACAAAAAATAAACTTGACGTACAGATCTTTTTTTTTTCTTTTTTTTTTCTTTAATTTAAACCATGACTTTATTACACAGACTTATGGGCACATTTCACAGTAGAATCTGGATTAGTACTAGTAATAATAGTAGAGAAGATGTTCCTCTTATTGGAACCCAGGAGGCACCAAACCACAGTTCTGACCACAACGAAGGGATGGACATGCAGCCAAAGCCAAAGAAATCAACAATGCGAGCCATAAATTATTCCTGCATCCAGCTGACCGCCAGCCTCAGCATTGTGATTTTACAGCTGTGGCTTTCAGTGCTGAAGTAAAATAGATTAATTGAATCTATTAAATGGACATCATTTATAAAAATGTTCCCACATTTTAATCACATCAATACAATTACTGCCAAAGATAAAGAGCAGATATTCAATAAGAGATAATAGATCGAGTACATCAAAAGCCTTATTGTTTTGGAGGCCAATAATGGAAGTAATTTTGATGGATTTTAAGTGTAAATGAGCAAAGCTTCAGAATGCACCACACACACACACACACACACACACACACCTGCCATGTCCTGAAACTCTGTATATGTGGTGTCTAAATTCAGCCAAACATTCAGGACATTGAGATCAGCTCTAAACAAACACAGAGTCTTCATCACACGCCTCTGTTTCTGCTAATATCACTCCTTCCACTTAATTTCGAACAGTTTAATGTCACACAGTTCAAATAAATATGGAGAAAAGAACAAATCACAGAGAGACAAAGAGAGAGACACAGAGAGTACATGAGAGAGAGAGAGTGTGTGTGTGTGTGTGTGAAAGAGAGAGAGTGTGAGAGATAATGTGAGAGAATGAAAGAGACAGAAAATGTGAGAGAGGGAGAGAATGAGTGTGAAAGAAACAGAGAGAGAGAGACACACAGTGAAAGAGACAGGGAGAGGAAAAATGAGAAGAAAAGTGTGATAGAAATATAGAAAAAGACGTGAGAGATTGAGAAAGACGAATATACAGAGAGCGGGAGAAAGAGAAGAGTAAAGAGTGTGTGTGTGTGTGTGTGTGTGTGTGTGTGTGTGTGTGTGTGTGTGTGTGTGTTTGTGTTTGTGTTTGTGTGTGTGTGGTTTGGGCCTGCACTGAGAGTAGATTTGTTCATATTTGCTGATGACTTCTTTATAACAATGGTCCATCAGACTCGCATCATCAAAGGTCTAGGATTTAGGTTGAATGGCTGCATCTTGGGAGCACATTAGTGTGTATGTGCATGATCTGACTGTGCGCCTTTGATGTGGCTTTGTTCTCTGACCCATTTGAGTCTTGGTGGGCACGTGGTGTGCCTGCGAAATGGGGCTGACCAAACAGCAACTGATCTGGGTGTCTCCATGGCCCTGGGAGCTCAGAGCACACTCACCACAAGAACACTGCTCCACGCAACTCGCAATGATGAAGCTGTGCATGGAAGCATTTCAGAATGTTGAAGGCCTATGACTTTTACTGGAAGTGTGTACTATACTGTGCACACACCCTAATATAATAAAAGTAGAACAGCCATTTTCAAGGCTCCTTACTGCGATCTATTTCATTTGATCATTTTATCTACATTAGCGCTCTGTAATTAACACTAAACACCTTTGAATGTGCAGATACGCTGTCTGTCTGCATCTGACATCAGATGTCTTCACAACACAGTGGTGTTCTCTCAGCATCAGTGCCTTGTTAACCTCCATTCAAGCAGATTTCTATCCTATTAAAAGTGCAGGAAAGTAACAAATTCAAACTTTTTTCCCCCTGGAAGACAAGCGGCGTACAAAAAAGGGATGAAAAACAAGGAAGACAGTTACGTATCTGTGGCTTTCACTTAGAGCTGGGTTTCAGTGCAGACTTTGGAGGGTAAATTGGCCTATTTCAGGCATGGATCTGACATGTTTGGAGTCAGATAATGTGCTTCGAGGAGTGAGGGCCCAGAGTGATTAAAGCTAGCCCAGACATAATTATGTCAAACTCCGCAGTTGTCCTAAGCCCTCTCTAGTTGAAAGAGATTCCTCTGAAATAAAACGAGAGATGAAGAAGGGGGAAAAGAAGCGCGAGGAAGAGAGAAAGTGGGTTTTGAAGTGCTTTGCCACATTACTGAAGTGCCCTCCGCTGACCTGCCCAATTTGGGTAAACGCCACGTCTGCTTTGAGACATAACGTAGCCATTCTTTCTGAAATGAGGAGATGCAAAGCACAGGGCCAAATGGGTGTAGCATTTCTCTCAACAAATGAAACTCTGGCTTTGCGTACAAACCCGCCACTGGCAATGCAGGCCTTTTATTTCATTTCCAAATCTTTCCAGTAATTCTGATATTATGTTAAATTAGGCTACGAAAAAAGACTGTTTTTCATATGTGACTTCACTGGAGGCCAGATTGGACAAGTGCGAATTTACATCCCACATCCCCATCTGTACTGATGCAGAGAGAAACTAGATTTAATATCTGAACTGGCCTTTGGGACCATAACATAGGAAGTTCAAGTAAATGTGTTCTGTTCTTTTTGAATACCTATATTAGCACTGAATAGAGTTTAATTTAAGGTGCACTGTAACTAGCTGTGATTTCACTCAGTGACAGTTTTGTCAGTGATGCTATCCGACATAAACAGAAAATGCTCCATCCATCTTGACACAAAATAAAACACCTAACCATATTCTCTTGCTAATTATATAATTATATTTGCTGCTTATTAATGATTACATGTGCGACATTTAGTGTAAAGTCTTCTGCTTACTGCTGATTTCTGTTATTTCTGAGTTTAACATGTAGGAAAACATATTCAAACTTCTTTGCTGGTCACATGTTATGTATTGGTTTTCCCCAATAGGCAAATTCAGTAAAGTTTGAATTAAAGGCACATAAGAGTGTTCTCTGTATGAGATATGCTCTGTCTTATAAAATCAAAACAAAACATGTGACCAGAGTGCCCAGTATATAGCTGTAATTATATTGTATACATTATTATTGTATACATTATGAAATAGATGTTTTTACTGGATGATTATTTATCTGTCATTACCCAGTCATGTCTGCTTTTCCCTCAAAAAAAGTCTTCCTACAAAACTAGATGGAAATGTCTTTTTGGCCTCCCCTGTCTATTTAAAGGTTAGGTGAATAAAAAAATAAATATTCCCACCCTTCACTTGTATTCTTCTAAGATAAATCATGGCCTGGCATGAGGGTCAGACTCTTTTAATCATTCATCTCTGTGTGTCCTCCATCACAGCCAGTGCAGCCAGAGTAAACACATTAACTACTGTACTGTTGCGTGTTAGTAATCACAGTTACTATGTCTTATTTTATTACCTCATTTGGCATGTCAAGATCTCTGAGAACAGAGAACATAATCAAGCATTACCTGGATTTATGTCAGTGAGGTGTAAGGGTAGAGGAGCTATCATTTAACAAGAGGCCCCATGATTTCTAATTAACAAGCAATCAGATTAAAATAAATATTCCCGTCTGGTGTAATAGCTAATAGAAAAACGCAGAGAGGAAGGAAAGGGACTTGTGATGGTTTGTCCCTGAGTAAATGAATAGAGCTTATCACTCTCAGGACTCTCTAAAGCAGCTAAATGAATAATTATCTGTGAGTTAGAGAGTCAGAGTGAGACCCTCTCTAACAAGCTCTATTTGAGGCTGCAGACACTGGCAGACAGAAGAAGATGGGAAGACGATGAAGGCAGAGAGAATGACAGTGAAGAGAATACTCACCATGGCAATAAAAATGATTGCATTTCCACCTGTTTTAAAATCTAGTCCAATACTAGTTCCGTCTTTGGTCTTTTTTTAGTAGACTCAGCTATTTTGCTCCTTCCATTTCTTATGTATTGACTATTTTATCACCATTATAACCATGTTTTTGGCCATCTGCACCACTGTGTGCAATACATTCATTGGAACAGCTATAATGCACCATGATAAGTAATTAATCAGTTATTAATGCTATGATTTTCACTGGAATTTAGATTTTAATACTCAGTCAATAATTTAATTTGTGTTTCTTCAAAAACAAAAACTGGCAAAGAAAAGATGATTACGAGATGCTGGATATTCACTGGCCTGTAGTGTTTGGATCTAGAGGCACAGAAGAGGCCTGTGGGGTTTGGGAACTCCATATGGAGCTGCAGTATTTGGAAGCTCTGATGTAGACCATCAGCAAGCTCAGATGTGACAGATGTTTTAGAGAGGCTTTGGCTGGGCAGACAGGGCCAAACTCAGAGGAGTGTCTGATTGCAGTGGTTCCAGGCTGATGTGGCCGTGCAGCAGATGACATGGTCTGAGCTCGCTGGCTGCGCTTTCTCAGGGAATCTGTGGAATTTCAACCCACTCTGACGAGCCATCTGGAAGTGGTTTGGTGCCATCTTCCATAAAACCATGCCCCCTTTATGAGCATGCCCTCGGGCTCCTCATCTCTTGTGGACAGTATGGCTGTAATATGGCTGTGATATGGATTTCGCATGCTAGAGCGTTTTGTTCTGACCACACACTCTTATGGTCATATGGTAGACCCTCGCTAAGGGAAGGGTTTACCAGTAAAGTCCAATTCATTCCACATCATTCATTCCATTTGTGTCCTGGACAAGATCTTCTTTAAAGGTTTGTTATTCTGCCCTCTGGAAGCTTCTGCATGTCTTTGAATCACTGAAGAACATTTTGATGTGGAGCAATTTAGATGGCAGTTAAAAGAGCAGAGCGTCTCTTCAGTCTGCGATTTGAGAGGAGTACAGGAAAACTGCATATATATTGCATTGCATGAGCTCGTCACCAGGAAGGGAGGCTGGCGTGTGTGTTTACCTTTATGAAGATTAGGCCAAGACATCAATGCCTCTGCCTTTTCTCCTAACTTGTTTGTTTTCTCTGTTGATGAGGAAGACTTTGAAGAAATGGGTTGATGGTGTCTTCCTGTCGTTTATGCGTATCTCTTAGTTCTTTAAAAACAGTCTAATAAATAGATAAATAAATGTGTGTCTTTTATCAGTTTTTTGGTCTTTAGAACTTTTTTTCTGATTTTCTTGTAGCTCTTTTAGCCAGTCACAACGCGTAAAAATAGGCTGAGAATGTATCAGTCTAGTCAAAGGCTTCATTTGTATGCTTCATTTTTCATTTTCTTTTCTTTTTTAGACAATTTCAAATTGCTCTGTTTTGATATCACTTTACATCCCGGCCAAGTCCCAGGTTGTGATATTAGTTTCAGTTAACCAAGAAATGTAGAGACGTAATTACGGGGAAATCAACTTAAGCCTTTGTTTCAGTCTTTTTATACGTTCTTAATAAGCTGGTGCGTATTTAAACAAATCTAATGCGCAGAAGCAATAGCATTTTTAATCTGGGCTCCATTACAGCTTCAGTCAAAATATTTAATTGAATCGAGAATGATAGAATAATATGTTGTATCCACTCACCATGCGCTTTTGTCTATATATTTTTTATTATTATTTCTTGTGTGTAATGTAAGCAGAATATAACCAATTGTTAAGCTTAAGGACAAATTAAATAAAAGCTCCCAAAGCAATAAAAACGGAACTTGACACGCCGCCACAAAGAGATCAGTGTTAAATCTTTATGGGCCCGTATGGAGGGTTATGCTGATTTCCATAATGAATAATCTCTTGGCTCCTGAAAGCTCTGTTGCTGCGGTTCCACGCTGCTGCATGTCCGTGGTCGGCCGGTGGTTGCTCTCGGGCCCAGTGCGGCCTCTCCCCCCTAATGAAGCAACCCTGCACTGCCTGGGCCTCCTCAGACCACCTTTCTGCTCTGCTCTGGATCACCAAGATCACTAACACTACATGCAGCCAATTACACACATGGAAATTGAATAGATGAAGGACTGGCCATAGCAGGAATTGGCATCCAGCAGAGAAAGGCTGGGATCTGTTCTTGTGTATTTTGAATGACATTTTCTTCATGTCTCTTCCTGCGTTTTGCTTTGTCTCCTCATCCCTCTCTTCTTCTCCCTCTCTGATAGAGAGATTAGGCTGTCTCAGGGTGACTGTGTGTTGATGTGAGACCTGGGCTTTTACCACCCCCCTCCCCTCCCTCGCCAGCCCCTTCCTGTGCTCTCGTCTGGGGCCACTCATTTATTTACATTAGAGCTTGGAAGAAAGGCATCAGAGGAAGTTTTAAAACCAGGAGCACCACAATGGCTCCTTTAAGCTGCCACCCAAAAGCCGTTTGCAGTTGGGGCTAAGAGGATTTGTGTCGCGTCCGTGTATCAGCCTCTTCAGAAATAACAGGGCCACTTTTCACTGAGCTTTGGACAAAAGTCAAGTGCCTCTGAGAAAGGCAAAGTCTCAGAGAGAGAGAGAGAGAGACAGAGAGAGAGAGAGGGAGAGAGAGAGAGGATGAGAGCCAGGAATTTGTTTTATATTAACACAAAAAAGTAGTCCATACATGAAGGACGTTGTTCTGGTCCTACTCCATGTTTGCGATTAACGAAGAAGGATTTATTGCACCTGAGTGACCATTAGAGAGTTAAAGCTGACAGCGTTCAGCAGAATTTCAGATTTACATAGTTTTCCTCTTTCTCAACATACTGGCTATCAGACAGAATTTACTTGTTTAGTTTTCCATCTAAGTTTTGAGACCTATGCAGCTAACATGCTATGGGCGTTTATAGACAGTCATTAGCATTGTGGAAACATCATGTCCGAATCATCAAATGGTCGTTCCAAATCATGTTACTAGATTGTTAAGTGATCTGATAGACTTGCCCCTGTGGCCCCTGACATCGTCTGACATATGACACATTGTCACCTAAAAATGAAGTATGTTGTGTGGTTGAAAAGGTAATAACAACCCTATTGAACCATGTTGAATGTCACCTGCACGACTTGATGGCATTTTGATTTGCAATGTGTTGTAATTTGAATATATAGTTTCTGTCGTGTTTATCATTTTGTCAAATGAAAATTGTATACATTGGTTTTTTTGGGCTGAATGATCTTTTGGGTTATTTTTGGCTGTTGTAAGAAATCTGAGTACTGTATGACAGACAGACTGAAAAGGTCAGAAGATCTTAAGGATAATCTGACCCTTGTGGATGTGACTAACCAGACTTCTTTCTCTGTGTGGGTCTCGTTCATCCTGTGATTCTTCTCTCTTGGCCAGTCACCCTAATTTGCATCTGAGGCCAACATTTTCTCCTCCTTTTTTCCACTGTTCCCCTTTTATCATGCAAATTATTTGATGGATCTCCCATTTTAGCTGCTTTTCAGCGTGCCAAATTTTCCGATGAGCTTGTGAATCTAAATTTGATTTAATCTGGGTCAATTTAAAGAGTTAAAACACAGCAAGCACCTTCCTCTCTAAGCTCATTTTTGTCATTTTACTGTATGAGCTATGCTGCTGACTGTAATAAATAACAGGAACATTATCCTAGTGCATAATATCAGCAAAATCTCTCTCTCTCTCTTTCTCTCTCCACCTCTCTCTTTTTCTCTTTCTATCTCTCTCTCTCTTTCTCTCTCACACTATCTCTCTCACATACACACACACACTCCTTCTCTCTTGTTATCTCTCTCTCTCTCTCTCTCTCTATCTCTCTCTCTCTCTCTATCTCTCTCTATCTCTTCCTATCTCTTCTTTCTCTCTCATATTTTCCTTGAGAATGGTTGAGGATGTTCCAAGGGGAAGATGAGTGGGAAGACACGGGTAATAAAACACAAGGGTCAAATGGGCTCTCTCTCACACTCACTCTCTCTCTTTCACTCTCTCTCTTTCTCGCTTTCTCTTTCTCTCTCTCTCCCTCTCTCTCTGTGGAGCAGGTTACACAAAACAGATGGCTGCATGCAGTATCCAGAGCCTTCAGTAAACTACTGCAGCACAGAATACACTATGGCCATCTTAAACTGCAGCCACCATGTTTTCCGCACCATGAAACACAGTGTAGTGGATCTCACTGGATAGAAAAATCTTGATTGATAGCAGTAAATCCCACGTCTTTGTGCATAAACGAGAAAAAGAAAACTGTGGATTCGAAAAAAAATCCCATACCTGAGACAAATGGATACAGCAGATGGAGAGGTATTGAAGTTATCTACAGTTGATGAGCTCAGATTTCTTACCTGTTGAGCACTGATGCTCATGGAAGACAGTGAGAGCAGGACTTTGACAGTATATAGAAACTAGGCTCAGTCCTCCTTCTGTTTTGGGAGCAGCTGAGCTCAATAGTGTTGCTTTCTGATCAGCTTCTCTTGCAGCAGGCAGCAGGAACACATGAGACTGCGCAGGTGCCTTGATGACACAGATGTCTGGTGTGTGGTGCAAATAACCGTACTGTTTGTAGAAGATGTTCAACAAGATTTAGGGTGATGTGTTGAATGGAACATCACAAGCCATTCAGCAGCACAGCACAGCTTGAATTTCATTTCGGATTTCTACATTAGCTATTAGTATAAAATATAATAAACAAACACACTCCCTGCTCGATATTATAGAGGAGCTTCTACTTCAAGCATTACAGCACAGTCTTTCAAGAGGCAGCTTTATTGGTTAGTTGATTCATTTTCGAGAAGAGGCCATGAGATAATCTGAAGCGACTCAGATGCATCTTTATTGTTGGATCAAAGACGCCCCAAAAATCATTGAAGGAATATTGAGAGCTTTTTTAAAATAGCCCTTTCAAGTCTCACCAACTCACTTTGGAAGGCAATCCCTGGAGGCCTGTAGCAAGTAGTGACAGCATGGACAAGTGCAAAGTCTGATTCAAGTGGCTTCATGTAACATACAGCTGCATAATATGGAGGAAGCCTTAATGTCATGATTCAGCCTTGAATTTTCAAAATTTTTGGCTGAAGCAAAGAACTAATATAGTGGATTTTGAAAAAAAAATCCCATACCTGAGATGAATGGGTACAGCAGATGGAGAGGTATTGGAGTTATCTACTGTTGTTGAGCTCAGATTTTTTACCTGTTGAGCACTGAAGCCTTAATGTCATGATTCAGTGTGCCATGCATTTTTAAAATTATTGGCTGAAGCAAAGAACTGCTATAGTTGTTTTGTACAAAATCATTTACTTCAAACCATGCATCTGGAGCTGTGATTGATGAAACACCTGGATTAGTAGGCTCATTTGCATACATCATTCTTCCACAGTATTAATAATATTGCACTACTGGTAATATAGCATTCTTCTACAGTATTAGTAATACTGCAATGCTGGCCATACTGCATTCTTCAACACTATTAGTAATATTGCAATACTGGCAAAACTAAATGGATTAACAAATAGTCTATTGCTGCTGTAATACTTTGTGCTTCAAAAACAGATTTTTAGAAGATCAATTTGAGAGTGTATCATAAAAATCCATTTAATCTGTGCTGGATTAAGCCTCTGTAGATTTGAGCTTCAGTGTTTCACCACAGTGACTTGGTTCTGAAACATGCTGTAGGAAAGGGATGCAGAAGGAGTGCACTGCTCAAACAAGGGAGGCTTGTGTTGTGTTGTGTGTGTTGTGATCCTCTGCCCCATTCGTTCTTCTGACTCCTCTTTTTTGCTTCACATGAGCCAGTGTGAGAACTGATAATGCTACTCTTTGTGGCTCTCCCATCAGTCGTTGTCCTCCTCCTCCTTTTTCGTTCCCTCCATCTTGCGCCGCTTCTACTCCATTTCTGCAGGAACCACAGGGGATCTTGTTTATTTACTCTCTTCTCGGGAATCAAAGCTGTCGCAATCGTGTGCTGCCAACTTTACAGCACCCCCAAACTCCCCCACCAATCCCCCCCTACCCCACTGCTATCTGTGGTGGTGTGCTTTCCTCTCCAGAGACGTTCCTGATGGCTGTGGCCCCCCGCTCCCGCCGCTGGGGGATTTTTTGCATGGGGAAGCGGGTGATGGCCGAGTGGTACTGGCCAGCCACCGACAGAGTCTACGCATATGGAGATGCATTTGGCGGAGCCAGTGTGACAGAGAATGAGCAGAGGTCCCGGTGGTGTTGATTTGTACTGCAGCAGGGACCCCCATGCCTAATAAGGCCCCAGTCTCAGCACACTATCTGACATGACACTAATACAGCATATGGAAATGAGACGTGCATATGGCTGCAGCTAGGTGAGACGTGACCCTCACTACATAAATCTCCACCAGTGCTGTGTGCCGCCTTTGAAGGAGGATTGTAAATCAGTCTCAGAAGATATGAGAATATTGCAACATGGAGCATATAATGTGCTGCGAGACGGCTCCTTGTTCCCCATCTTTTATGTGTTTTCGGAGGCTTTGTTTTCATTTGCTCTTGCTTCCTCATCAGAAATAGTATCATGATGCGATATGCGATATGCGATAAATACGAGCTGAATATGTCTGGATTAACTATAAGAGCAGATCAGTCACTGCAAAAGCTGTATATGTTGGAATGTGTGCATGCTGTGCATGCTTGTATGATGTGTGTGTGTGTGTGTGTGTGTGTGTGTGTGTGTGTGTGTGTGTGTGTGTGTGTGTGTGTTACAAAGTTAGGAGCTTAGTGTGCGTGAATGAGTCACTCAGATACATGTTGGTGGGATGAGGTCATAGGATGTGTTAGCATTTGCGTGTGTGTGTGTGTGTGTGTGTACCCTGCAGCCCTGCCACTCTGATAGCTCAGTGCTGATGACCACTGATTGAGGGCAGATGATGGGATCTGCCCTTGCTGTGCCCACTCACGCTTTAACGTAGCTGCAGGTCACCATGCTTGAATGTCAAAGATCTTTTAGCCTCTATCCCCCTGAAATATCATGAATAATGTCAGCCTTCACATTGAAAAAATATCCAAACATGTCACAATTCGTTCTGACAGTTCCAAATCTATCAGAGACAGGGCACCACACAACGCATTATATAAGTCTTATCTAGGGAAACAGCAGGCATGGACTCTGTCATTGATACAGTATTGTCACATTTCACCTGGTTACATTAATGTCTCTGTGGTTTGTTCTCCTCAAGTGCCTTACTTTGTTAATTGTGATCACATCACAGTAGTGGCTTTTGCAATATTGACAACAAAGAGCATTACAATATGCAAGTCTTTAACCAAGTTAGATTGGATAACAGTTTACTGAGGGGCAGAATTCCTAAAGAGTACATAAACTGTATTACCAACTTTAATATACAAAGGCTTATTCCTGTAAGGATCAGTTGTCAAAAATGGCTTTAGTCAGTTTCACCCTTGAACATGCTTAAACAAAAGAAGCTTGTTTGAATGAATAACCCATTATATATGTTTATATAAGCTAATGTCAGTTGAATATAGTTTGATGGGAAATTTTATCTAGTAGGATGGGAGAAATATGTCTTAATCATCTCCCCCCATTATGCCTTGCAGAACCAGTTGTACAGTTGACAACAGATGATGACAGATTTAATAGATTTTTGAAATGTAACAGAGAACTGTAACAGAGAAACAAATTCCCTTGCCTCTTTTTTTCTAGCACCCACTGCATTGTAGTCTAACTTTGTGCTGAAACATTGTCCGTGTCTGTGGTGGCTTAGTGGGTAAGATGGACCAAAAGGTCATGGGTTCGAATCCTACCTTCAGCATACCACCACTGAGCAAGACCCTCCAGGGAAACTGTCCCCTGTAGTTAGGGAATGGATGTCCCTTTGGATAAAAGTTTCTGCCAAATGAGGCTTGGGCTAGAACAGCACTTTAGTTTATATTGAGATTCAACCAGACATTTTGATGGGAGGCAGTGCCAAGTGGACATTGGTCAACAAAACTCAACAGTCTGATTTGGTCCTGGTAACCATATTATGTACATTTCATGTACAAGAATGGCACCTCAAAGTAAAATGTTGCCTAAAAGTGCTTAGTCAGTGATCATCCTAATCACTGTTTTTCTTTTATGAGTTTCGGTGAGTATTTCGATTATGTAAAATATTTATCATGTTAACCAATTATTTTTTTTTATTTAATGATGCAAACCCACCTTTAAATTCTTATCTGTGTCTTTATTACATGGAAGACAAATTGCTATGTAACCGTCATTTGATATTGTGATTATGTTGGATTTATGATGAACAAGAGTTTTTTACTGTTTTCTATGTTTTTGATTGAACATGATAAAAAATGTAATTTCATTGAGGTCAAACTGCTAAACTAGTAAAGAAAATTCAACATGTCAGTTAATCCAAAGTACAATGTATATGGGACCACAACATTAATTTCATAAATTAGTCTAATCCACAATTTTCTGTCTTTCTTTTTTTACTGTTTGACTTTTTTTGTGTTCTAATGTGGATTAATTCATTGGTGTTCTTCTCCATACATCATTTGTAGGGCGAGATGAAACAGATGGCCCTGCTTCCCCCTCTCCTTTTTTGCTGTGTACGTGGGAGAAAATGGTGCCGCCTGCAGTATTGATATTCACAGTTGGAAGAGAGAGACAGTCTAATTCTCCATATTGAGTAAAGGTTTAGGTGTTAGGCGTTTGTTTTTTCCCCTGATGAGTGCTTTTTGTGAGCGAGTGCTTCTTCTCATCCCGTGTTGTTAGACGAGTTAATGGAATAAATGCGAGAGTGGAGATAGGAATTCTCCTATTTTCTGCTTCCTACTGTTTTTCCCATTGCCTGGCCCAGGCTGTTAATTTAGGAGAGAAGCAGATAAATTAGAGTCATGTGGTCATATGCGATATTTGTTTTTGCTACACAGCTGCAGGTACCCATAAAACGCTCTGAAATTTATTTGATTTCGACCGAGGCCCCTCGTTTTAATTTACCAATCTCGCCGCTTCTCTTCGCACAACCAGAGCTGGCTAATTATTTGATCCCCTTAAAAAATAAACGTTTTTCTGAATCTCTTGTGCGGGTAACAGCCTCAGCAAATAGGCAAGAGCAGGTTTCTTGATTCTCTCTCTATTGCTGACAATTTCCCTCTCCTGGTTAACTCCCTGTGAAAGCAATTTGCCCCATACTCAGGGAAGGTAATGAGCAGATGGTACCATTGTAAATGATGATGCGCCCATAATAAAGAGTTGATAAACACAGAATTACTACTGGGCGGTGGGCGCTAAACAGTGCGGAGGTCTGCAGAGATGCGTGGAACATTCAGGGCAGCCCCTGAGCCCCACTGAGCCCTGTGGCAGGCCTGGAACAGTGTGATGCGTGCATCTCAAATAACACTCCCTGCTCCATTCACTCCACAGCCACTTAAACCTGGAGAATGGCAGTGGATTTCCAATATGTGTCTGGCAGGGACTTAGTATCGACATTGTCAATGTTTTTGGCTACACGATTACTCATCAGTGGCGCTTAATGCCTTCATCTCTCTATTATTGGCCTTTATTAGTTCTAACCTTTTTGTGGAATTCTCTGCACCTTGCAGAATCTTGTTGAAATTCACACACTTTCATTATTTCCACCCAGGTGTTTATTTGGCATAATGTCTTGCTGTTTTTGTGTGTGCAGGCGCCTGAGCTCGTTACACAGCAGTGTGTCACAATGTGAGTATGAATTCCAATCTTGGCATTGAATTTACACCTTCAATACCGCATTTAACCCTTAAACACATCCTTCACACTCCAGGTCATTAGCAACTTATATCTATCACAGATGGATGTAAAAGGTTTAAACTGTTACAGCATTTAATTGACAACATAAAAAAAAAATAAAATAAATGTATTTCTGATATTTCGCATTTCTGATACCTGAAAATATAGAGATGGAAGAGGTGTGGAGGCGGGGGTAACTTCATTATCCACTAGTAGTGCTGTAACGTATCCTTACAATAATAGAGGTATCACAATACATTTAAAGATGTAGCCATTTTGATAATTGTTACAAGATGCTATTAGAATGAGCTGATATTGATATACAGTAATCCCTCAGTTTTACGCAGATCAGGACTCACCGATCCACTCACACTCTTTTTTTTTAGAACCGAAATCATACATTTACTCAGAAATCCCCACAATAACGCAGAAACTGCAAATATTTTCTGGGGGGTTTTTGGGGGGGGGTTTTGGGGGGGGGTTGTGGCATTAAATGTATTTTTCCTGGATGTTTGCACACAAGGGGACCGCTCACCTTGCCGCGGTGTCCGAATACTTTTTTCCCACAAACTTCCGAGTTGCATATATCGGGGGGGAAAGCACTCAGACACTTCAAACTCCACAGTTGAAGTGTTGTGTTGTTGACTGAAATGAACAGCACACATCCCTACACTTTCTTCCAAACAGAAAACCAAATAACTGCATGGCTATCATTTTTGTTTTCGTTCCACCTTAAATATTTAAGGGGGAACAGAAAATTTGAATAATGAGCTAACTTCGAGTTGCATATCTCGATGGGGAAAACACTCAGACACTTCAAACTCCAGAGTTTGATTGATCTCCAGGAGACCTTTCCAGTGAGCCCTTATTTGTATTTTTAGCCCGAGTAGATCAGGTTTTATTATCTTAAAACTGTTCACCTCGCCGCAATACTTTTGTTCCGCAACCTTCCGAGTTGAATTTCTTGCCGGGAAATTTAAATTAAAAGAGCCAGATACGGGTTTACTTTTACATTTTCTTTAAGGGTAATGTTCTGGGAGCATATTTGGTGACATAATTAGGGTTTACACTATAAAAACAGTCTTTTTTTTTTTTTTACCAAAATACAACAATGCGGTTTTTCACTGTATGCAGGGGCTCTTGGAACGTAGCCCCTGCGAAAAGCAAGGGATTACTGTACCCCTGACTCAGAGCATCTGAGTATCTCTCTTCATTGCTCATACTGTCTTTTATGGACACCATTGTAAATGACCAGGCAGGGAGCGATGTTTTCTTAAGCTTTGAACAACTTTCACTCAAATGATTGAGCTTTTTTTCTATATACTTGAGGGTTGTTATATTTGGGGATTGTTTTGTTAAAGGACTGCTCAGCAGACACTAATACAATTCTAATTAGAGCTAATTAGAATCATGACATTTTAACGCATACAAATTTGAAAATCTAATGAAATCTTACCCTAACCTCAGAATTAAAAAACTGTGTTACACTTTAAAGTGCAGGCATTATTACACCTGAATTATATTGATTTTTAGTTTTAACGCTGTTGCTAGATAACACACACTGAAAAGAGAATCTAAGCTACAGTGTGTGTCATTCGCTGAGTGCAATAGATTGTTTGAAAGAAAAGTTTGTTCACGCAATAAAAAGTTCTGTCTGGGGGCATGCTTCTTTCTAGCTGCAGTGGATGCAGTACTGTCAATGATTCACTTTCATGTCATTTAAAGAGAAGAACACTGAGGCCAGATACAGAAACGTCATATTTGCAAGACATTTAGTAGCACTCAGGAAGGCTAATTAACTATATAACTATTAATGACAACTTAAAAATGATGAAATATAACTATTAGCAATGCCCAGCACTTTCACTAGCAACTTGGGGTATGCAATTAATGGTTAAACAGAAATAAACACAAATCACAAACCATTTGCTGAGGCTCCGCAGACGAAGTATCAATATATACTGAGAAGGTTTATCTGCCGTTTGTCTCTGAGCACACTCGGTTCAGACACTGATAGGAAATCTATGTGTGAAAGCAAACGTTGGTGTTTGAGGTGTTTGCGGAGCAGTGGAGGGGTGCTGGCGGCTGTAGGGCAGCAGCGTCTCTTTCATGTGCTGCTACTTGGATCTTGTGGCCTGAATCCCAGCTGAAACACTTGACATGTGTGGATCTAAGTGCCCACTAATTTCCCCTTGGATCTCAGACCATGATGTTGGAGTGCCTGTCTTAGGGTGTGTGTGTGTGTGTGTGTGTGTGTGTGTGTGCTTGTTCCTCAGCCCTGTCGCAGTGGGGGACTCCAGCCAGGCAGTCCATGTCTCCCTGCTCTCTGTATATGCTGTTTGCACATCATTACATGTATGCGCTCAGCTGCCCCTGTGCAGTCTTCATTTATTTCTTCATCTATTATTCATGTATTTACTTGTTTGTTTGCCTAGAGATATGACATGTTACTTACGTTTTCTGTTTGTAGAGATGCTATCAAACGTGTCCATAAGAGATCTAAGTAGTAGCACTCGGAGGATGAAAGAGTGCAGAAAATCAGTTTTGCTTGAAAGGCCTTAAGGCCAGCCCCCAAAGCCGCAGATCGCCATGAACATCGGGTTATGTGTAGCTCACTGTTTGCCTTCCATCCATGTTAATTTGCTTCAGGAGAACAAAAAGAAAGTGTGGAGCTGACCTTTTCAGCATTTTGCACTGAAAGAGAGCAAAGAACAACCAGCATCTGACCAAAAAATTGTTTTCTTCATTCATTTCTGTTTCAGAAATTATGTTTTTATTTATATATAAAATTTCAACTTATGTTATGTGTCCTGTTTTTGTTGTTAAATAAATTACTCGTAATCTTTAGACTTACTCTTAAAGGAAACATGTTCCAGTAGACCCTTCCTTGTACCCACTAAATGACCAGTTTATTAATTCACTTGTGTCTTTGGCAGGGTCTGGTCCAAGAAGCTGAGAGAGATGCTTTAGAGTGTCTTGGTGCTGTGTCAAGATCACACAGATGAATAAAAACAAGCAGACCAATAAATTCCCTCACTGCCTGACTTCTGAAGGTCCATTAGTGGAGCTGGCCAGCTGTCAGTCCGTCTCCTCGCCGCTGCTTTCCTCCCCTCGCTCCCACAGCAACAAATCACCAGGCAAAGTTTAATGCAATTAAAAGTGTGCGCCGTCCAGGCCTTTGATTGGGCAGGTAGCCTGGGCGGCGGTGTTGCGGCGCGGGGAGAGAGCCAGGGCCTGGATGCTGACAGTAATTAGCACATGCTAGTCATTAACAAACACAGATTAGGCAGAGGCTCACGTGGCATGCTGCCATGGGGGTGATGCTGATGGGCCTGCTCCCCTTTCTCCCTCTGCCTAACCAACGTGACCGGCAGCATGGCTGAGCCGCAAAAAAACAACCCGTCGCCGCACTGGCCCCTCTCTCATGGCTTTCATTACCGAATTTCAGAAATCTGTGTAGATTTATGAAAATGACTTTTAAACGCAGCCAATCTCTTTGAGGACTGAGGCCCGGCTGGCCGTGGAGGAGACCCTGCTGTGAGGTTTTAATGAAAGATCATAGTGGCCCTCCAAGACTGTCAAGAGAGCCGCACACCCTGAAAAGCCCAAAATAATCTGTTTTACTTTTAATGGCAGTCATTTTATATTCATTAAGATCAAAATGCTGTTTTTTTTTTTCTTTTTTTCTGCTGGCAAATTGCATAGCTATTCCAGTCACAGCTTGAGAAGCCAGAGGCCCCACAGCTTTTTATCTGCTTCATAAGTAAGCATGGGCCTAATATCTCTAATGTGCTTTGATGGAGCAGAGACCTTCACAGGTGGCAGAGGGAGGCAGTCATCGAGCTCACAAGTCAAAATATCAAGTCCCCTTTCAGCCTCTCTCTCTCTCTCTCTCTCTCTCTCTCTCTCTCTCTCTCTCTCTCTCTCT
>JBBPDB010000146.1:17505866-17525984 GCA_037974465.1 Brachypetersius altus
TCTCTCTCTCTCTCTCTCTCTCTCTCTCTCTCTCTCTCTCTCTCTCTCTCTCTCTCTCTCTCTCTCTCTCTCTGCCAAGGAAATAAGTGGTCAGCGGTCAGTTAGGCTGGTTTGACGGCAATGTTATAGTTTGTATTGTGGAATGTCGCCAGTAAGGCTCGATGAAGCACAAACATATTGTTACATTATATGACCATGTAATGATGAACGAACCATTACATACACATTAATCTCTCTTAATGTGATAATGTGATGATGAAATCACTTCATATGAGCCTAAATTAAGCATGTTTTGTTTGATGATTTGCTTCCTTTGCTATTTTGTTTGAACAGAATTCATTTAAGTTTATTTTTAAAATGAACGTAATGTACATCATTGATTGTGAATGACCGACTGCAAAACAAATGTACACTGATCTGTGGGGAAGCTGGAAAAGGATGTGAATGGGAGCGGCAGTACACACACAAACACACACACAGACATGCCAAATATATAAAACCATATAAGTGACAAAGCAAAGTGTTGTGTAAAAAGGTACACAGGTACCTGATGCATTGTGCCGATGAAACTTCCATGCCTTATGTGCCTATAAAGTATTGCTGTGAGCAAATCACATATTTGTGTATATGTTTTATTACAGAAATATATTTCCTTTTTTTTTTGTTTGTTATAGATATTCCCTATAGTTGGAGCTGCCCGCCACCTGCTCTAGTCAGTGTGTGTGTGTTCCTCTGCAGTAGTCCTGTGTAGGAGGCAATGGCCACTGACTCATTTGTGTATGCTTTCCAAGAGAAATCCGGCCTTGTTTTTCTGTGCAGAACCTTGGAAGGACCCTAAGCAGAGCTGAATGTCTTATTTTAGACCCAGTATGGCTGGGCACAGAGAGTTGCATGGCATACTGTCAACAAATATTTATCCTGAGCTTTTAAAGTGGATCTTTCTGGGGTCTGTGTGGAAAGATGGGGAGAGACAGCCTGCTAGGATCTGACCTTGCTTGGGCCTTCCTAGCTAACTGCATCAACCCGACACACACACACACACACACACAAATAAGGACACACATGGACACACTGTATTGAAAAATGTCCCTGTCTGCCTTAAATCTTTTAAGTATGGCAGTGTGAGTGGAGGCTGGTATGAGGTGCCTGGGCTATAGAGAGGTCTGTCTCTGCTGGAGCAGAGCAAGCACCCAGGCCACACACACACACACATACACACGTGCAGGACTCAGACAGCCGGCTGCGTGTTACACAACAGATTGAGCCGTCAGCTTGCAGCCCCGTCCAAGTGCATGCAGCCTTGCTTTTAATGCAATGCACATAAATATATCTGAGCAAATGCACTGGACATTGGCCAAGCGAACGTGGCTCCTGCCTTGGCCTCTTTGGACGGGATGGGTAAACTTTTGCCAGAGTATGCTCTTTTCCACTGCACATGAGCTATTGTTTCTGGCCTCATTTTTTGGAGGAATCAGTCAGAGGAAGCTTCTGTAACAGCAGCTAGCAAGATGATGAAAAGATTAGTATCTCTGTCTTTTTTTTGCACGTTTTGTTTCGAAGCTAGCTGCTGAATCCTTGTGTGTGTTTCCTAACAATCTCTCAATCTTTAAAAGCTTGCAAAACACCGTGGGTCAAGAGAAAGTGTCATTTTGTGGAAAACCCCATTTTTTCACCAAAATCATTTTAAAAGGCAAAAACAGTATATTTCCATTGATTTTTAATTTTTTTATGTCACAGAAAACTACATATTTACATGTATCTACCTATTCAGTCTATGGTAGTTCAGCCTAGAATGCTTTTGGAATGAGACAATACAGGGCATCTGGTCTGAACAGAGGTAATTTATAAAAATACGAAGACATAGTAACAATAAAAGCCTGTTTAATTTTAAGCAATACGGAGAGATTGGAAAATTGTCATGTAGGATGGATTTCCACTGTTTTAGACACAAACCTTTAGGGGGAACAACCAAGTATGTGGCCTTTTAATACTGCAGCCTTATATGTTTTAGTTTTATTTCAAGGTCACTCTTTTTTAATGCAGAATAGTCTGTCTCCTCTCTCTGTCTCTCTGTCTCTTTCTTTCTTTCTTTCTCTATTTCTCTCTTTCTCTCTCATTCTCTTATTCTTTCTCCATCTCAACTTCACATACTCATACACCTGTGAGTGAGAATGGCTTTGTTACTGAAAGAATGTTTTGAGACTCCCAAAGGAAGTCCCGCCGAGCTAAATGACCTCTAACCCCAGGGCCCTGTGGTCCAGAGAGAAGTGTTAGCCCAGCCGTGGGACCCGTCAACTGGAGGCTACTGGGATTGTTTGGATTGAGATGTCTGAGCTTTAGTCTCCAGCCTTCTTTTTATTCCATCCTTTACAGTCAAGAACAAAGTCAGCCTGTCCTGGGTGTCACAGCTGAGATCTGAATGTCCACATTGTGAGTTCTTCTTGATCTGTGTGTGTGTGTGTGCGTACGTGTGTGTGTATGTGTGTGTGCATGTGTGCGTGTGTGTGTGTCAGAGTCATTTTAATGTCAGAGCTGGCTATCCTACCTTTGATGAACTTAGACATAGGCCGGGTCCAGAGAGAAAAGCACAACACCAGTGTGAGTGTATGATGGAGCTCAGGAATGTGTAATGCATATCTCAGCCATCTGCTCGTAATGGAGGTCTGCTCTTATTATATTTTCATTACTCCATATGAACGTTATTAATGTGAGATTAAGGAGCCACTAACCTGCCAATAGAAGGGCTACTCTTTCTGCTTGAGTTGTAGGTTTGATTAAAGACTATTCTGGGATCTATATGACAGGAGAATAATTTGAACAACCTAATGCCAAGACATGAACATTAAACACAAACAGGAACGTTTCATGTTTCGCCACGACACACTACAATCTCATGGTCCAAAGCCAAGAGCGTCTAGGCTTTCAAGGTTCTCCTTTTTCATTTGCTTGTGGTGCGGCTGCGAATTGTCTTGCGGTGTGTATGTATGGAATGGACAGCTGCCAAATACGAAGGAGAAAACTCGGGGTTAACAGAGGGAGAGGCCTTGTCACAATGTATAAATCTGAAAAGTTTCAGAGGGTCGCCCTAAAGAGCAGCACTGAGCCCCTTGTGCAGAAATCAACAGCATGTGACCACCCACTTCCCCGCATGAGCACTCTACCTTCAGCCCCCCCCCTCACATTTCCTGGGAGAGGGAGCAGAATGCATGGTATTAACCAAGTCTCCCAGACGCTCTCTAAACACACTTCCATGTCCATACTATTATCCATTTTTCACGTCCAATTGCTCTGTTATGGTAATCGTCAGAAGCTCACCATGGTGTAATTACTTACAGCTGACTTAAGAAAGGAATATTCTACACCCCCACGGTCTGACTGCTGGCTTTTTCTGCACTATTAACCCATTCCTGTTTATTAATGCCTTCCTGCTAATGCGGAGAGGCCACTTCGCAAGATCCATCATCATGCGGGCCCTATTAACAGAATGGCCCCACTATTGGGCAATATTTCTCTGTCCCTGCAGTTCTCTCCCCATCTTCTCTCTGCTTTAGGGTTTAATTACCTCAGTAAATGCACCTCGGTCACATTACCCCCTTGTTGCTCCATGTTACTGTTAGCGTGCGCACGCAGGAGAAGAGCTTCTTTCCTGGAGTGATGATATCAGTGTATGTGCAGAAAAGATGATGCTGAAATGAAGAAAGCTGAACCAGTGAATGGGAGCTACTGAAGAGGGCGGCATTATCAAAGTGGCATGCATGCTTGCCAGGATGTACATAATTTCCGCAGACAGATGGATTTTCTGACAAAAAAAAAGCTGGAAAAAAACCCCCCAAAACAATTTATGTTCAACTAGTAGGCACAAGTCAGCACATTAAGTTTCACAAATGATGTTAATTCTGGAGTTTTTCTGAGGCCTTTGCTAAAATCACTCTTTTTCGCACTTGAGTCTCTCCTCTTCAACTTTTCTCCCCTCAATCATAACCTGAACAATTTGGTATTCACACCAATTTGCCATTTAGAGCAGTGCTAATAAGCCCAGGTTTTATTGCATTAAGTATTGTCGGTTCCACTGTGCAAGGCAAAGCCTAGATCCAGTGGCACTCCTTTGATTGCAGTCGTATACATCACCCTGCAATTACTGGACCTGGTCTGGAAACTGTCAAGCATGACTGCAGCGTTATTGGAATTATTGCAATTACACACAGGTAATTGACCCGCTATCAGTGAAGATGTTAAACTGTGCCTCAGTGGTGTGAGTCCATGTTGAGCTCATTTCATTCCACTTTCCTTCCCCCTCTCTCTCTCTCTCTCTTCTCTCTTCTCTCTCTCTCTCTCTGCTTGTGACTGAGCAGCTCCAGCGCTCAGCAGTAGTGGGAGGCAATGGACTTATTACATCCATTCCTGTACTGTGTACACCAATATAATACCACTGTAATTCATATTGTGTGGAAACTATTGTGTTTTTACACTGGTGCCAGCTTAGCCTCTTATTTTATGCTTATGCTTAATTACTGGCAATTTGATTCAATATGTGGACGTTTATCCTACATAAATATTATTTAATAATAATATTAAATAAATGTATTATTTATTTGTATCAAACGGTTACCTTGTATTTGGAGAATATACTTTTCCACACTGCAATATTTACAAAATGGAAAAAAATAAGAGAAAATATTGGTGTGTTGTTTAATATTGGTGTGCTGAATTTTGTCAGTTTTTTTATAGCACACTATATCACCACTATATCAACAGTATTCATGGTATAGTATTTTTTAGCAATATTAGACATAAAAATAGTCATTCAAATACAACAAAGCTTAAAGTTTTTTTTTTTTCCAGATTTGTTAATGGTGCAGAGAACTCCACACAGAGCCTATTAAGACAAGCCAAAAGCCTAAATATTGCTTTCTGTAGTTTTCCCTGTTTATGAAGTGTTAGTATTAAAATTCTGTGATGCTTGAATAAGCTTATCGGTGCAGGTTTCTCTTTTAAAGAGACGTACCAGCCATGCTAACACCTTCATTGGGGAAAAAAATGTAGCGCTGAAAAGAGGAAAACTCACTTAAAATACTGAAATGCTGAAATGCTGGAAGAGTCATGTGGAAGAGCTAAACTTTTTGTAAATGGTTTTCACAGCTCTTATAGAACGCGCTGACCATTATCTCCTGCGAGTATAGTCCCAGTGCAGCCCCCCTCTTGTCCTAGCCATCCTTCATTACTGTCACAAGCAGCAGCCTCTGCATCTATTGTATGAGAGAGGGAGAGAGAGAGAGAGAGAGAGAGAGAGAGAGACAGAGAGGGAGGAGTGGGCAGCCGAGCCAATCAACTGCCGCTAACTCACATCTGAATTAAGCTGTGCAAAACAGGCCCCAGGGCTGGTTGCTAAGCACTGAGATGGGCTCGCCGATTTCCACAGGGAGCCAGAGGACAGCGAGTGACTCTTTATTTTTTTTCTCTTCTCTATTTATTTATTTAT
Source organism: Brachypetersius altus (assembly GCA_037974465.1). Taxonomy (NCBI): domain Eukaryota; kingdom Metazoa; phylum Chordata; class Actinopteri; order Characiformes; family Alestidae; genus Brachypetersius; species Brachypetersius altus. The sequence continues at coordinate 17,511,346 of JBBPDB010000146.1, forward strand.
TTATTAATTTATTTGGCGGACAGGAGGAGCAGAGGACTCGGCGAGCGGACCCTGTAATAATGAGACCTCACATCCCCAGCCAAATATCACCTCGGCTCAGAGAAACAGGCGTGAATACTGAGTGTGATAATTAATATGTGGCCAGCTGCATGTGGGGCCGTGATGTTGATAACCTCTCCTCACCTCATATGAAAGGCACTATTTGTGGCTGCACAAACGCAGCACCTATGTTTACAGTGCAGCTCGGTGCCATGTGCGGGGTCGTCCAGACCCAGGGCTTATTTTCAGCGCTTGTTTGGTGCGGGAGAGTTTATTATGTTCACGCGAGAGTAGGGATGCAGTTCATTTCAGCCTGCGTCTTGTTGTGGCCAAAGGGCCAAATTAAGGCTTTTGTGCGATCTGTCGCCATGGCAATGTTTTGGTAAACTCGGAGGTCTGTGAGTTTGTTGTTGGGCCTGGCTCGTCATACCTCAGAGTTCTCTGCCTGTCCGTGTGCTGTGTCGCTGATGGAGGCTGAACCCGCTATATGTTTTAGAAGTAAAGGTCTTTCAAAATCACCCCCGCATGCCTGTCAGCACACACTCTCGCAAAGAGAGGAGACATGTGGGGAATGGAGAGGGACTGACCAGTTTTGAAATGCAAACACAGCCCCCTTTTTCCTCCCTCTTCCTCCCTCTTTTTGACAGCGTATGAGAGGTAAGCAACCGTTGCATCATCAGCACTTTTTCACTTCCGGAGAATGTGCAAATGGCAAACAGCTTGTTTGCTGTGAACATGACACACACTCAAACACACTCACGCACACACACACACACACACACACAATGTGTAAACATTTATGTGTAGTTATCTCATTATGTATGTAGATAATTACACTTCTTTTTAAACTGAATGATCAATTTTACGTAATACTAGATTAACATAAATCAGTGAACAGTGTCTACATGTTATACATGTCTTTAGATGTTTTAAATGTGTTTCCTGAACACAATATTTAAAGTATTGAGAATGAACATGTTTTGGTTGTTCTGGGTTTGGATTTGCTCTTTACTGGAGTGATGAATCACATCTACTGCTTTATTTGCAAATTATACTGGGAAACAGGCTCGTTTTCTGAAAAACAAACTAGTTTTAAGCACAATTGATCAGATGCAGCGTAATATATTACGAAAGGGAAACTGTAAATCAAATATTTATATTTTAATAAAGCCCAGCTTGCACAGTAGTGAGTTTGGCTTGGGTTTTGCACCAGGTGGGGGTTCATTTTTCAGAACAATGGATGGGGGCAGGTCCAAAAACCCTGAACCATAAATCAGTTCCTGTACCACCTCTTGTCCTTAACGTTAGTCCTGTTTTTTGGGGGGTTTTTTTACACAGAAGACATTCATGTCTCCCGCTTTTAAGCAGCTATAAAGTCTAATCAAGCTCCTCGTAAAGTGAAGAATCAGCCTGACATCTCTATTATCTTGAAAAATACATCATCGTGTGATGTCGTGTCTGCCGTAAAGGTAATAAACAGAACTATAAATACAGGTGTCGGTATGACTTGTTTGAAAATCATGCTTTTAATGAGCAAAACAATGCAAATTGATCACAAGGGGTTAATCCGTTTTCCTTATATGACAGGAGCTATGAAAATCCCTGGTAATTAAAAGAAGAGAAAGTAAAAAAACGCAAAATCCACAGAAAGAAAAGAAAAAAAGTGAAAGAAGTGGAGAACAAAAATGAAATGACAGCATTTAGAGTAACCATCATATCAGTGCAATTAACTCCTGCCAGACTCTGAAACTTGGGCTATTTTTCTTATTTAATTCATTAAAGGGGCCACAGCACCACACTCACTCATGTCAATTCTGCATAATTACTTTAAAACAAAATCAAAGTAGCCGCTATCTGACATTGTTCAACGTGGCTCATCGCTAAATTTAATTATGCGTTCATTTTAATAAATCCCATTTCAGATGAAAAGAGTCATTAATAACTTTCACTAAACGTGTGCACATCTTAATCACCAGCCACACTGGATAGCGACAGGTCATTTCAAAGCAATCCTGCCTCATCTCATATAAGCAACGTCTGGCCTGCAGGATCTGAAGCATGACTTCTGTGGTGATATAGCATGTCTGAGTAACGTGTGTGAAGTGTTGGTGTAACCTATTAGGGCATCAGTGATGTAGAAGCTGTTTTGCAGATCATTACTGTCCTAAGACATGTACCTCCAAAATAGTTACTTTGCAGGAGAAAGCAAATACAGTCTTAACTTACATTGGTCAGTTCTTCATAAAATGTCCATAAACCATAAAGTGCATATATTATATTAAATATAAGAGTTAATTTGCATCGGTACATTTTGGGACAGTTTTTGGGAAACGGGAGCACGTTTGTAACACTGTTAGGTTCTATATCTCTATGACTTTTTGAAGGCATATTGAGAAGAAGTGTGTACTTGTCAGAGACTAATATTGCTTATGTGCATTTGTTTAACGGCAGAGCTTTTTCTCTACAGTTTCTGGGCTGCAGTGATAAAGGTGAATGGCTTAAAGATGGATACAGGGTTCATAATGTGTTTGGACTACCTATACTCCAGAGAGATGCAGACCTGCAAAAATGATGCCCAAAAAGGTGACTTTGTGCATGACTTCTGTGCTTTGGAGCATCATGACAGTTCCTGGCCACACAGACCTGGCTGGCCATTCAGATGCATTTTTCACACTGTTCCTCAGCCTTACCTCTGTATAATTGGTCACCGGTGGCTTCTGTAACTTCTTCTTTACAGCTGATGACGATGGATGCAGTGCCCCCATATGAATCTGCAGTGATTGGAGAGGAATCTGAGACTTATGAAAAAAATGTCCTTTTTTTCTTCAGGGAGACTTGTCCTTGACCTCAGCCCTGACCTTTTTATTTGTATGGAGGGGATCTCTGGTAAACAGAGGCTTAGTGCAGAAGAACTTTTGTATTGCAGAAAGCCAGACAGGGGGGACTTGATGATCTTGTTGATATACAGCATGTGCCCGGAAAGTGAGTGGTCTTTTATCTCAGCTGGATGTGCAGGGTAATGGCTTGATACAGTGTTTGCATAGTGTCTGTGAACTCTGAGGACTTGGTCCTCCACAGTGTTGCTCTTGGCTCCATCCGCTGGACAATGGCGGGGTGAGAACACTGTCGTTTTTCACCGAGAAGAATTCTTTCCTATAATTTGATGATGGAGAGCCAAAAGGGGGGATGTCAAGGCCGTAATGAGAGGGTGACAGAGGGAGAAAATACTGCGCCTCACCTCAGGCCACCCCATGGTCTCGAAGAAGATCAAAGGGAGCAAAAGAGAAAGAAAGAACGAGGGAGAGTGAAAAGAATGAAGGGAGACTTCTTCGTGGAGAGTGTTTCCATTCCTGGCCTAGTCTGCTCTTATCCATTCACCCTGATGTTCTCTTTGTGCTGGGCCGCGTGGCCCGGGCTGGATGTATTAAGCAGATGTTAGACAGGATTAGTCTGCTCTGGACTGATGAAGAGCACTCCGCAGCCCTCCGGAAACCCCATGACCAACCTCCAAGGAAACGCGATCCACCGTGTCAAGCATAAATTAAACAAAGGGCAGTTATGGATTTCTCCCTATGATGAAATATTGATTCACTTTTTTTTCCTCTAATCGTTACAAGCTAATCTGCTTCCCTCTTTACCTCACGCCGTGACGACTGAAGTTACTGTATCTTTCTGCTGGCTCACCGAGCATTTTGCTGAGAAAGGCTCATATTGTGTCTAAAATCGTGACTTGCATTGTTGATTGTGTTGCCGCTGAACACTCTGCTCTCATAGATCTGGGGTTGAAGTGAGTGTTCATGGGGAGAAGGGCCCTGGGCAGCATTAGATCACAACAGAAACGGGGCAGCTTCATCAAGATGGCGGGCCGGGCAGCGGTGTGATAACGCTGCAGCCCTGGCGGCGGCCATGCTGGCTAAGCTCCGGGGTGGGTGTGACTTCTGACAGAGGGTTCCTGTTGGTCACTTATCTTGTTAATTAGGTTTTTCCTTTCTCCACCACTCTCTCCCTCCCTGTGCCCTGGTGACAGATCAGCTCCCGAACACGCCATGCCACCGCCGCATTGTTTTCCCCACATTGCAGGATAATTAATATGTCCGTTCCATACATATTTCATGCTGTTTGCTTTAAAATGCCGAAGGAGGGGAGAAAAAGAGATTTTCTGAGAGGAGAGGAGAGGAGAGGAGATGGAAAAAAGGAGAGAGAGAGGGAGAAAGATGAATTAAAAGAGGGGCAAAAAGGTTCTGTCCTAGGATAGAGCCCAGAGCGGCTGGATGCGCTGAGCTTCATTTAAATAAGGGCTGGCGTCAAAGAGCTTCCTTTATACCTGTATGAAGGATAACTAGCCCACTGTATTAAGGAGCGCACCATCTATTCTCCCACTGTACATTATTTGTATTCAAGGTTTTTGAAATGACATTGCAATCTGATGATGCACCAGCCTATTATATTGTCGAGCAGGACAAATATCCAGGCGTTTTCTCTGTAGAACTAACACAATTTTTCCATGTCAGAGGTGGGTAATATCCTAGCGGTCCAGGAGGCTGTGGGTGCATAAGGAATGATGCCATTAATCCTCCTGGGCAATCTCCTGCTCTGATTATTAGGGAAATAAATTTGCATGCTGCATATGAACCAGGTGAATCACTGAAGGCGCAAATTATATTTCCTGACAGCGAGGAGGAGAATGGAGCTGCATGGCTCACCCTGCACCCCTTTCGCCCCCCACAGTGCACACACACACACATACACATACAATAACATAAGATTCCCCTGCTTTCTGGAAAGCTGCCTTTCTATTTACTGGTAACCCTATGAGTGGAGAGTCGCTGCTTGCTTTGTAAGAGTGTGTTATATCGTTGCATAGGCTCACTCCCAAGAGTGCTGCTGTAATAGTATATATATCAGCACAAGCATTGGGGGAGATACCCGGTTCAAAACACATGCAAAAAAAAAAAAAAAAGAAATACTGAGATTGGATTAACAGCAGGGGCAACCAACATGGCAAAAATAGTATTATGTTGATACTGCACATTATGATGATTAATTTTAGGAAGCTGGGAGTTCCCAGGAAAGCAGAAGCTCCACCTAAACATGCTATCCAAAATGGTGAGTATTTTATTTTATTTTTTGTTCAATTTTTTTGGACATTGCAACATTATACCTGCACATTATCCACTCCTTCACAGTAGAGCACAACTCCACAAACACCACATTTGGGTGTAGGTCTACACATGGAACGTCCTTTTCGGTGCATGTCCACACACAAACAAAATTGAAAAAGTAGTGTGCCAGCCTGGGGTATGTTGCCACCCAAGTATGGAAAGCTTGCACTTGTGTGTTCATTGACCCAGTGCATAATGGCCCATAAAGGCTCAGCTTAATGGGCTGGTCAGCAGTGCCAGGTTCATTATTTAATGTCCTCTTCATGGATGAAGACTTCCTCTTCTTATTTCACAGCATTCTTTGCCATCTCAGTAGAATCTTTTTGGGCTTTTTTTTCGTCCATTGCCACAGTATGCTGCTGTTGTAAGTGATCTCCACCCTAAAAGTGAGCATGCTGTATGCTTTCTGCCTTCATGTAGAAGTAAAGCCATACAATTATTCATTTTTTCTGGAATTGTTTGTGTGATTTTATGCCCCATGAAGAGCTGTAATTCATTTTCACATGACCAGTCTCCAAACTCTCGTAATCCCTCATAATTAAACAAGCGTTTTTGGTGTTTTGTGGGGTTTTTTTGCTACTGCTACTTGAGATTCATACAGTTGTGATATTTAAAGCTGATATTTCCATTGATTTGCTGTATTTAATGTGAAAAACAACAAAAATAAAAATGTGTCATGTTCAAATGTTTGGGTACCCCTTCAGTCAATCCACTATTTTCACAAGGCCTCAGTGCCTGTTGTCTCATTAGGCCTCAATCAGAGTCAGGCTTAGGCAGTTCCAGAGAATAAGTTATCCAACTTTTCTAACCTTTCAGGGCATTGTGCTTATACTCAACAGCCAAGGGCCCATTTAAGTGGATGGCTGAAGATCTGAAGCTAAAAGAAATTGACGCTTTCAGGGCAACAGAAGACTAAATATGTATTTAAACCCCCCTTGCTTGTAATTTTTGCTGCCCAAAATGTCGTTAAGAAAATAAAGTTAAAGTCAAGACAAGATCTGGAAAACAAACCAAGAAAAAAAATAAAAAAAATTTTGCAAAAACTAAACCACATAACTGCCAAAGACCCTCTGGTACAAGAATGGTAGCGCACTGTGCAGTGTTGTTGCACAAGAATATCTACATGGCAAGGTCATCAAAAGGTTCCACTAAATTTCAACAGATCAAACTGAAAACCCCCAAGGTCACTGAAGAAACTGAAGAAGAAACTAGATTGAAGGTTACAAGACTTAAAGCATACATCAAATGATTTAAAGCATACATCAAAATCAACCGTGAACTACTTTAAGAAGGAAACTTTAAGACTTTTTAGTGGTCTTCACCATCCTCATTGCTGAATATAATTGATAATCCATGAATAGATCTCACCAGATGACATGAATATTTCTATACCACAATCAAAATATTGGAAAAAACTTGTGATTTCATACAATTTTGCCAATGTGATGAATTCAGCAAATGAATTATAATCAGTGTACATTAATATTATTTATGCTGGAAATATGCAATATACGTTTGATCTGTGCAGAAATTGCATAACCATAATACACATATTTTGTATGTATTGAGGAAAGAATCATATGTTTAGAAACTTCAGTTTTTAATGATAAGGGCCCTTTAAGGGTTTTTTTTCATCTTTTTTTCCATTTTTTTAGATTCTATATACTGTGTCAACATGATTATACTGTACTCCCGGTCAAGCTTCAGTCGTCTGGCCAGAGAAGGAAGAGAAATAATAGCAAAAAAAGGAGCTTTTAAAAGAGCAGCCATTCAAAGACCTTTTTATCATGAAAACGTAGATCGTTATTCTCAAGCACTTTCTTTCCTCCTCTCACTTTTTGTATGCCTCCTGCAATATGCTCGCATAATGAGGGATTTTTTTCAAGGGCTTTAGATGTATATACACTTATAATAATCATAATAATAGTAACAGTAATAATAATAATGATAATAATAATAATAATAAACGTTCATACTTTATTGAGAAGTTCACACTTCTTTGAAGCGCATTACTAGCCATGTTTATTGTTATACCTGGCACAGAATGTTAATTGGTGGAAGATTTCTGTAACCATACTTCAAAACAGTGTTTTCTGGCCTTGGGTATTTTATTTTTCAAGGTTATTCTTTAATTGCCCCTTTAAGCTGTGTCTTGAAACAAGAATCATATTGCGGTGTGTGCAGGGTGAACCCACACACACACAGGAGAGTATGTCAGAGGAGCCCAGAGTGTGGCCATCATTTAGACAGAGATCGGCAGGCCCGAGGCCATTCAGCCACTCTGTCTCTCCAGACAAGACCCCGCACCTCATCATACCTTATGCCGTGGGTGTGTGTGAGTGTGTGCCCACCAATCTGCTTGTAGCAAGTTATACAGAAGAACATGGGTTGTGAATGAGACTGACCTTCAAGAGTAAGACTGACAGCATTACACTATCAATTACAGTAAATCATAACATGCATAAATTCTGGTAGTTTGCAAGTGCTTCTCCATAAGAGCAGAAAAACAGCATGACCTTGATATGGCGAATTTACAGCCCCACTTTGGATACCCAAGTTCAAGCTTGGAGTACAACTCTGGGTTATTTTAATGTGGTGGAGGGAACAAATGCTCCCACCATCTTGCGGCACTGAATATTAAAGATGGAGCTCTTTGAATGAGACAGTAAAGGACAGAGGATCTTAGAGCATTTTTAAGATGGTCTCGTCAGGGGCCTGGCCAAGCCCAGAAGTGGGAGCCAGGGCGGGCAGGCAGGAGAAGAGCAGTAGGGACCAGCACCGACCCAATACCGCACCACACATATGGGTCACTCCATCCACACAATGTGGGCCGCATTACATTAGGGGCCACTATAGACCTACTATTCCCTCTCTCTGTAATCACGGGACGTTTTGTTGGGGTGTCAGAATAGGATTAATCTAGTTCATTTAAACGTCTGTGTGTGTGTGTGTCTGTGTGTGCACTTGCTTTCAACTTGATCCACTCTAAGGAGTGCAGTAAGCATTGAATTACCCTAAATATATACATTTTGATTTCATCTGTACGTTTTGTACGTTTTCTGAAAAATTCAAGGCGAAGTGATCTATAGAATTGGTCCAGAATTACTGGTCATGCAACTTACACTTAAGGAATTGTTCCCCCCATGAAGTTGCCATTTCACAGATACAAGGGTGTGTTACTATAGGGTCTGTATTCTCTTGGACCCATGCCAATATTCTCTCTCTCCCTCTCTCTCTCTCTCTCTCTCTCTCTCTCTCTCTCTCTCTCTCTCTCTCTCTCTCTCTCTCTCTCTCTCTCTCTTTCTCCATCCATCTCTCCCTCTCTCACCACCTCTAGCACCTAGTTCTTGTATGTGGAACATTTCTGTACATCTGAAATGTCAACAGTCTGACACCCAGAATTACGCCTGACTCCTGTTCTCCTCCAGGCATCCTCCATGACCCCTTCAAAACCCTTTTAATCGATCCAGATACACATTGCATATATACACGGTAGTGTGCAAATGATTTACCAGGCTGATCTCCATTAAACAGTCCGGTGCTTCACCTGCAACAACTTCAAATCATTCCATTTCACTTTAAAAAACAGTTGCGTCCAACCTTGGAAAAAGCAGGGCATTTTTTATGTTAAGCAGCACGTTTAAGTAAATAAAAGAACAAAAGACCAGACACCTGCCATTATCATATTAACTCTCCAGAGTTCGAGATATACAGCACGCCTTGGTGTTGTTTTCCTTCTTATGACCATGAATAAATCATGCACCACTTAATTTAATGAATAGCTGTGAATGAAGCATGTGATTTTCTTAAGAGCAAACTAACAAACAAGCAAACAAACATGAAAATACTTCTTTGTGTTAAAGAAACAAACAAAACTAGATCTACAGTCAAAAAAGTGGATTGACTGAAATATGTTTGTTCACATCCTGAAATAAATATTGGCCATATGGGATTTTTGTAAATTAATGAGCAATTCCACATTTTGGAATTGGTCTATTTTGGGATTTGAATGGGCCTCGTTGTCTTTTTTGTGTGTTTATTTGTTTTTGTTTGTTTGTTTGTTCTTTTGACAGCTGAGTAGAAATTACGGCAATTAAAGAGTACAGTACTTTTGTGTCTCGTGTGTTTGTGTGTGGGCTGTGTGCGCATCAGGCGTCCTTCAGCTGGGGGCTAGTGTGCACTGACCTGTCACATCAATGCAGGGATTTCCAGGAGGCCTCAGAAACTGACACAAGCATTCACCTTTGGGCGTAAACTTAATGTTTTACGATAAGGAGCTTATGCTAGTTTTCCCCAGAACATCAGCCTGCAGCAGTCCTGTCACTGCCATTTCCTCACGTGATGAGTTAAAGTGAGGCATCCTTGACCACAAGTTAAGAAAGCATGCCACGTTATTAGCTGTGGCCCAGAGAGATGAGTGGAAGCAGAGAAATGACAGCAGAAGTATCCATTGTTTTGAAGGGATGAGCCCTGAGCCAAAGAACAGGGGAAGAAGATGTGAAAAGACAAAATCCACACCATATATATGTGAATGTCAATGTATATCATATGTATATTACAAAGAACAAACTTTAATGTACATTCACTGAAATGGATTTTAGTACCTTTTTGTTACAAACATATCTATCAAACAGAGGATAGAAGTGATTTCAGCATCCAGTTTCTTCTCTCTCATAACTGCATTACCAACATATGTTTAGATTTAACTGATATTATGTGTGAAGATGTATTTACTTTGTCCTTTGTTCTTACGATGATTTTACTTCATTTGTAACATTAACAAATGTTATATCCAGTGGCATTTAGCTTCAGTTTGTGTAATTGTTCATATTTAAACAACATCAACATTAGCAGGAACATGTATGAAAATATTAGATTTTGGCCTACAGTTCCCATATTGTTTCTGATCTTAGAATTAATAACTGAAAATAAGCTTGAGATTTATGGGGTGAGGATGCAAATGAGTAAAGGGCAGCTGGTGTTTTCATATGTTTTAAAAATCGTTGCAAGGTTTTGATATGATGGTGTTGAAATGTAAACTAAATAAATGTGCTGAAAGCATGAAATGGTACGAGAACATAGAAGATCCATAGAAGAGATTGCTCTGTATCAGGATCCTCAGCGTAAAGTAATGGTTCTACACTAACTAAATTGTATTTATTTGTTTGTTTGTTTGTTTGTTTGTTTCTATTCATCCATCCATTCATCACCATAACCAAAGATCCAAGCCAATATCATTTAGGGACCTTTAGCTTTGTGAGTATTTGACCATGTAATCCTGGCTACTGACTGCAATATTAAAAAAAATAATACGAGAGAGTAAAGGCCAGATTCTACATGTGAAGAGCATGAAGTGCAGGTTTTAAATACAATGCATTTTATATATCTCAAAATCCATCTCCATTTTGTTCCCACATTCTGACATTGCCAAGCTGCTCCACCTTTATTTGTGGTGTATCATCCAATGGCATGCATGTTCTGTGAAGTTGGTGTGTGTGTGTGTACTGCTTGCTGTCTCGCACGCGGAGTGGCCTGCTCTCTCAGGACTGGCCAGCTCCACATCAATAGCCGACCTGTAAATGACAGTCACCTCGGGATCTTATTTATCCATTTGACTGGGATCTTAAAAAGGTCATAGACGGCCTGGCTCTGCACTCCTGTCCTTTCCCTTTCTCCAACTCACATTTATTCATTCAGCCATGTCAGCTCGTCACCATCCTCATTCAGCTCACAGACAGTCCTTCATTCCTTCGCTTCCTCTAGATGGAGGCAAAAAATGACAGAAACTTTTAAAACTGTTCTTTTCCGATCCTGAGTAAGGTGATGGCAGTAGATGCTGTGTATGAAAGAATGCCTTGGGGTGGTTTGCAGTATTTTTTAAGGTGGAGATGGACATGTTTTTCGGTCAGGCCCATCTGTGTGCATTTCCTTTGTGTTTGTGCATGGGGGTGCAAGTGTGTCCAGTTCAGAATGTGAGAATCAGGACTGCAGCAGAGAGCATAATGGTGGAATGATAGAGAGAGAGAGAGACAGAGAGAGAGAGCGAGATTAAGAGAGAAACACTAAGAGAGAGAGAGAGAGAGAGACATGTATTACTATATGTTTTTCACTCCCAGGCCTGTTTATGTGTATGTGTGTTTATAAGGGATAGGTAAGTCCATAAGATCTCTGGACAAAAAATCAGTCAAATGCATTATTTCTTCACTATTCGTTAAGCGTCCAGTATTCCAGGATAACGGTAGGGTGTATAAGAACCAAATCCATATGCGACTGGTTCAACAGACATGTTGACACCCTGGGTCGCTTTGACTGACCAGTAAAATCTCCAGAAAAATAATCACAATTAACACTTTGAAACAGCAGCTGAAATGCTGTAATAGACTGTCGTGGAATGGACAGATGGACAAACGGACAGCCTCAGTATACTGATGTAATCATTACCGGTTATCATTACCATTACCTGTTATTAAGGCAAGGTGATCCATTACTAAGTGTTAGAAAATAAGTTATATACAAATGACTGTTCGTTGGTCTGATAAGCCTATATTATAACTGTCAGAACAAAACTGTTTTTCTCTGATATCTCCAAAAAAAAAAAAGATATTAGTGATTGTGAATCTCTGGTGATTAAATATGTCTTACAAGGTGTTACCAAATTATAAACACCAACAAAAATGACAAACTGAGTTTCTAACAGTTGGTAACAGCAATGATGGCAGTGATTTAATACATTTGGAACCTATGGATGACCCCACGCACTGATGTGTATCTCTATGTGTGCGTGTGTGAGTGTGTGTGTGTGTGTGTGCGCATGTGTGTTCGTCCACGCCCATCTCAGTTAGTAAGAAGTCATGACTGCGGCAAAGACCATATACATAATGGTGAAATAAGAGAGGCAGAGGGACAGTGTGTCAAAGTAAGTGAGAGAGAGAGAGAGGCGGAGGTCCCATCTGCAGCACAGAGCAAGGAGGAACAAAGGGACCCTGCGAGGGTGGTTGAGAGTGTGTGAGAGTGCGCTCTCCCGCTGGCCTCTAATTCAAACCAAACATTCACCATGAAATAGCTCTTTGACATCATTACACGCTGTGCATGTTGATGTCCTCCACTTCTAAACATGGTGGGGGGAGGGGACACCGCAATTTTCACCACGTGGGTATAATAAAGAGAGAGGGACGGTAGAGCACCCACTGTTTTCCCTCAAATAATGCCTTCACTCTCTTTCTCTCTCTCACTCTCTCTCTCTGTGTCTCTTGATCTGGAGTAGTTATGAATATTGTGCGAATTTTTTCTGTCCTATTCAGGCTCATCGATGGCCTTGGATAAGCCTTATGAACGGGAATGGCTGCTTCTTTAGAACTACAGCACTGACTTGTCCATTCCTTCCTGATGTGTGTTTAAATGAGGCTGCTTTGATTTCTGCAGGCCCGTCCCGCACATCTGACGCAGTCAATCAAGCCATTGTGTGACCCAGTGTGCTCCAGTCCTTTAGAGCCTCCATTCCCTGGCTGTGGAATGCCACCACGCTCCAGGCTTGCTTATTATAGGAGGGGATCCGATTTACAATCCATCATGGATCACAGGACTGTAGTCTAAACTTCAGAAAACCACAGAATATTTTGGCAGTGGACAAAGGGCCTGGATTCAATAAATATGTGGACTAAGCCTCCTATTGGGTCCCTGTATTGAATGCTTTATTTAGGTCATTTATACTGAGCAAAATTGATACAGTATGGGGTAAAACTGCCCCCCATATCTCTCTGTCTCTCTCTCGCCGTGTCTCTCTCTCTGTCTGTCTGTCTGTCTTTCTGTCTCTTTCTCTCTGTCTGTCGGTCTGTCTATTTTTCTCTGTGCCAGAAAACTGAAGATTACATTGTTGTAACCAAAGGTTCCAGTTGTGTTTTTCAGATACTGCTCAAGACTGGTACCGGTAGAACCTAATGGTTCCCAAGGGTGTTCTCGTCTGTCCTCTGTTAACACTTCCCTGTAAATATCATATTTTGGTTTGTGAACACAGATCAGTTCAGCGTTTCATTTCAAATTAGTCAATAATTTGAGCTAGCTAGAAAGTTAGATATTTAACTACATTACATGATATAAATTGGTAGCAAAGTTGAAAGAGCTCTATTATTATTATTATTATTATTATTATTATTATTATTATTATTATTGTTGTTGTTATTTAATTGTTTATTAATATTTGCTATTTGGTGAAATTTAGAGAGGAAAATCTAGAAAATTTAAGCAATATGACGTATAACAGGGAAGCCTGTTGTCCAGTAAATTATTTTTACTCCATCACCGGAGCTCCTAGAAGGAGCTGTTCTTTCCAGTAACAGCACAAAAGGTTGAGGGTTGAATCAATTTTTCCCCTGTCTCGGGGGAGGCTAGAGTAGATAGTAATCTCCTACCTTCTCATTTAGCTTGGCTTAATTGGCCATTAGGCTGAAGAATATCGCGCCTCATCCACTTTGGCCTCCATGCTTATTAGAACTTTGAATCACTAATAAACAGAAAAAGAGGGAAATTAACTGGGGTAGCCAGTAAACATGGACTTCACTATAGAGACAGAATACAAGCACAGAATTTCAGTGATCGGTCAATAGCAAAAACAACAAAAAAAGGCCTAAACAAACAAACAAAAAGAAGTATGCTTCTTTGAATTTACATTCTAATACAAACAATGAGGTACGTAAAGGTAATCAGTGAGCCAGTGAGCAGCAAGCTGGCAAAAGCCCAGTAATTTCTCACTCAGAATGCAATCAGGCGAGAGGCGCCCAGGCAATCAAGCCATGTTTCTTTTAGGAGACCTCAGTTAGAGACAGTCCTTTCAGCATGGCACATGTTCTGAGAGAGTGGCTAGACATAGAGAGGCAGTACACTTTGATCCAGCGTTGTGTGTCCAAGCTGTGGTGAACTGTCGACATCCAACAGAATCCATTCACCCAGAACTTGCTCTCGGCAGAAAGCTCAGTCTCCGACAGTGGGTGTGTTATAGTGATGAGTAAACATGTTATTGATGGCGGGTCTCCTCGAATACCTTTGGGGACACCAATGGCTGTAGAGTCTTTAAGGGACTTAAAGATAACTTACACATTTCAGAAAGCTACAATGAGAAAGAGAGGGAGACAGAGGGAATAAGAGGGAGGGAGAGAGAGAGTGAGAGGCAGAGGAAAAGAGAGAGAGGGAAAGAGAGGCAAAACACCTACTGAAGTTGCTCTCCAGAGAAGGCCAGCCCCTGAAATGGTTTAATCAATATCGGAATGTTAGTTGTAATGGACTGTGTCAGCTTTTTAACCAGACAAAACCTTCATCAAGTCAATGAGCGGAGTTAAACCTCTCTCTAATCTGAATAATCTGTGGATGTATCGACTCTCCGAACGGTGCACCGGAATAACAAATCCCATCTCTCTCTCTCTCTCTCTCTCTCTCTCTCTCTCT
>JBBPDB010000146.1:17561651-17575925 GCA_037974465.1 Brachypetersius altus
TAATAATAATAATAATAATAATTATTATTATTATTATTATTATTATTATTATTATCATTACTATAATTATTGTTGTTGTTGTTGTTGTTGTTGTTGTTACTATAATAATTATTATTATTATTATTGTTGCTGTTGTTGTTGTTGTTGTTGTTGTTATTATTATTATTATGTTACTGATTATTGCCCTAAACTCAAAGGTAGAAAATATTTTGGTTATATCTACATTTTTGTTCCAGCCTCAGAACACATAGGAATGGAGGGAAAATATGTGGACCATCTGGGGGTCCTTGAAGTCTGATTTAGGAATCACTAGCTGGAAGAAACATGTAGGAAAAATGTATTGCACATAAGTGGAAACCTTCACACAATACAGCTTTACATGGAAACTTTACATAGAGGTTCTTTAAGCTTTAAAATGATTTGTCACACTTATACATGCGTTATAAATAGTTCTCTAAAGATCCATCAATAAACAGGTTCTTTATAGAACCAAAATTGGTTGTTACGTGGCATTGTGCAAAAAATATTTCTTTAGAGTGTATTTGTATCGTCACAGTTGGAGAGCGGGCCATCCCAGGACATACAGAGACTTTTATAAAAATGAATCCGTTGTTCTTGGTATTGTGACTTCAGTTTTGCAAAATAGCATGTCTGTTTAATTCCACTATGTAAATAATGCAAGCGGAGTGGTGTATAATTTATGTAAGTGGACATGCAATCAGTTCAAATTAAAGTGCATGAGCGGAGGTCAGGCTAAGTGCCATGCGTGTGTGTGTGTGTGTGTGTGTGTGTGTAGTTGGACTGGAGCAGAAGAGAAAGGAAGGTAAGACAGGTCATAGTGCCAGTGGCCACCCCTCCTCCCACTGGTTGCTGGAGCTTTAGCTCAGGTTGGAGCCACGTGGCTCACCAGTGACTGAGACACACAAAAGCAGGAGGCATTAAGACATCAATAATTAATTAAACCAACAGGCTCTCATAGATACCTATAGAGGAGGACATCTGGCTGAAAGCACACTCAGTCTCATTAAAACTGGGCTCCAAACGGGAGCTGATTAATCCTTTCCAAATGTTAATTGGCGGGGTGAAGTCTGGACGCCTGTCAGTGGCGATGCTGAGCCTTTGCTGGGCCTGAGCACTAAGCAGTGCTGATGGAACAGGCCTGGATCAGGACTCAGGCTGCTCTCCTGCTGCGCTGGCCCAGGCACAGCACTCCTCCACACTGCCTAACCACTCCATTAGCCTGTAAACACAACACAGATCACTGTTCTGTACCAGAGGCTCCCAATCCAAGCCCTGGGCAGAGGTGAAATACAAGCACAATCAGAACCTTTATTAATGTTTTATTTATTTATTTATTTGACTTCACAATTATTTGATTCTATCTCAAATTTGAGTCATAGAACCACTACTTGCATCACTTGTGTCTTTAGAAGAACAAAATAAATCAAGTATACATTTAAAACATGCAACAATACATTTAAAGCTTACATTTTCTCACTATGGATTATCCATGCCTTTAATTATATGCCATTTTGGCAACTGTGCCACCTGAGACAGCTGACTGTGTGACTTTGATTGTGAATACACACAATTTGGAGCTGGTTAACTCCACAAGCAATCTGTTAAAGCATCTAATCCTGCTAATGTGGAACTGATGGATTAAAACTCCCTTTTGTGAATGAGAGAGAACCCCAGCCTCACCTCAACAGGCCAGACTATGATTTAGAATCATTTAGAGAGAGAGAGAGAGAGAGAGAGAGAGAGAGAGAGAGAGAGAGAGAGAGATGCATACCCTATTTTATTTTTGACTATAGATTTTTGATTGTCTGATAATAGATTTTATAAATGGTAAAATATAATGGTATTCCTGAATCAGTGCAGGTAAACCTTTTTACACCGTATAAATCGTCCATTAGTTTTACTTTAGTTTATTTCTGAAAAGTAGTCAAATAAACTCTTTTCATGTTTTATAAATTCCCATTTTTATTCCAAAGTCTGAGGAAACAAATGTTTGGCCTAACTAAAATTATCTAGATAACTACTGCTTTTTTTTCATTATTATTTTCTTTTTAATTTATTTTAGAATGACATGCATAACAGTTCTTCATTATATTGTATTGTGAGCGAGGGTTAATGTGGCAACTTTTGGTTTGTGTGAACGGCAAATGAAACTCAGCTCTGCTACTGTAACTGGATGAAAGTGTAAATTATTTCAAATTCATCTGTTTTCAAACTGTTTGCTGTGATAAACTGTTCTGACTTGACATGCTTCCGTCTCCATCCAAAGCTTCATTTTTTTTACATCTTTAAGTGGCCCTTATTATTCTTCTAATTTTCACAATCATATAAGTGTATAGAGAATCCCTCCTGCTGTTTCATGTTGTTTGAGCTTACTAAATAAACATGTCTGTTCTGCTTAACATGTAGCCTACATTTTTTGCTGTTTTTTTTTTCATCCTGATAGATCTGAAGTCTTTCCAAAGCATTCTGTTGGATAGGTATTTAGCTATGATTGCATAGCCAGAGACAGTTGCCATGTGGCTAAATTAAACATTTGTTCATACAGTACGCCTGTTCCATGTTTTTTTTGTGGTTTTTTTTCTAAATCTGACAGCTTTGCATAATGTGATGTTTAGTCGACAGAAGTATTGGGACGCATGTGTTTTTCAGGGTTTAGTCTAGGTGCCTTACTACCAGTGAAGAGCTTAATCTTAATGCTCCAGTAAACCAAGACATTTTGAACAATGCCATGCTTCCAACTTTGTGAACACAATTTGGGGATAAACCTTTTCTATTCCAGCACAACTGTGTCCCAGTGCACAAAGCAAAGTCCATTAAATCAAGGTTGGATGAGTTTGGTGTGGAAGAACTTGACTGTCCCACACAGAGGCCTGACCTCAACCCCATCCAACACTTTTGGGGTGAACTGGAACAGAGATTGTGAGCCAGGCCTTCTCACACAGCATCAGTGTCCGACCACATAAACAAATTTCCACAGAAACTTCAAAATCTTATGGAAAGGTTTCCAAGAAGGGGGGGGGGGGGGGGTTTAATGTTCCTGTTTCTTCAAAAATGCTTAGCATATGGTTATTATATACCAACTATCATGCAATATATCTAACTTCATCACAAAAACTGTATGTGCTAGAGAAAAACAAAACAGATTTGAAATCAGCATGAAAAACACTACAAAACCCACATACACTTCTCTGATGATTTTGAACTATTGATCTGTGTGGTTAGGCAAGGTGTCCCAATACTTTTGTTCATATAGTGAATGTTAGATAAAAGGCTGGGTTTGAGTGTCCTGAGCATGATTCCGAAATCTGATATGATAGCATCAAACACCTGGCAGTAAAGCGCTGCTCAGGGGTGATTTATTTTTGGAAGTTTTCTGTATTCATATCTTCATTGTCTCTGCTCCAGGAATACAGTTAAATAAACAGACGGGGTTCTTGACCTCAGGGGGTGGAATCATTGGTTTCTGGTACTTTAAAGTATATTAAAGGTTTTAATGTGACTTTCATTTTGTGAGAAAAGATGTTTATATTCTGAAGATATTTTGCTCTTGTTTTGATGGCGAATAATGAATAGCATTGATAAATAATTAATATTAAAATGAGTTATGTAAAATAATTGGCTTGGTTAAGTCATTATGTTAGAAATAGGCTTTCTGTTCTTATCACATCATCACATTAGGGCTGAGCACATTAGACAATGTCACACAGTTTGAATAGTATAGTCCCCATCTTGTTGACAACCCATGAAAAAAACTACTACGACTCAATTTAATACCTAACTAAGCATCTATTAGCAAGCTAATTTAGCTTAATTAAGATGAACTAATTAGGTAAAATAACCAGTATACACAGGAAAACAGCACTTAATACTTTTTCCATAACGCCAACATTAACTCAAAATAACCCCTTGTAATTCATTGTCTTTTTTAACAAACAACTCTTCCACAATTGTTTAATTATGTTTATTAGTGTTGTACCTTACTTGTATTAAAGTCTTTGCTGTAAAGTTATGGTTACAGCAGCCAGTACTCTTTCTAAGGCAGGGATGTTCAGTTCTGTTTTCGCCCCTTGTGCTTTACTGGAGACCCCTGCCTTGCACTTTTTTTTCTGTAACACATCCACTTAAACCTTGGAATGGGCTGTTAATGAGCTGATAAGCTGCATCAGATGTGTTGGAGTTGAGAAAGAAGTTTGTTTCCAATATGGTGAATAAAGAAATCATATGAAACATGAAACACACAGGACAGGGGTAGTCTAGGACCAGTGGTGAGAACCACTTACAGTGTGTTCTCCTCCTAGGACATGTAGTAAATCACATTAGAGTGAGTTTGACTGATTTATGCACTGTGTGTCTGGATGGAATAGCTTTTATTGCTATTGGTACCAATAACATTATCGTGGCCATCGCTCATATCGGAGGACAGCAGCAGTTTCCAAGCAAGACACTGAGGGTGTTTTAGTTGCTGCTCAGAGCCTTGGGGTCCAGTCCCAAGCGTGGCACATTTATGAATGCGAGGGCTTCCTCTGGAGTCACAGCTCTGTCCACCAGCTCAGTACATTAGCTGACAAACTCTCCTGCTTGTCATATGAGGCACTGACCTAAAACACAGCAGAGTTCACCCGCCTACTGCTCTCTCTCTTCCCCGCTGTCTCTCTCCGTCTCGAGCTCACTGCCTTGCTTATCTCTATTGCTAAGAAAGTGGAAACAAAAGGAAAATACAATCAAAGATGAATGTTATGTTACATTTACATGAATATGTTTCCATGCTTTGTGCCCCCCACACATGTGTCTCACACGTAACACTTTGTGAAAATGCATCTTATGATTTAATACTGTATAATACTGCTGTCTGCCATACAGTGCAGGTTCTTATAACTTTACATATGTGTATAAGCACATATATTTATACATATGTGCTACTGCAGTTTTACAGTGACTCGTTCAGTAAATATTCTTGGCTCAGAGTTGCCAGAGCTCTTTTCCATTTCTAATGGATTGAAACCTGGAATATGAATCATCTTTGCAGTCACTAGTAACTTGCATGAAGTATCTTAAGTGAGTTTTAGGCTTAAGTCCCTTTCCTTGAGCTATTCCTTAAGTGAAGAGTTAAAAGGGAAAATAAATACAGTGCAGATACAGTGCAAATACTTGCAGAGTATACAACACACATGATGAAGCTCTTGAATAAAAATTACAAACATCTTCAGTTTCATGTGCGAGTTTGGACTGTCTTGGTCAAATTAGATGTTTTGCAGACATTTTACTTTTTTTCATCCTCTACAGAGAAAGCTCTTCTGCACATTCAATGTACAATTACTGTTTGTTTACTGAATTTAACATATTGGTTAAAAATTGAACAGAAAAATGCCATTTTTAAGTTTGTTCTATTTAGAAGATGTATAATTACTTCACTTGGAAAATCAACAAAACATGTAATTTGGCCCTGGGGCGTTCAAACCTCTGCATCTGACTGTATTTTTAATTGCCTAAAATTATGATGTTTTCTCTACAGAATGCTCTGCATTCTGAGTCAGATTTTGCATATAGTGTACAGCATATATGTGTATTATTCCACATAATTTCTATAAATAGCCTGTATGAAGAGTTCTCCAGCAGGCCTTTGAGGGTGTGTATGTGCGTAGAGAGCAAGAGGCTGTAGTGTTTAGCCCATTTGGACCTGTGTGTGCTCCTAAAGTCAAAATGTTTTATTTACAGGCTGGCCCAGTGCCCCTGCTCTGGAGCCATGCTACCGCGCCCTCCTACTCCTAATTTTCCTCTCTCCACAGTGACCAGTTACACATAGTGCATTATGGAATAAATACTGTGCGTGTATGCGCATGTATATGTGTGCGAGAGCGCAATAGTTCATGCGTGTGGGAGTGAGGTTATGACTTGTGTACATGAGGCCACGGTTTTGCACAAACAGCCTGCTTAATTACCGTGAAGAGAAATACATGAGAGGACATCATTAACTAAGCACACGTATGAAACAATGCTTCTAAAGATAACACATAATTGAGAGCGAGAGAGTGCCAGACTGAGCCGTCGCGCGGTGGTGTCAGCCGCGTTTGCTGTTGGCACCCCCTGGAGCCACGCAAGCCTCCATAACGCCCACCTCCCCCGCCATGGCCTCTCACCCACAGCCCAGCACACAGGTGTGCTCCAGCAAAACACGTTCTACTGTCTGCGCTCTACCAATACATCCTGAAAACACAAGCCTGCGTGTTTCTGTGACACCTTTACCCGTGCAAGTTCTGATGTCACAAAATGCTTCTTTTGGTCTATGGAGATGTACAGTGCCAGACAGACACTTGGACACCTACTCATAGCAATTTTATGTACATTTGAGAATAATAATGAAAACATCAAAGATATGAAATTTTACATTTTATATAAAATAACAATTGACTTCGGGGGGGGGTTAGTGGTAGGATACTTGCCTCTGGACCAAGAGGTCATAGGTTCGAATCCTTCCTTCAGCACACCACCACTGGGTCCCTGAACAAGACCCTTAACCCCAAGTTACTCCAGGAAAACTGTCCCCTGTAGATAGGGAATGGAAGTTGTTTTGGATAAAAACATCTGATAAGTGCCATAAATATAAATGTAAATGTTAAGTGGTTTAATGTCGAAAAACTGTTTGTTTGAAAAAAATCCCACATGGTTTAACATGCTAAGATACTGAGCTGGACTATGTTATTGCAGCTAATCACAGCTAGGCAAGTTGGAAACAGCAACAAGTTAACCACCGTGTTACCATTTATTTGATTTTCTAGCAAAAAGGTTTTCTTTTGAGGATTTGTCATGCCACTATAAGTAAATTTTGTCTACAAATAAAGTCTTTTAACAAAACCAGTTGTCAGATTTGTTGGCATCTAGAAATTCCTAACTGAAGCATGTTCTCATTCATGTTTGGTGGTTGTCCGTGTTTTCCTGTTCTACTGAGACTAAATAATACAGAAAATAAAATCAGACAAAAATCAAAATAAAAAAATTCCCATATCCACTGCAGCAATTTAGACTTTTTAAGGCATCAGTGTATTTTATCACTACATACAGTGAGGTGAAAGGTGGTTAGGCGGTTTGTTTTCTT
The DNA here is from genome assembly GCA_037974465.1 of Brachypetersius altus. NCBI lineage: Eukaryota > Metazoa > Chordata > Actinopteri > Characiformes > Alestidae > Brachypetersius > Brachypetersius altus. The sequence continues at coordinate 17,568,766 of JBBPDB010000146.1, forward strand.
AGTGTATGGTTTTGATAAAACCATAAAGTTTGGTTTTAACCATAAAATGTCTATGACTTTGATAAAAACAGATAATTAGTATGAACTAACCTATGGACTTCATGTCAGTATTGGCAAAAAATACATGCTGTTGTCATGGCATATCTGTGACTATATTTGCACAAACCTTTTTGTAGCTTTATGGCAAAGTGTGCCTTGTCTATGTGTCATAAGGTTCTTTGCTGTCATGTGAGCTCATCAAATGCTTGGCATATTGAAAGTAGCTGACACTCCTCAGTGCTCAGTACAGAGCCTCACTTGGGGGTCTGTGAAAACCCATACCTCATGCTTGAGCTCATTATCCATACACCCTGGGACATGCTTTTAATACATCAAAAATCTCAATTACATCGTCTAATTGATATCCATATTTGCTTAATTGGTCAATTTCCTTTTTTCCATTTCATCATGAAAGGAGCGTCTCAGTCTGTGAGTGAAGAATGATCGTAAATACCACTGTTCTGCACTGGCACTTTGACAGAACGTCTCTCTCTGTTCTGTAGAGACAGGGTTATTTTTGTGTAGATTGAAAAAGATAATAAATACATTCTCTTCAACTTAGTTTCAGACTGACTGTGAAATTAAACCAATCAGCAAAGCAATTACAGCAGAGAGGAGAGGGCCCAATCGATAGGAGCCCATTATGAATAGCCGATAAAGAGGCTGAGAACACCCAGCGCTTGGGGAATCCCTAAGCACGTGATTGGGTGGTACCCTAAAAATGTGATTTCACTCTGATAATGGGAAGTGGGGCACTTATGGGTTGCTTTGCTTTCACTCCTCTGTACAGTTCATCCTAAAGCAGCTCGATGGGGTTTAAGTCTGGATACTTCTAGCCGCTCCATGTTTTCCAGCTTACCATCCAGCTATCTAAACACAAGGAGACTTTTTCTTTTATATTCTTTCTCTGCCTGGTGACAAGTAGTGCTGTACTGTAGTTACATGAAGGAGGGCATATATGTTGAATAAATAAATGGACAAAGAACTGTTTTCAAGAAAATGTTATGTGATCATGCATAGGGTTGTAAATGCTTATGTCACTTTCCATCATCTGAAGTATTTAGTGCCTATACTAAATACTATAACAATACAAAAGTATAACATTATAAAAGTTGTATGTTTTTCCACGATCCACATAAGGTAAAATAGTATATCTGGATGTGAACTGAAGAAAAACTATACATTTGAATCTCATTCAAATCTAAGCTCTAAAGGTCATCGTCATTATGTGAAGCCAAAAGTATTCTGGATGTGCGTTAATAATTCATGCATGAAAGCGATAAGTAATGTACAGTTTGCCATGTAGTGTTACAGAATAACCTGAGCATCCCTCTTCCTCTGCACTGAGAGCCGGCAAACAATGGCCCAGGCCAAGGCCCTCTCCACAGCCTTTCATCTCCTCTGTGTAGATTCACCCACTGCTATTGATTTCTTATTGACCTGAGATGTCCTCGGCTTCAGTGTGCTCTCTCTTTGCTCGCCACAAACCCTCGAACCAAGTGTAAGAAAGACGAGTCTCCAACATTGATTTTTTTTCTTTCTTTCCCCTCTTACTCTCTCTCCCCTTCCTCTGTCTATCCTCTCTTGAGATAAAGATTTACTCTTTTTTTTAAAGAATTATTTGTCTTCAACCATTTCTTACTCATTAAATGAATGCCGAGGCTGTTTTGAATACCGTATCTTTTCATCTAAGGAGAGTATAATTTTACCTTGGATGTAGGTGAGCTCTGAGAAATGTGGCACGCATAAAAGGAGAGTAAATAGCACAGAGAGAGGTTGAGTTGTCTTAGCCTCTGCAGTTGAGCTTTCAATACAGGGCACAGCATTCCTCAGAAATATATTCTGAAAATCTGTTCATGGTGATGCACAGGTATCATCCGACTAAAGCTTTTCTGCCTACTGAAGGTTTCAGATTGATTTAATCATTGATAGAAAAGGTTCGCATAGGTGGCATCTCTGCATCTTTTCAAAGTCAATAATTGGGTAAGCAGGTATGACAAGACCTTCAGAGTTCATACTTATGCTTATCTGTAGTCGAGATCCAGATGTTTAAATAATTATTCTGAATTTAAATAGACCAGAGGTTCAGCAGAACTTATAGTATAGGAATACTATATGTATAGGAAGTGTATGTTGGTTGGGTTTTGGCCAGTGGAGCTCTGAAATGAAAAGAGCAGGTGGCTCTGCTTGATATGGTTCATTACAGTATTTGTGTGTGTGTGTGTGTGTGTGCGTGTGTGTGTGTGTATGTTTGTCTGTGTGTGTATGTCTGTGTGTGTATGTATGTGTCTGTGTGTGTGTGTGTGTGTGCGTGTGTGTATGTTTGTGTGTGCGTGTGTGTATGTTTGTGTATGTGTTTGTGCGTAGGTCTGTGTGTGTTTGTGTATATATGTGTTCATGGCTGGGTTTGTGTGTGTGTGTGTTTGTGTGTGCACTCATGCATAGGTCTGTGTATATATGTGCGTGCATGTATGTGTGTGTGTCTGTCTGTGTGTGTGTGTGTGTGCGTGCATGTATGGGTTTATGTGTGTGTGTGTGTGTGTGTGTGCATTTGTGCATAGGTCTGTGTATGGATTCTTGCATAGGTGCATAGGTGTGTGCGTGTGTCTGCATGTATGCATGTGTGTGTGCGTGCAGTTATGTGTGTGGGTGTGTGCGCGCATTTGTGCATAGATCTGTGGATTCTTGCATAGGTGTAGCTGTGTGTGTAAATGTGGGCATGTGAGTGTGTGTGTGTGTGTGTTTCTGTGCATGTATGTGTATGTGTGTGTTAGTGTGATCAATGGGCTGAGGGCACGGTGAAGGAAAACAAAAGCGCTTGGCTTCCTGGGATTAAGTGCAATCGGACGCCTCTCATAACACACATCGGCCTGGGCAATTGAAATAAGATGATTATTCATCCCTCTCAGCTAATTAGGCCCCTCCCCTCCACAGCAAGCTCTACAGAAGAGCATGGCTTGAAAAAAAAAGAAAAACAGCTTATGCTGAGAACACTTTAATTGAATCTGCCCCGTTGTGTTAAAAGAAGGAAAAGGCAAAGAGAAAAACTCAAGGGGAAAATTCCATCATTGAGTCTTCCTTGCATTTGTACTCTATTTATTGGTTTATTTATTGCTTTATCTATTCATTTCATTATGCTTTTTTCCCTTTTCTGAGATCCAATATTGTTTAAAATGGTTTCAACTCTTTGATCTCATTTGCAGAAAGAATTATACAAAAAAGAATCCTTTCAAGAAACCCTTGAAGTTTGTTCAATAACCACGTGTCCTTTTTTTGCTGCTCCCTGTGAAGTTCGCAGGACTCTTTAGCTACGACTTTAGCTACTGATATTAGAATAAAGCAGAAACAATTTCTGTGTTTGTGTTTTAAAAGGTGTTTTATGCATTGCGTTTACTGAATGTGTGTGGAGGGGGGAGGCATTTTTTATACAGACAACACACAGGATACATGCAACTGTTGCACTTTTTTCTGCCTCAGTGTTTTGATACAGTCCTTGAAATAGAATATGTCATTTCATTTTTTTTCTGCTTTAATGAAGACGTGCCATTCAGCGGGGCTAAATGGGTTTTGACCGTCTTGGTAATCATTTCCATTGAGTGCAGAGTGCTTTAGATAAATAGCTCCTAATTTGTGCGAGGTGTGTAGGCTGATCTGACAGAGACTGCCAGTGCACATTACCGGCTCTGCTCTGCGTGTCAGAGAGGACAGCCGTCTGCCCGATCCCTGCCATGCTCTTCACCCAGGCCTGCAATCACTGACCTCCAATCAGACCCATCCACATATATTTTGCTGTCAAACCCACACACAAGTGCTGCAAGGCAAATTCCCACTGACCCCCAAACAGCTGGTCCATATATGTGGCACCCACACACATGTAAAAGCTGCAGGCTAAAGTAGTTCTCTGTTCAGGCATGGATATGAATAACATACCCCTAGAATGGCTCTCTTATTACTCATATAACCCAACTTCTCCATTCTGACACACACATAGACTGTGGGTTAACTAAACAGATATAATTTTTAATTATCATTTATATTGGGACTTTTCTTTCTTTTTAACAGAGCATAATAAAGGTTAGGCCCTTTTGCCAGAGCAGTCTAAGCTGTTTATGTAAAGCATGGTTACTCAGTCCTCATTCAGTAGATCTTGTATTCTGGAGAGCTTCAACACACCTGACTGTAATCTCCTGATGCCCCTGACGGCTGTCACCGCTTGGATCAGGTGTGTTGAATTAAGGTTGAAGATCTACAGGATGGTAGTTTCAGGATTATGTGCCTATGTGCGATGTAAATGTATAAATAGGTTTTATAGCGATGTGTGGGTAAAAATGTGATCCCAATTGGTCAATCAGTGCTCCACTGGCAAAAGACAAAAGTTGACCTTTTCTAGACTGTCTAGTTTGAATGTACTCCAACAGAAGTCCAAAAGTGCAGGGTTTTAACTTGAAAATCAATGTCATGTAGCAAATCTAACTCCAAACCAATTCTTTAGGTTGAATCCGTTAAGTTGTGTGCCCTGAAAGGCCAGTGGCCATCACTGTTTGGCAGTTCCTCAGCATAAAGATTTCCACTAGACCTGGTAAGTAACAGATGGGTTGAAGCAGGTATGTTTGACCAGGGAAATCACCACTGTGCTAGACACAAGCCCTCCAAGACCAGAACTCTTCTGCTTTAGAGTATGTTTTTAAAAAATCCTATTTAACTCAAAAAATAAGCTTGAGTTACATTTGCTAAGTGGCATCCAGTTTCCAGTTTAAAATACTCCCCTTCTGAACTTGTAGTTAATCAAAACTTGGCAAGCTGGGCATGACAAATTTGGTTACACCACGTAAAAAAAAACACCTCCTCTGACCTTTCACATGCTTACAAGGCATAAATAACCCTCAATTTTTTGTCTTTTGACAAAACATTGTACTTTGCCCCTGAATGTTGTATTTGCTGCAAAAGAACATGTTGTGGACAGAGCATGGATAAGCCGATTAAAGTCAATATACTATATAAGGCGATTCCAGGATGATACTTCTGCATCAGTGACATCTTTGAATTGTGGATGGTCTCAGTATGGTTCAGCATCATGCACAACACTTTTTCTTCCCGTAGGATTTTCATCCCGCTTTACTGAGCACAATAAAGGTTAGGACCTTTTGCCAAGTGTAAGCTGTTTATGTAAAGAATGGTCGCACAGTCCTGGTCCTACCCTAGAGAGCTCCAACACACCTGGTTGTAATATCCAGAAGTCCCTGAAGGCCATCATTGCTTGGATCAGGTGTGTTGGAATAGTTCTAATTTTAAAAAAAGTTTTTTATTTAGTTTAGTTCAGTAGGGAATTAGTGTAACTCAGACCTAAATTTATATATTTATTACATTCCAAGAGTGGTTAAATATGCCCTCAAAAGTGCTCCAAAAACACTTTAATTTAATTTTAAACTCAGTTTAATACATTACTCTTAAAGAAAATGTGAAGGTAAACACATATTCTTACTATTCAGTATACACTGAACTGCTCACTGAACTATATATATATATATATATATATATATATTCCATTTAGTCTCTTAATCTCTGTCCTGTAGGCAGTAATTAAAGTTCCCATTTCCAGAGCCGTTTACTTGAGCTGGGGAGTATTACACTCTGACCTTTGGAGAGTGGGATCTGCTTTTCCTATGTCTGAGGACACACACTATGAGAGGTGCTTCAGAAGCTGCCAAAATTGATTTATTGTCATGCAAAGCATAGTTTTGATATGGGCAATTTTACAGATATTCATAGACCCTCCTTTAAGTGCCGTTGTGGGTTTGGTGGGGCGGGGTGTGGGAGGAGTGGATACAAATCTGAAGTTGCCGGTTCTGTATGTGAGTAGAGCAGTGGAAGCCACGGGTAATTAAGGCAAAATATACTGTCATAGATCCCTTCAGTAAGACGTGAATTGCTGACTGTTCCGATAATCTAGCAGAGTTTCAGGATATCTATATATATGCAGTGACTAATAAAATTTTGCTTATGTTTCTCAACCTTATTACCTTCATGGAAAATTCACTGAATTATTCCGGTAAGTTACAGGAACAAGGAATGGAAACTCTTGTCTATTTTAGAGGTTAATACTGTGTGAAGGTCTACAGAGCAAAGGTAAGGTTTATCCATGGCACATCCAAATGCAGAATAATCCAATAAAAAGGCACCGGCAGTATCTTGAAAAGAACTTTTGAATTACTGGTGCCCACAATAATGAAAAGTGGCCACAATAGCTGGAGGAAAAAAGAGGAAAACGGGCCCTAAATGACAAGTAGCCACTGAGAGAAGGTATCCAGCATTCCTGTAAGTTACGAATAGCAGATATAATTTGTCCAATCTGTGCTTTTCCATGACATAGTGAAACTGTATTGATTTATTTTTTTTCTTTCTCTTATGAAGAGGAGACTTTTAAAAAGGTTAAAACAGAGGCAGTAAGTAGTGGCAGGCTAGGACTTGAGAAAGGCTGTAACACAGGCAAAATAAACAGACTTCTTAAAAGATATATGCTCAATTTATAGGACAAAACAAAATCCTTCTTCCAGTTTGATTTGGAGAGTCATTTTATTCTGACCATTGTATATAACCCTGAGTCCATATCCATACCTTGTGTTTGTTTGTTTGTTTTGATGTCCCTTATACCCTATATAAATGTAATATTTAGTGTACTACTGGACAAGGACTAGGCTTGATTATCGGCCAAACCCAGTCCCTGGGATTATAAAGGTAATTTAAACAGACATAAACAGACGGGAACTACAAATTTACAGAATTCAATCAATTCATTTATGTTCTCCTGTGGTTTACAGCAGCAGGCTGTTGTTATACTTGATACCATGACTTTTTGCAGCATCAAAAAGCTGCTTGGAAAACTTTTGCAGTGGTCACTGTAATCCAAATTCTGATTGCAATATCAGACATTCTTTAGAGAGAAGGGATGAACAAAGGAGATAAGGGGAAAAAGAGGGCCTGCTTTTGACTGACAATCACAACATGCAATTAGCAGCAGTGTGTGTGCGTGCGTGCGTTCGTGTGTGTGTGTGTGTGTGTGTGTGTGTGTGTGTGTGTGTGTGTGTGTGTGTGTGTGTGCGTGCGTGCGCGCGTGTATATAT
>JBBPDB010000146.1:17578007-17588655 GCA_037974465.1 Brachypetersius altus
CTCTCTCTCTCTCTCTCTCTCTCTCTCTCTCTCTCTCTCTCTCTCTCTCTCTCTCTCTCTCTCACACACATACACACTCAGGAGTTGCGTGCAGTGCGGGCACTGAAGCAGAAAATATTGCTGTCTAGATATTTGTCCTGGGGCTGATAGAGGAGGCATTGTCTTGGGACTCTGTCGGGCCTCTGAGCTGATAGTTGTGCATGGCAGCTGCAAAGTGTGCTTTGTTATGTGTCTAAGGATTAGGGTTCAAGACCCTGTTTTTTCTTCAAATTCTAGGCAGATCAGAGACGCATGTGTTCCGAGGAGATCAGGGGTCAACTCTTCTCTGTCCAATATTATTTATTTATTTATTTGCCTATTTGTTTATTTATTTATTTATTATTTGCTTGCTTATTTATTTATTTATTTCGTTGCATCTCCATGCTTTGTAGCTCCTCTTTCCTGCTCACATTATTTTCAGGCAGCCTCTGAGAATGCCCGGCAGCACAGAGAACCCCAAGGGGTTTGCATTTTCGTATTGTTCCCATTATCCAAAACACAGTACTTAACCTACAGGCATTTAAAGCAAAACTGAGAACAGCTGTCACATTAGAAGCAGACAATGCTGGCAGTAATAGCCAAAATACTGTAATTGATGCCGTGATGTAATGCGAGTGCGGGCAGAATAAACAAAAGCCGGCCTTTTGTTTGTTTTTCTAAACAGTTGAACAGTAGTTGGTTTTCCCTATAGGTAACTGACGGAGTTACACCATGCAACAGTACCCTGGGTTCTTCAGCAGAGCTCTAGACTGTTTACTTATAATGAAGCTGGATTTGCACTGCCAGCGTGTGTCCCCTTTCTCTCTCTCTCTGTCTCTCGCTCTCTCCCCCTCTCTCTGCAGTCTCTAAACTCTAGCAGAGGGTTGGTGTCGTATCCTATTGTTTGTTGGTGTGTAAGGGAGAGGGGTGTCAGTGTGGGGTGGGGGGGGGGCGTGCAGCAGCTGAAAGCAGCAGGGGGGGACACAGCTCTCAGTAACGAGGACACACTGCTCGCTCGTCCCTTCCCACCATCCTCCTCAAGGTGCTCCACCACTCTGTGGGTGCTGTTTCTATCTATGGCCAACCCAACAGACTTGTGAAAGCATCCGTCTTTGTCTCTGGCATTCCCTTCATTGTCTACGGTTGCAGTAAATTGCCTGATACTGAATATGCAGGGATGAACAGTGATCTACAGTCTACAGAAAGCCACAGAACAACACATTAGCAAATTGCAAACAAGTCAAAACTATTGGAGGTCCGAAGTTATATCATCACATAGTGATACTAATCGAGTTGAATAATTTGTCATTTGTGTTAAAAGTAAGACAAATTACAACAGTATTAAACAAAAGTTATTCGAGTTATTCAATCAATAAGCATTCAGAAATTAACAAAAATAAACAATTAAAAAAATGACAAAAAATTATGACATTTCAGTGTCGCTTTAGAGCTATTGAATGTTTTTTTTCCAGAACATAAAAAGCTTGATTCCTATATCTCCCAGAGTTCATCTGCACTGTTTCATTTTAGTGGGGGTGTGGCTATAACAGCCCTGTCTGACCCTGTTATATCCCCCTCATCAACTGTGAGTTTACCATTTCCTCTTTTTAGTAAAGAGCTGTTTTTCCTGTTAAATCTATAAACATATTTATTGAGTCAGTGAAGAAACAAGCTTGGGTTCTTGAAGAATGTGCCAAAATAAAAGTATATCTTTATCACACATTGCTGGAAGGCTGAGTCAGCTCAGACTCAAACACACCTTTGAATGTAATCAAAACAAGTGCTTTCAAAGCACTTCAAGCCTCGAGATTTTAAGAAGGATTTGAATTTGTACATCAAATTCAGGGAGGAGCTCATTCTTTCTCCCCACACCAGTGACAGAAACATCACCAAAGTGGGAAGAAAATGATCTCAGGTAGACTATCTGTAATCCTTAATAATTCATTACAGAGTTAACATTAGTTATTGAGCAATCTCAGCTCAGCAAATGTACTTGATATAAACACTGGTGAATCAATTATTAATTCATTAACTGATCTCTTAGACTGGAATATTTTGCTTGTTTTTTTTCCCCCTCATGTGGCAGCCAGACTCACTGTTCGTGCAACTGTATCTCTTCGTCAGATACTATGTGGCTTCATCATCATTTAGAATGGAATATTTCATTTTCCACCACTTCAAACTCAGAAGTCCACCCCATTAACTGGTGTGACTAGTTCTGTGTTCTAGGCTGCTGTTCCTGTTTCTTTGGGTGTTTGTAAGGTAGATGGACAGTTTCTGAAGAGTTTCTGAAAGTTTGAAAGACTTTGAGTCATCTCTTTCTTTGAAACATGCCTAAGGATGTCACTGGTTTGTATTTTTTGTTGTTGTTTTTTCTCTTACTTTGTTCTATGATATACTTAGATGGCAAAAGGCTTGTTTTTTTTTTATCTTTGGCAGGATGCAGCATTCTCTGACACTTAAATATGACCGTTCCCCTTTAAATAATTAATTACTTACTAAAGCACAATTAACACACAAGTTTAATTTACTTCCTGGATGTACACAACTTATGTGCACAATAATAAATTATATCATTTCAATTGTGTCAAATTCAAATCATTATAAAATATCTGCTTCTCACAAACATAAATGCAGCATCAGTTGAAAGTATGGAATGAACAAAATTGAATATCAAGAAAAATAATTAGAAATATTTGAAGAGCATTCAGTGTACACTGTAGATGTTAGATTATACCACATCATCCATTAGGGGCATATGGTTTCACTGTGTCTCCATGAACTTAAGCAGGACATCATAATAGAACTGAGTAAATGATTCCGCCTGTAATAACATTGTAATTGGACACTAAAGCTCTTGTATTGCGCTGTTAATAAGCAGCGAGAGAACTGCTGAGCGCAACTTAGCGCAATCAATTCACTACAGCCTTCAGCACCTCTGTTGACACTGTCCATATAGAGTAGCGGGCCGCAGAAATATGGCCTATTAATTGGTGAATCATAGCTCGTTGCAGTAGCCATGATTGCCACCAAAGTGAAAAACAGTGAGATTATAGCCACCCTGCAATGAATTTTATTATGATGTACAGGGCTGCGCGTCTGCAGAGACTATTCCACCTCAGCGGGAAAGCAGCAACACCGGACTTATTAGTCATACTTCACTAGCTGTCAACAGGCACAAAGCCGACTCTTGATTAAAAATGAACATCCCGCACACGCTCAGGATCCCTCTCGTGTTGGGGTGTCAGAAGTGAAATGTTGGGTTATTTGTGTGCTTTATTGATGGAGTTGCTTGGAGGTGAAGGAGATGTTTTTAGATTGTCTGTTAATTCTCCAAATGCAACAGAGGCACAGAGTGAGGGAGGGAGAGAGCGAGCGAGAGAGTGTGAGAGAGAGAGAGAAAGAAAGGGGAGAAGATGGCTAAGGGAAATAAATCAGTGAATCAGGAATTCTCAGTTTCATAATTCTGTGGAAAATATGGGGAATAAAAATCCCATTACAGAGGAAATTGAAGTCCTTTGTTCTTAAGTATTTCACTTCTTCAGATATTTCCCTGGATGGAGCTGGGGATTCAGAGGGCCGGAGTTACCCAGTCGAGACAAACAGGAATTAAAACGCCATATGCTCTGAAACGCTGCCTTGCCGCTGCTCAAACGCTTCTGCAATTTCTCCCACTACAAAGAGGCCTAGGTTTTCAATGCCGCCTTCATTTATTTATATATTTTCCTCCTTATTTGTGTGCTTATGTGCATCTTCTTTGTCAGAGTTGCCGAGATAATGCCCACATTGTTGTGCGGAATGCTAATTGCTGGAGTCATTTAGCTGATGAGCGCAATGGAGAAGGAAATGCAATATTGGAGTCCTTGATAAATGCAGGATCATATATTTGAATCTATTGTTATCTGTTGCAAAATCTATAATTGTCATCTAACAGGCTGTCTGCATGCGTCAGGACCATCAAGACGGAGCTCCTGTCCAGCGGGAGCGTGTGTTGAGACAGGTAGCTGTGGGACCAAGAGCCAGGGACACTCAGCTTTGATTTGTTAGGCCAATGAGAAGATTCTGTTTCGGGAGTTCAGCTCAATCTCAATCTAGCAGCACATTAGAGGTCCTGTTCCCCTACGCCCCACCTAGCTCAGTTAATTGTGTGTTTTCAACCCGCCGTCGGAGGCTAATTTAGCTATAGATTGAAATGAAACAGCCCTGGCCTCACATTTTCTGGCAATCAAGACGCCAATTTGACTGTGTTTTCTCAGCAGACATTAATGATTCCAAAGCTAATACTCATTGTTTGAAGTGACATAGCGGCCCTGGCATTTACTTAACCTTTTGTCTTATGTACAAGAGTCAATGCAGAATTTACTCTTAATTAATATCTTTTCTTCCCCCTCTGCCAACATTCATTTCTTGAATATTCAGGGACAGTCAAACCAGACAAAGGCGCACAGTTCTGAGATAAAGAACATTTTTATTCAATTGAAATACTTTTGACTTCAAATTAAATTTGTCAGACACGATTAAGATTTCTTTTTAACTTCAGTAATTAGATAATGGTGATAATAAATAAAGAATAAAATTTCAAAATCTGAAAGTGCTCTTGTGAAGCTGATTACTCTGTAATTCGTTGTAAATTGCATGCTTGGTTTTTGGTGCAGTAGTACTTGCTGTTATTAATGGATGCTTATGAATCTCTAATGTGTGTGTGTGTGTGTGTGTGTGTGTTTTCAGGTGGCTGGCATAGTAGTACCGGGTTGGACATGATACATATTGAGACAAACTGATGTAAGTGCTAAACTTTGTATTAGAGGAGGTCTTAGATAATGTGGTATGGAGAGGATTCATCCAATGGGGTCAGATACATAAAGATATAAACAGTGAGACTGGAATTAAAAATACACTGAATTTATTTGATTAAAGTATGTGCACATTCACATTTAAATGTGAATTTGATATTAAAGATTAAAACACATCACCAATAGTAAGTAATCTGAAAGACATTGAATGGAAGCGCTGTATGCATTCAAGTAAATTCACATTATTTCTATTGTTACCTATTGTTGTACTTTTCCAAACAAGTATTCCATGTGGTTTTTTTGGTTTGTTTTTTTTGTTTTTTTAAGAAACACCCCCCAGCCAACCCCCACCTTCCAGGAAGACCCATTTGTGTACATTACCCAGAATACACACATACTAGTGTGTTAGTGGCGCTCATGTTTAAAATGTGTGACGGAATTCATTCATTATACAGTGATGTGCCACACAAATAAGGTTATGAGGCAAATGCAGGTTGCACTTACAACTCTTATGTGGTTTTACCCCTCTCTTATTTTTTCCTCTCTCTTTCCCTCTCTCTCTCTTGCTCTGTGTCTCTGAAGACTCCCACCTGGACGAGGCCGAGGTCAAAGTCTGGTCAAACAGCAGCAGGCCTGTGTGGCTCTGCGAGAGCAGATGAAGTGGTCAGTGGTGTGACAGGTAGTGGGGGATTCTGACAGGCCTGGCTACAGTGTGGATTATAGAGGGGTGGTGGGGCAAGCAGTACAGAGAGAGAGAGAGAGAGAGAGAAAGAGAGAGAGAGAGAGAGAGAAGGGGACTAGCGGTCCATGCTATGCTGTTCTGTGAAGCATGGAAATAACAAAGCCTCAGAGACGGCACCAGTCGGCCCGCATGAATATGGTCATTCCGAGCGATCGATTGGAGTTCCAGTGTGTGTGTAATCTTACATAAGGCTGGCAGAGATTAAAACGCCGGCATAATTACGGTGGAGCGGGAGATTCCTGCTGTGTTTGCATACACGCACGGGATTTGTAAGCTGTGCATTAGCCGCACGGAGAGAGAGAGAGGGCCACCACAGAGAAGGTAATTTAAGGAGAAAATTCCACCAGATTCTCTCTCTCGTCCCGATATCATTACAGGCCCATGTATGCGCTATCACGTTCCTGCGCAGCTCACCCCGCACTGTAGATGAACACCATGGCAATTAATTGTTCTGGGTTTTGGTTTTATAGCTTGTTCGTTGACCAAAGCTCAGGGAATGGTTTGTTCTAGCCACTGGTATCTAAATTAAATTGTCTTTATCTCCTGCAGGAGGAAAAAAGGGAGAGGGGGAGAAAAAAAATTAATTTGTTAGATCAAAAAAATATTTAATTTTTCAGCACATCAAACAAACTTTTATTCAGGGTGTACCGAGGCAGTGGTCTTTTTTTTCTTTTTTTCTTAATTAAGAAAGCATTCTATTATTAAACCAGATGAAAAGGAAACATCAATTCAAACAGTACAGTCATGTTCGACTACTACTAATCTTTTGGTAATTATTTTTTAATTGAATCTTTTGAACACAAAAAACTCGGAGCAGATGCTTGTATTACTTGAATCCCTCATCACACTGGGCGCTGTGTGCGCGAGATGATGCTCCTGCATGTGCCAGCAAAAGGAGGAAGGAGAAGAGAAGTTAAAGGGAAAAAGGGTGAATTAAAAAGTAGAGGAGATGGAGAACGGAGGAGGGGGAGAGGAAAAAGGGGGCCAGCGCAGAGACCCGGTGGTGCTCCAAGGAGACAAAACTTCTGCATAAATGAACAGCTCAGCAGCAAAACTTTAGATGATAACACACACACAGAAAAACGCATGCGCACGCGCACACACACGTGCGTACACAATTGTGTGCACACACAGGAGTGTGTCAGGAATCTGCTGATACGCACAATATTTTTGAAACGGAGAGGTCGAGTGGTTTGAATTGAAACAGAGATCCGTGCTATTTTACCACTAGAAAAAGCCTGGACGAGCATAGCCTCTAAACTTTTTAGAGTAGGGGAGTGCTGATTTGCGGAAGTTCATATGATTAGTCTTAAGGGGAGCGTTCTGTAAAAGTGTATTAGCAGAACCTAGTGCAAAGTTGGAAGGCTTTTGGCGAGGGGGGAGAAGGAAAGAAAACAGACTGTGGAATGGGAAACTTGATTTTTTTGACACTTGATATGCTCCCTAAGTGGAAATTTGTGAAGTGGGCTCTCAGGCTCTTCAAAGTACTTAAAGCGGTCGGTGGAGATGCAAAGAGGGGCTTATGAAACAGGGCTGGAAGAACGGTCAGTAATAAAGAGACATCTTTAAAGTTATGCAGCAGCGCATAGGCCATAATCAGGCACAGCCCAGCCCAGATAAACCTGGGCAAATCGCATTAAACGCGCATTATGCATGTGGCTACAAAATGCCGCACCACAAAATGGCCCCTCTGCCGGCTCAGACGCACTCAGCATCTGAAGCTGTCAGCATCATTTCTGACAAACATGATTTACTGTATTACATCCTTACACACACAGACACACACACACACACACAAACACACCCACACCCACACACTCTTACACCAATGCACCAGGACTGGATCTCTCTTTAACTCCCACCAATGGCAAAATTGGCCTCCACCTCACCACAATGTCCAACACCTCACTCTCACTTTGGAGTTGCTGATGGCCAGTTTGCTGGACCAAAGTTATTTTAAAGAGCTTCTAATAGTTACTATTTATTATTATTATTACTGTATTGATCATTCTTGTATATGTAGAGCTCATTTAAAATAATCTGCATCACGTTTTGGAACAAAGCTATTCAATTCCCGTTTCAAATGTCTTTACTCATTTTCATCACTTCCATTATAATTCAGTTTACTTCCTTGTCTTGACATTTTTTTGAATTCTACAGCTTTGTTTCTACTAGTGCAAAAGGAAAATAATATGAAAAAGTGATATCTATATAAGAAAGAGGAACATGATGCATCATTAATACAGCATACAAGGCAGAATGGACAGAGAGCTCAAAATGCTAAGCGAAAATAATAATAGCAATAAACAGAAAGTAAAAAAAAAAGAAAAATGGTGAAAACCTGAAGTAACAGATTTTTGAAAACACAGGATTGTCAGGCTGCCACAGTGGCTTGTAACTTATAACTGATAAATCAAAAGCTTTATTAAAAGCCAAGGCTAGATGAAGAGTGAAGAGACCTTCCAACAAAATGAGCGAGAGGACGGAGAGAAAGCGATGGAAGGGAAGGGGGGTTGGGGCAGGGGATCCGGAAAGAGGAAGAGATAAATAAACAATTACGTAAATAACCTTCAGAAAAGTCACCTGTCCTCCATAAGGAGGCTGCCGACAGCTCGTCAAGGGAAATTAAAGGTTTGTCACCGTCATCTATCCGCAGAGCCTGGCTCTTTGAAAATGGTAGTGCTTTTGAGGATGGAAAAGGGGTTTTTATGCGAGATATGTATGGGAGCAGGCAGTGATTTTGCAGGCAGTCTGTCAAAAGAGCACAGGAGGACTAGAGGAACATACAGATCCCCAGCACTATCAGAATGTGTCTGCAACCTAATATTATTGTAACAAAGAATTCTGCATATCTAAATATCTGTTAGTGTATTTCTCTCTTTCATATATATATATATATATATACACACACACACACACACACACACACACACACGCACACGCACACACACACACACACACACATACACACACACACGCTTCATGTCCAGGGAGGTTTAGTATTCGCTCTGAGAATGGAGGACAGATGCACAGGTCGAATGTGCAGGTGTTGGAGCTTTGTTTTGTTTAGACTCCAGGTGAGTGTGGTGAAGTCAGCCTTACAATATGTACAAAAGCCTCCAAGATACTTGATTACCCTTCACTTCACTGAGTGCAGCACAACGCAGTATCAGGCACTAAAGCATAATGTGTTTTCTTCTTTAACTTTGCTTCGCATTGTCTTGTGACTTTTCCAGGCTCTGCACAGTTCTTCACAGCATCTGTATCGCTCTTGTATACTCTATTCTCAATTAAAGGCAATGGTTTCTCCAATTCTAAACCATTACTAAACAAGATGAATGCAGCGATGGCAGCACTTCTGTACCTCTTCTCGGTCTCATCAGCAGCACCGTTTCATTCTGAGTAGTCTTTTTAAGGCTTGCCCGAGCCAAAGTGAAGAGACTTGCAGGAACGTCTTTATTGAAAGAATCGCTAGATTAAGTTTTGTATGAAATGCAATTTGCGAGCGGTTTCATGACACACATTACTGTCTCTCCAGCCTATGTCACATCTACAGAATGGCAAAAGCACCATTTATTTTAGTAACATGACCACTTACATTTGAAATGGATTCTAAATGCAAACAGGCGTAGCTCTGGATGCTGCAGTGGAGAAAACCTCTTTCTTCAAATTTCACACTATGTATTGTAGTTGGATAGAAATGGAGTGAAACACAGAGAGTGAGAGAGAGAGAGAGAGAGAGAGAGAGAGAAAAAAATCAATAGGGAAGACATTGCTGGAGGCTTACATATTACATTTTGCATAAAAGTCAGACTTAATTTGGCTTTGATCATCATTCCCAGAGATGACTCACTGGAGCCACTGTCATTAGTGAATCCTGGGAAAAAAGCAGACACTGACAGAGAGCAGAGCTGTTCCCTCTCCCTTCAGAGCTGTTTTTCGACGCAGGGGTTTTCAGAATCGGCTACCCTGGACGAGACAGCATCGTGATGTTTAAAGAAGTGGACGCCTTGAACACAGAAGCCCTTAGAACTATCCAAAAATCTTATCTCACACTGGCCCATGCCTTATCAAGACTGCATATTCCTTTATGTCTAATTTATTACAATTAAAACTGCTTTAGTTTTCCTGATTAGAAAAAGCAAAATCTACATCCATCTGCCCCAGAGCCATGTTCTATGCATTTCACCATGGTTTGGCTCGTAGAACTTGCAGGATGATAGCCAACTCTAAAACTTCTGTTTAAGAATTGCTTGGCCTTGATTGTTATCATCCTTGTTTTACAACAGATTTTTTGGCAATCTGTCCACGTCAGATCAAAAGAGGTTTTGTTCACAATTATAAAAGCTTTAATAATATTCAGGATTAGATTGCGGAGCTTCAGTCTCTGATTAAAAATCACTGTATAAAAAAGGGGGGAAAACTGGAGAAATACAATAAAATAATGAATGAAGATATGAATGTAATTAATAGATAGAAGAGTTTCACCGAAAGAATAAAGAAGAAATTTGTCTTCTCTTCCACACACAATGCCATTGTTCTTGGGACATTCAGAAGTCACTTCATTATTAATGATACTGGGTTTGATAATGTTCTTCTTTTTTTTTCTTTGCAGTTTCAGTGTTTCAACATTTTCAAAGTTGGTGCTTTCACACCAAGCGTTTGATATTCACCTATGCTGCTGGAGATATGATCCACAGAGAACATGTTTCTCTGTGTGTGTGCATGTGTGT
Source organism: Brachypetersius altus (assembly GCA_037974465.1). Classification (NCBI taxonomy): domain Eukaryota; kingdom Metazoa; phylum Chordata; class Actinopteri; order Characiformes; family Alestidae; genus Brachypetersius; species Brachypetersius altus. The sequence goes on from JBBPDB010000146.1 coordinate 17,588,294, forward strand.
GTGTGTGTGTGTGTGTGTCTGTGGTGTGTGTGTGTGTGTGTGTGTGTGTGTGTGTGTGTGTGTGATCACCTTTTAATAAGTGATTTTAAGGTTAGGTATAGTTTTAGAATTACGAATTACTGAGGTACAGTAAGTCAATATAATGTCACCATTAGTGATACCAGTGTGTGTGTGTGTGTGTGTGTGTGTGTGTGTGTGATATGTAGTGGGTATATGGTAATACAGCCACAAGCCCAACAGAGTCCAGTAAAACATCTGATTTGATCTGAATTTCTATTGTCATGTTTTTATTCTCTCTCTCTCTCTCTCTCTCTCTCTCTCTCTCTCTCTCTCTCTCTCTCTCTCTCTCTCTCTCTCTCTCT
>JBBPDB010000146.1:17588755-17601782 GCA_037974465.1 Brachypetersius altus
ATTCTCTCTCTCTCTCTCTCTCTCTCTCTCTCTCTCTCTCTCTCTCTCTCTCTCTCTCCCTCTCTCTCTCTTTCTATCTTTCTCTTGTGTTCTGCACTATTCCTCTTTTCCCTAATGTTAGCAACTTTTAGAATAGCTTTGCTGATTAAGGAGTGGGTGGAAGCATACATGATGAGAGGGGTGTTGAGCTGGTGGAAAAGTCATTGTGGATCATTCCTGTTGCTTGTTAAGTCATTTTTGCTATGGAGAACTTCAGAGAGAGGCTAACAGTCGGAGAGAGCCTGACAGGTGGAGGTTGGATGCGGCTCTTTGTCAGGTATGATCAGAAATATAATATACTGATAACAAACCCTGTATTACAGAGTTAGTACAGTCTGTACATTGTTCTAAGCAATTTATCTTAGCATTTTCAATCACTCAAGCACTCAAGAAAACAGCACTGGAAACCTTCAGTGTCAATTCAGGTCAGGTCAGGTGTGGTCGGGTCTCGAAGCCACCAGTATGGGTCAGGTTGGTTCTTCCATTCCACAGTGTTCTGTTCTCAGTAATGTTACTGTATGCATGAACATTAGCTGTTTAAGGTGGTTGGAGGAGAGTGGCCTATGTTCATGGAAGATTGTAATCAAGGGCTGACTTTCCATTGGCATTTTTTCTCTTTTCTTGGCCTCAGAATACTATGCATCAGTGTCAGAAATGACAAGGCAAAGTTCATGTGCTTATTTAAGGAGCTTATTTCTGGGTGTCTGTGGCAAAATGCTCTCTGATGGGGAGCTTAGTTTTAATAGTCTAGACTGGGCACATTACACAAAGCCTGGTGTGGTGCTGGAGCGTAACATAATAGGAAAACATGTGAAGCGGTCTTAAACCTCCGGCTCGGTCCTTTGCTCCTGTGGCCATAAAGATGAAAGCGGCATCAGTTGCCATCATGTGGGAACACTAATTATTATTAGAACCAGACTGCCACAGTGTTTTTGCTGGCGATCAAATCAAACACGTAGAAGTAATGGCATATAATCTTCAATGATCTGGAGGGCTCAGAAAAGTACGATGGAAACAGAAATAGACCTAACTCATATTTCACCTTGCAATGTACAGAAAGCCAGCCAACATGGCACACTCCTGTACAAGAAACACTTGTGGACACGTTGTTCATCTGGCTCTGCTGTTTATGGCTGTTAACCAGCAGATGCAGATATTAGGCATAGATCATTTCTATGCGAGAAGAACCTCATTTTTCCATTTTCCAGAGTTGTCTGCTCTCCCCCAGCGTGTACTGATTGAATTAGCATGCGGCCATGTGAGCTCTCTGCCTCCTAATGAAGAAATGAATTACACCATCTCCCGTCAAAGTACTTTAATCTTATTAGAGTTAACCACAATGACCAAGTATTGTTCACAGACATGACAAAGAAGAAGAATAACATTTGAACTACAATGGACCCTGGATCTTACTTAGTGAATTGCATTAATATCAAATAACATTACATCACGCTCTTTGTCAGACAAGACGAGGAAAGGGACATTTTCATTTCAGGTCTATCAACAGCTTCATCAAAAGCTAATGTGGTAAAAATGAATGCTCTCTCAGAGTTATTTCTCACTCTTTTACAAGTCGGCAGGTCGTAGCCTGCTGGATTGTACTAGTTCTAAGTATGATGGTGGAAAGGGCCCTCATTTTTAATTACTCGTAAGCTTGTAGACAGCTCTTTGGTGAACAATTCCATTACAAGTTCAGGTGCAAAGTGGCACTCGGTTCAACTTCATTGCAAATGAAGGAGTTGTGTGGTATGTCTCAGAGAAAACTTTCAGCTAGCATAACCTGAAATAATGAATTGTTTTACTGCGTTACAGTGACAGTGCAGGCCTGCTGATGCTGCACTGTACTCTCAGATCACATACAGCACATTTGAAAAACTCATTTGTTCCCATAGTACAGTACCAGCCAAAAGTTTGGAAACTCCTAATTTTGATTAGCGAAATTAAATGTATCTTGAAACATATGCTTAAATACTTTCAATAGTAAAGATGCCAATTACTATGTTTACCAAAAAGTAAAAGGGAACATTTCACAGAGTAATGCTGCTTTAGACACATCTAACTCGTTGGTCCAACATTCAGTGAGATATCATTTATTACATTACTTCTGCAAGGTGAACCAAAAGGTTAGATGTGTCTAAAAAGGAGACACTGAGAATCTAAAGCAGTGTTTAAAAAGCCCAGAAGCACTGCTGTCTCTCTCTCTCTCTCTCTCTGTCTCTCTAACATGCCACTAGCTTGTCAGTGTCACTGCTGTGCTGAGAATGATCCACCACCCAATCGTTCCTGCTCACTGGTGGTCCTGACCACCGATGAAAGAAGAAACGAGGGCTAACAAGTGAGGCAAAGAAGTAGATGGACCACAGTCTGTAAACCACAAAGTGCCCCAGTTGGTGAGTGGAGCTAATAATACCCAATACACTTGATAGCAATAAAAATATATGTAGAGAGAAAACCTTTATCAAACCTGTTTGAAATGCATCGCAAGTAGTTTGAGAGAAAATGCCTGAAAGAATGCCAGGACTGTGCAAACCAATCAAAAACTAACCTGAATTCTCTTTAGCCAGGAGCCACATACATTCAGACAGCTGTCCACATGTCACTGGATAGCTCAGCATTTTTAGAGTGCAAACTTTAACTTGTCAGTTCTGTCTGCATGACATTAGCATTGCTCTTGATTGGTTAGCTTCGTTGTATGTTGTCTAAGAGAGGTGCCATAGACAGCCCACATTTGAACCTCTAAAGAACTTTTCTAGGAATGGTTCTTCTAAAACTGTTGCCCGTTGATAGACGAAATGCAATAGTCCTGGAAGACCACAAAAATCTAAGATAACGAATAGGCATTTCTGTCCTGATTCAGTGTTCTCAGCCACCTTTCTGTATACCTTAAGCTGATGTACATATACAGTATAGATGTATGGTAGTGTGTGATGTCAATGCACAGTATGTGTGGGTATTCAGTAGGGAGTACCGTGCATCTTCTTGCAAATTCTCTGCCTTTAGGGAGGTGGCTTTACGGTGACTCAGTGGACTCCGGAGCATGGGCCTACACTGTTTTACATGATTACTCCAGGTTCCTGAAGCACAAGCTTAAGAAAGACTCTTCTCACACACCGCAGCTCTGGGAATTGTTAAATGATTGGCCTAGCACTTAATTCAATAATTTCCTTCTCTCCTTACTACTGCACCCTCTCTCTCCCTCTCTCCGTCCTCTCCTCATTGATCACGCTGGTTAGGGAAATGTGATATTTTGCATATCTGGCTAAGTGCTCTTAACAACCCCAGCCTGTGCTGTGTTAAAAATTAATAAATAAAAAAGGGGGAGGGGTGATCTTGTCAGCGAAGTAATTTGCTTCTCTTGAACCAATGATGGCTTGCACTTTATGCAAATTGGTGTCTGGGGACAACAAAATCCCTCTTAATACATATGCAGACTTCATAAAAACACTGTGAAAAGAAGGGAGGGAGAGAGGGAGGGAGGCAGAGAAATGATAAATAGCGAGTCAGCGCAACGCTCCGTGTGAATTTCACTGTCTGCAACAACTGACACTATCAAAGGCTGTGGCTACACTTCAAATTACAAATGCAAACGTTACACTATTCCGTCCTAACAAGCATCAGTTTAAGGGATTAGCACCTATATTCATCAAACTTCCGAACAAATCCCTGCGCGGCATTTGAAAACGAAGAGCTGGGCTCTCACGATCAGAGTGGTTTGCTAATCTGAAGGTCCTCTACTTACTCCCTGTTGTTCGGGACCTTTTGTTTAGTGATCTGTTTATGGTCTGTATTCAGTTGAATTTATTTCCATAGCTTTTTAAGCTTCAGTGATTGTTGCAAAGCTGCTTTTCATAAGTGCTTACGGAGTCAGGATGGAATAAATGAAATGGCTTTGTTTGGGTTGTAGACACTGTGACCCCTGGCTCCTGTAAGTTTCTCTCCGCTCATCCATTTCACATCAAATGGCAGAATTATATATATTTTTTTACATTTCTACTGCTTAATTGTGCAGAAATGTAGTGGAATTTTCTTTAGAGAAAATGAAAATGGAATGTATCCCAACATATTTCCAATGTATTCCAAAATATACACTCTTAAAAATAAAGGTTCCAAAATAGGTTTTGGACTGGATATGCAGTTATCATAAAAAAAACTTGGAATTTGTATTGAGGCTTAACAACTTTAACACATTCGCATGTCTCATTTACCAAAATAGTCATCTGAAGAATTCATTAATTGCAATGTTATGTAGAGAACTGAGAATGCTTCTTTTTTGGCGCCACTCCAAAGAACCCTTTTCAGCACCATTATTTCTGAAAGTGTAAATGAAATATGTCCTCCTGTAATTTGGATGCTTTACATTTTTAGTGGACGTGATTCAGAGCTGCATTTCGACCCTCGCTAATGAGAGGAATGACAATAAAGCTTGACTCGATTTGATGTTAGCTATTTAGCGAGGTATGTTTTCCTGTCAGAGGTCAGATGCTGACCGAGTCCCCTGCGGTCAAGGGGACTGATACGGTTAAACCAGGCACAGCTCACAGCAAATGAGCAAGCGAAGCCATCTGCTTGTGCCACAACATGGCCATATCACACAGCGGCCGGCCCAGGGGGAGTGTGTGTCAGAGTCAGGCTTCATCCTCGCCACTGCTGTCAGCATGGCCAGAATTTGAGGCTAATTCACAGATATGGGTAATAAGCAGAAATATGTGTTATCATTATGTATGAGGCGGGGGAACGTCGCAATGCTTTATCGGAGCAGTAATCTGCCATGGTATTTGGTGGAAGTTTATTGCGAGTCGCGCTGCGCTCCCTGCGAGAGTCTCCCTGCACCTTTCATGTGGCTCCGCAGACGGCCTCCTCCACATTCCTCTCCTTTTGTATTGTTATATTATTTATGTATGGGAGAAGCCATAAGCAGGGTGTGCATTAAGACAGATGGGGGGTACGGGGAGTCATTCATATTCCGTTTCTGTGACATCTTAAGCAGCCGTTGAGTTCAAACATTTCCAGCCCTGCTGCATAAAAAAATGAGAGAGGGAGAGAGAGAGAGAGGGAGAGAAATGAAAGAAAAAAAAATGACAAGACACTGGGGGTAGGTGCGGAGTGTGAGCATCCTGGAACAGATGGAGATGAAAAGAGCGTGAGAGAAGCAAATGAAAGAAAGCAAAGGGAGAAAACAGAGCACAGAGCAGAAAAAGAAAAAAAAAAACAATGCACAGCCAAGCCAGCAGAGAGTTGGTAAAACTTTTTGTTGTCCCTAACTCAGAGCCCATTAAATATAGATTTAACTTTTGGCGGCTTAAAGGGGAGGGATCCGGAGAGTTCTTGCAGGCAATGAGGTGATTGTTGTAGCACTCACTCCGCCCAGGAGTTCTATGTGTGTGTGTGTGTGTGTGTGTGTTTGGAGAGAGAGAGAGAGAGAGAGAGAGAGAGAAAAGCAGCCACCAGAAACGAACAGCGGTTTCTGTGCCATGCCAAGTGGATCAGAGCACAACTCTCCTCTGAGACACACACATACACAGACACAGCCACACACCCAAACACACATTTTCAGACCACATACTGGGATGCCTATTTCTGCATCTCCTATAGCATATGTGGGATACTTCCTGTCACTGGTGGCTTCAGCTCTACATTTTACAGCGGAGCAGCATAATCAGCAGGTGGACTGGGGAGGAAGTGCTAATGTGAATGTAAGTGTCATGAAAAAGGCTGGATGCTGTGCTGCAGACAGGGTGTGGAAGCTGCACAGAGAGCAGAAAGCCAGAGGGCAGCAGAGTGAGGTGTAAAATGTATGGAAAAGGGTCAGTACCTTGAGGGATCATTCCACATTCCTCTATAGAGCCTCCAATCACTATGCCTCGCAAGTCCTTTGGGAGACACTAGGACAACGCAAAAACGCACTCCCTGTATTCTTCCTTCATGACAAGGTAACCTGATGCATAAGCCCTTTGAACTGGGCTTTTCTTGGGGAACATTTTCCACACTGAATATAAGGCAGTCAGAAGACAATCTTGTTACCCCACGTTCATAAACACCAACTGTCTTTCCAATGTCTGAAGCAACATAACACACCCAAAATGACTTGGAGGCGAAATTCATAGCTTTAACTCTCATGAAAATTAACTTTTTTTTCACTTTTCGTGCAAAGTTGCCATTTCACAAACATGAGAGTTTTATTCACCACAGTAGCCATGTTCAGAGCTGGATTTTGAATTAACATCGTGAAAACTTGGCGTGTCCTTCCGTTATTGTATCTGCGTGCTGTATTTTTGTTCTTAAGGAAGAATGAGGAGGGGAAAAAGGAAGAATGTGAAATTGCGGCTGTCAGGGGAGAGGCAGGGCTTGATTTGTGGTGAAAAGTAAAACAAAGGAGTTCGGTAATGGCCAAGCTCAGGGCGGCTGATTATCCGCTGTCTTGTCAAGATAATACCATAGATCAGAGATATTTCTTTATTCAAATGATATGTCTGCATCTGCTCTCAATTGGAGGCCATCAACTCGTGTCGAGGCAGCAGACGACATTGAACGCCCCTCCCCTGGGTCACACACGCTGCCTTCAGTACCCCGCCAGTGTGGAGGGGAGCTAAAGTAAAGTTGATATCGCAATAATGCCCTGTCTGTGTCCTCCATGTCACTCCTAACTACTGCCTCGCCCCAATCTGACAGAGTGCCCAAACCAGAGAGCGCGGCAGTGCCACTGAAGCTATCCAACCCAATCAGCATCACATATTTTATCTCCCTTCTCCGTGCTCTTTTCTTTTTTTTCTCTCCAAAGTGAAAAAGCTTTGCAGCTTAAGCACATGGCATCAGATCAAACACTGACATTCAAAATAGAAACATATGGTAAGGTGTACTGATCATTGTGCATGAATGTGTGCGTGTATGCGTGTGTGTGAGTGCGTTTGTCACTCGCTGGGAGGTATCAGATTTCCTTTCTTTCCACCCATATGTTAATGATGCCTTTATGTACTAAACTGATTTGAATACATGTTTTCCAGTATTAATGCTGTGTCGCAGTCTGCAGGGTTACAATAAGACTCGATTCATTAAAAAGGCTCTTAAGTGGATTTTCTAGGACATATTCTTTCATACAAGTGCTAAATGATTCAGTCTAATCAAAGCAGAAAAATTGTACAGCACCAGTATCTCAGTATGTAAAAATATGTTTAGATATGCATCTTTGCAAATTCCTATAACCCAAAATATGCTTGCAGCAACAAGCTCTCTAGAAGTGCTGTGGTAAGGTTCTTATTTTTTTTTTTTTATTTATTTCTACTCAACAGTTTAAAATAGAAACATAAAACGCTTTCATCAATTGGCCACATCATATGTTAATGCTTGGCTTTTAAGGTATAATGTCTAGCTTTTAAGGCAAAAAACCTCAGTGTAAATATATGTTACAGGCCTGTATTATCAATAGGTTACATCAATCAGCATGGTCCATATGCCGCACATTAGCTGACCCCTCCACTTTTGTCCATTAGGAATTAATGCAAAAAAAAAAGAAGAAGAAAAAAACTTCTGTTAAAATGTCTCTAATACAAGAACATTTAAAGTACTTTGCTCGCAACCCTGCCTGTGGAAGAACAGACACAGTCTAAATACAACGCACTGTCCGATACGAAGGAGTTAATCCGTAGAGACGCTCAGATGTAGAGAGTGCTCTTTATTCAGCGCGAGCCCCTGTCCCTTCAGGGATTTCTAACCATTTACTCAGATGAGTCCAGTAATGCCATGCAAATATAATTTAATTCAAAGATAATTCAGCTGCATTACATTTTAATAAAGAAATGATAAATTATCATCGTCTGTGCAATTTAATATGCTTCCTCTGTTTTTTGCCCCGCTGTGAAGCACAGCAATCGAGGAGAAACTTACCCAGCACTGAAATCGTCCTGTTGTACTGAAGTTCTGAAGACGTGGAGAGTGTTTATTTTACATTTTTACTTTGGTAGAATAAAATGCATAAAGACCTTGTTACAGTCAAACAACCGTTCAGCCCTCAGAGAAGCGTTTCTCTCTCAGTGGCATTTCCTTTTCTTCTTTAGAGTGCTTTAGGTGGGAACCCTCATACCCATTGTTCATGTAAACCTCGTCTGCTCACGTCATTGTCTTTACATACAGAGACAATAGTACACTCTTTTTATGTTTTAATACAATCACCATATTCTCTAACTGCAGTGCGCTGCCATGATAGCTCCTATATGTCCCCCATGCCCGATAACGTGCCCCGAACAACAGCCTGCTGTATGTGCAGTGAGCCCGGAGCACACAGCCTAACTGTGTTACAAATGCAAATAAGGGTTTAAGCTCACCCTTTTTTATTTGCATGATCATATGCAAATGTACTAATTAGCACATTGTCTGGTTTGCCTTAATAGTCAGCATTTTTGACAGTGTTTAACGAGGGTGTTTATTCTGCTCAGGGTCTGAATACGGGCAGAGAGACAGCAGTGCCAATTTTCTCCCCACTGCCAATAGGCCAAGCACCACAGTTTCTTTAAAAAAGATATCAATAAAAATTATATATGCATCTCAAACATCCTAAATACAGAAATAATATGGGATTTTTAAAATAAATATCGGTGCCAAAAAATAAAAATGACATGACAGTTTTTAAAAAAAAAACTTAAATATCGAATCATCCCGCACATCCCGTTTTAAGATGTGTTTTTTAACAACTATGGATCCTACAGAGATACCAGCAATGATAACACCTTAAGCAAGGACAAAGGATCAAAATGATAATGCTCCAAGGCTCATTTCTCAAGCATATGCACTGATTGGTTGATTATACAAATTTTCCCCCTCAGAGAATCTCCTTTAATAGCCTCATAACATTGTGAAAGACCACGATGGGTAAAATGCAACCAATTAGAATAGTAATAGAGCTAATTAACAAAAAAATGATTTTGAAAGAAAAGAAGATGATGAACTTCATATTTTGGATATTCATTAACAGGTTTTGGTCTAGTAAAGAAGCCTTTTGGGCTGTAATTTATGTATATCTCAGAGGCCTCTTCCATACAGTCCCCCTCCAGGACTCAACAAGGCCACAGGGTACGAGACATTGCATGCTTTGATTATTTATCAGTGATAATTCTGCATGCATGCATACAGTTGAATCTAAGATGCATCGGGTGCTCTCTTTGTAGTGTTTTCTTAGGAGGGTTCCTGTCGGGCACCCATCATTTGTAGGCCGCAACACTATTTTATGCTAAGGAATATTTGGGCAATATTTAATATACTTAATCTTATGGTAATGTACCATGCATTAAAATGCAGTAAGTAGTGTTTTTGGTGTTCCTTGAATTACAATTTGTTTTTTCTTTGCTTTATTTATTTATTTATTTATTTAATAAAAGAGTGAATTAAGAGTCTAGAATTTCACCAACCTGACAATGCTATCCTCAGAGTTTTACCCAAGCAAACAGTAAGTGGTGTTAAGGTAAAACGTGTAGAAATTCTTTATTCTTGGAAAAGAAACAAAACAAAAACATAACTTAATGAATAATGAAAATAGCAAAAGCTTGTATTTCTGGCAATAAATAATAATAATAATAATAATAATAATAATAATAATAATAATAATAATAATAATAATAATAATAATAATAATAATAATTCCATAGCGTAAATGACATCCTTCTAATATCCTTCCATTCGGTGATAGCCACATTAGCATGTTTGTTTACACAGTGCCATGAACGTATTTTGAGCCAGTGACTCTGCACTCTATAGTCTGCAATGCCAGTACAGCTTTCTTTTTATGCATTTTTTTTTTCTTTTGATGCAGTTTTGCTTATTCATCTAACTTTTATAAGGATCCCTGCTCCTGCACGTTGCAGGAAAGAAAAGAGAGAGAGTGAGAAACAGAGACAGTCAGAGATAGAGAGAGATACTAGCCTACATGTCAGACTAGCTTCAATGCTAACTTATTTTAAATATACTCGTAACATCTGAATATCATTGTACCGTGCCATCTCAGCCTCTGGCCAAATATTGCAGCTGAGACGTCTGATGTCATGAGCGTTCATGTAACATCTTTCTTCTCTGTCTTTCCTCTGGATTATCACTCTCTTACACAGTTTTCTGCCTCATACTGAAACCTCACTTAACCCATTATTGTCCATATCATCTCCAGCAGCCCATATATTCTCTGAGCTTTACAAATCCGAAGACATTTTTTAAACTGATCAGACCAAATATTTGTATAAAAGCATGGACATTACCGGTGCATTCAAATCACCATTCAATGAATTAATCAGACAATCAATCAGTCAAACAAACAAATGGTTATTGTTAAGTATTGATCCAAAGTATAACCATACACAATCTAACATATGACAAATCAGAACACGTTCAATTTTAGCATGTTATCATGCTTTTTCTCATTTTTGTAATACTACTATGGATTATAAAAACTATTTATGGAAACTGAACAGCTTTAGTATTGTCACAGCCATACCACAGCCTTAGAGAAGGAAGAAATGTATACATTTGTTCATGTAAAAATTATTACTTTGTAAAGAAATAAATAAAAGGAAATAAATATCATTTAAAAATGAAGCTGCTTTCTTTTTATATGAGAGGGTGGTTTAAGAAATTGCCCTTTACTGGAACAAAGTTTTGCCCTTCCATCTTTTCTGGAAAATTTGTATAGTCTGCCGTTACACTGTATTATACATAAATTGTCTGTTGATGTTTTTCCTAAATGTAGGATGTAGGAAGGGCGTGATAAACTGCATCAGCTCATAATGCACTGGCTATGTGGCTTTAACACAGGAAATTCTGTCAAAGTAAAAGTGCTTTTTTCAATGACCAGGTCACTGCAAGAAGTCAGGAATGTCTTTTTTTCTGGTGGCATTTAAACACCCATTCATCAATAATTTGCAGCCATGGTTTTAGAGTGTGTCCAGTCCCCCAGTGCAGTGGCTGCTCTGCTCATAGCCTCAGGTCACTTGAGCGATTTCACTTAAGGACTGCTGCACACCATATGGCTGACAACACAGTGGGAATGCTCCCTCTTTCTCTTCTTCTCTCCACCTCTCTCACCCACTCACCCCCTTCCTCTGTTCACTGTCCTGCTCCCTCTCTCTCTCTCCCTCTCTCTCTCTCTCTCTCTCTCTCTCTCCCTCTCTCCCCCTATCTTACACACACACAATCTGTGGATGTGTGTGGTGGCTGTGCAGGCTTTTTTTTTTTTTTTTTTTAAGCTGACATCCGATTGCTCTTAGCCAAGGCCTGTCACAGTTTGAGAGACGCCAGCGAAAACAAAACCGAACAAAAAGGACAGCAGGTAGCAAAACATCCCCTGCAAGCAGAGCCGAAGCCACCAGGTCGCCGTGTTGGAGCCGCTGCCATATGGTAACCTGGGGCGAAGCAGCTTTTCTGTTTACCTGCTTTACTCAGGGTCATGTCAGCTTAATTTCTGCTTAACCACAACATGCTTCTGGTGCCAGCCTCTCCGCATCAACCCTCTCCCTCCACTGCTCCCCCCTCTCATGCTCTGTCCATCCTATGAAAGGCTTTTTTTTGTTATGATCCAGAACGACCTGTATCCAAAGGTCATATCTATAAAACCATATGAATTAGGCATTCAAATCATTAGTGGCAGAAAACTGCAGCAAAAATCTCTGACATTTGCCCCCGTGACCTTACACTTTGTCGTGCTGTTTAAGGGTAAATGAGTGTATTACAAGTATTGAGCTGACAAATTTGTTACGTGTTGCAATGAAGTATGTAATGTGACTCATTTGTACAAGGAATTGCAAGTAACCAATGAGCCTCAAGCCTCAATGTCCCATGTCAAGACAGGCAAGTCAAGAAAGTCGAGTCCAAAGCCAATGCCGACATTCTTCAGCAAATGAAATGCCACTTCAAAACACCATAAATGATGATACTGGTAATATATATTAAATTGACTTTAAAAAATTTTTTTTTTTATGTATTTCTCTTCCAAAATGACTAAACCCATAGTACACTGATAATCATAATAGCCACAATAGTATGAACAAAAACAAGCTCAATTTGATATGAACTAAAAGAAAAAAATGTTAAAGCTGAAGATTTTGATGATTGATAATGGTAAGTTACTGTAGTAAGACAAAGGTTATTGACGCTGTTTCGGATTTATCTTCCAGCATATTGAAGCAAATCCCAGTTTTCTGACTTGTGTCACTTGTCCTCTAAAGCGGAGCCATAGTGGCCTGCAACTAACAAAGTCACTGTCAGAGGTATATATCAAATATTCTTGAAATGCAGTTCGTCCATGCCTACAGCAGAAAACGTATCAATTTCCTCAAAAAGTAGCTGACTGTTGAGGGTCCCGTCTGCAGCCAGGCACCTCATTGCGTTCATGTCAGAGTCCTAAGGCTCAAGTCAGAGTCGAAGTCTGAGTCAGCGGTGTTCAAGTCAAAGTCAAGTTGCAGGTCTTTTCTGAATTTGTTGAGTCAAGTTTTGAATTGGTAGCTTGACGTTTCTGCAGGTGGTGCTGTGAATGACAGATACACAACATAAAAAATAACACCTGTTACCTGACAGATCAGTGGCAAGAGAGAAAGAAAGACATCGCTAGGTTTCTCTCTCAACAATGAGAATTTCTTCAGTTTTCTCTTGACCATTGCAGTTGCTTAAACAGGATTTGTAACTGACCAATCAAAAGTGACCACGTGCACACTGGTCTGCTCAGTACTGTTTTAAAAGATACAGCCTGAACTTACATGTCTCGCACGAAAAGGGCATGTTATCATGAATTCATTAATTTATGTTGTCTTTCAAAGCTTGTAATTAATCATTGTTACATTGTAAACATCCATGAACATCTACTAACCGAACAATAATATACTGCTCAAAAAAATAAAGGGAACACTTAAACAACACAATGTAACTTCAAGTCAATGAAGTTACATTGTCATCTCTGTCGGGGGGGTTAATTCCAATGAGATTAACGGCGTTAAAAAAATTAATCTATGCCCACCTCTAA
>JBBPDB010000146.1:17636783-17651570 GCA_037974465.1 Brachypetersius altus
CTCTCTCTCTCTCTCTCTCTCTCTCTCTCTCTCTCTCTCTCTCTCTCTCTCTCTCTCTCTCTCTCTCTGTGTCTCCCTCTCTATCTCTCTCCCTCTCGCTCCCTGTCTCTCTCAGCTGTCAGAAGTCCGCTCCTGGTTACGTTTGGTGCACTGTCACTCTCCTCTAAGATAACACCCCAGCACTGAGGCATGGAAATGTCAGGGTTCAAGTTTACAATTTAAAGTTTGAATGCAGAACTACAGGTCACCATGGGCCACAGAAAAGGTCAGCACCATGACAACAGCTGCTGGATACTGTCAGTTAAGACGTTCTATCTTTATCTCTCCTCTCCTGCACTGTTATTTGATTGCATTTGAGTATACTAACCAGGAGAGTATCCTTTTTGTTTCACAAAGCTTCTCCAGCAAAAAACAATGCCATCAAACCGCAATGCAAACGAAACCTTCTGCTGCTCCAGACTCGTCCTGTTTAATTTGCAGACTAAGTAGAATATGCAGGTATTTCTGATCAGCTGTAGTCTCAACAAGCTGGGCTGTAATTACAGAATAGGCAATGTTGCATATCAGTCCCACTGTGTGTTCCCAATGTGCTCTCTCTCTAGGACACCTGTGTCCCAGCAGGGATGGAGCTAAGGAATTATAATAAGATGAATGGTCCCTTCATTGAAATCGGTGATATGAAGCAAATTCTTGTCCATTTTGAAAAGTTACAGTCCAATGTAACCAGGTTAACTTTGTCAGATGTCAAACTGATCATGCTTGGTCATAAAGCAATTTCCTACCTTGCCGGGTAATTTCTAAAAGATTTTCTTTCTAGTTTGATCCACTCAGTGTCAAGGAAAGAAGCCGAATTTTCCGAAATGTATGCCTATGCAGTAGATACCATAGCAATTAGCCTTTAGCACTCCAAGGTAGTCTGTTTGGATGTGTCAGCCCAGATTCCTTCACTGCAATGACCTGTGACCATTCTTCATTCAGAGTCTACGGCCAGCGCATCCTATTCAGCTTTCCACTACTCTCGCGCAGCAATGTTTGATAGCTGAACAGCCTCACACATTCTGTGGTGATAATTGTCTGCCCAATCTCTGCGGCAGTTAAGACAAGGCGGCATTAAAAAAGCAAGCATATTGGCAGTGCTCTGTGCCAAGGAGTGGCCCTCTCCCCCCTCTCCCCCTCTGCCCAGCCTCTAGCGCAGGCACACTGGTGCTGCTCTCTCCCTGCAGGGGGCCCCGGAGCTGGGCTTGTCCTGACACCGCTAACATATGTAAGGACACCTGAGCAGCGGCCTCCAGCCTCATCGCCACCAAGGGTTAATTTCTCTACCAGCCGTGTGGCAGCCAGGCCCAGCCAAGTTTTCTGTCGCCCACAGTGCACCACAAGCTGTGTTTGGGCGCCGGCAAACAACATTAATCCTGCCCCTATGACGGATCACATATGTAAAACGTCCACTGCCCTACGTGCTCATGCAGCCAAGCAGGTACAGGAAGGAATACGGGTAGTGCGGAGACAGAGCAGGAAAGGAGACAGTGGCACTGATGCACTCAGCCTTTAGCTAGACTCAGGTTTAAATAAGACCCATTTTGTTTAATGAAACTGGTGTGTGTCTCAAAGTGCAGGACATACACAATATACACAGAAAACACCTTTCTGTCCCTCACACATCTGAGACCCTATCAAAATGTTTGAGGAACAGAAAGGTGATTTCTGTGTACACTGTGTATGACCTGCACTTTGAGACACACACCAGTCAAAAAATGCACTACACTTGTGAGGTCATATGAACAGTTTGCACAATTAGATATCTCAAATTGAATGTAAAAGGGGAATTACACCTGCATAGTTCCATGTGTTTCAGTGTGAAAGGGTTCATGGTACAGGACTGTACTGACAGTGGTAGTGATAGGAATCAGGGGTCACAATGTCTGCAACACTAGTGTAGCAATTTCATTTGCCATCCAAAATTAACAGCTATCCAAAATTAACAATTTACTTTATATATAATACTGAAATCAATATAGCACAATTACTGTTTAGCCTCTCCACCATGCATTTAAAAAGTAATAATAAACTCATGATAAAAATATATTGTAGGTGGAAAAACCTTCTCAATGCTATCTTGTCATTTTTAAAACAATTTCACACCGTTTTTGTAAGGTAGATTTTAGAGACATTGGGGTAATGTGAATCACATTGTATTTGAGTGAAATGAGATTACAAGAAAAGAATATATGTCATTTTCAAGTTTTCAGACTCTTTAGATGTCTGATTCCTAACACACACTACTGTGAAGAATTCTGACTGGTAAGTTTCTCTAAAGTGGAACATTTCACATCAAACCACCATGAATGACAGTGTTTACAATCTAACTATGCAGAAGATTGTTAAAAAAAATCAATGGATTTTCATGTTATGATCAGGCACATTGGGATTCACATTTTGCTCTCAGCCTGCTCATGTACTCTCTTCTGGCCCGGATAGTCCAAGAGAAGAAGAAAGGAGCATAAAAGCTTCTGCTTCAAAAAAAGAAAAAGAAGGAAAAGAAAAAGAAGGAGAGGCTGCAGAGTCTACTTCATCACTCCTCTGCAAGTCTCAATCTTTCTCTTGTCTTTAACATTTGGAGCTGGGAGGTTTGCTACGCCAGGAAAGGTCAGGCTGATGATTTATTGAACATTTATTGAGGCTTTATCTGCGAGTCCTGCCATGGGCCTAAGCCAGGCTTTTTGGGGGGTCGCCAAGCAGACAAGGGCCAAGCAGGTCCAAGAAAATAACACATCACTAATACACAGTTCCACATTAGAGCAGCGCTTAGAAAGGAGTACATTCTTTACTTAACAAACAATCGCTAAGCGTAATCACTCATGTCTACTTATCCTATATGGCCTAAAACTGAGCAGAGCATGTGCCCATTTTCCTCCCAGTGCGAAAGCACAGCTATGTGGAAATCTCAGTTTTAGATTTTTCTTATTCAACCCAGTCAAACTATCCCCATCAAATTGTGGGTTTCGGTGTTCCTTCTTGTACCAAATCATTATTCATAGGAGATGTCCTTGTGCTGTTAAATATCACAGAATATGACAGAATGTCCTCATTATATCCATCCTGTGAACCTTGAATGAGTTGAAGGAAAGTTGATTTCTGCCATATTTTAAATTATTTTCTGTTTGGTTTTATTCAGTGAGTAGCTCTCAAATCAAGGGCTTATTCATGACTTGTTTTCCCCATCTGTGTATAGTCGTTCTATTGACACCACAAGGTCTTGACTATGATAGCACATCATTGTGATAGAATTCACTTTTTAAAGATTGAAGTCATTTATTTTATTAAAGAGTACACATTTCAATATTTGCGGGGCTTCATTTGAGCCTTGGTTATGTGAGTATAATTAATTTTGATACAGTGCAATGTGGGCCTTTTTCAGGCAATCAATATTTGCCCATGGCATGTTATATATCATAATGTATCGTCCTTAATATATTTTGCTTTTTTTTCCCATTTATTCCAAAGTGTGGAGGGGATATATAAATAAAGCAGAAGAAGATCCTTAGGCTGCTTCGACTGAAAACTGAGGTCACATTAAATTACATGAAATGGTCAAAATCCTGAAGTTTGTCCTTTTCATACCATCAGATGGCACAGAGGCACATCCCAGAAGAGCTGGAGAAAAGTCTAAGTAACAAAAACAGCATTATTTCAGAAACAACCATGGGTGACAAGGAGTTTTCACTCCAGATTAAAAATCAATGATCTCTTCAACTCGCACCGGCAAGGGTTAGCGCTGTGCAAAAAGAAATGGCCTTCACAACAACCATTTGATTAACCTGGATGATTTCATGTGCTGATAGCACCCACGGTGAGCAAATCATTATTAGATCTCATTTTCTGCACAGAGAAAAACCAGTGAAGCCTAGCTCTACACCGTGCCCCTGTGTGCATTGAATTTCTGCCTTTGACTTAAATAGGAATAAAGATGAGAACAAAAATGGTGTGAAAAGCGTATGGTGGGCACCTCAATGCGAAGAACGTGGGGGAACTCTGTATATTCACAGCCATAAGAGGCAGGAGCATGCAGAGCCATTACACACTCTCAGCAGTGTGTGTGTGTGTGTGTGTGTGTGTATATGAGTGTCTGTTTGTATGTGTGTGCGCATGTGTTTGTGTAAAACGTAGAGACAGGATGACAATATGAAGCTGCTGGAGAAGAGAGCGGTGAGTAATGGATCCAGTGTGTGCAATACATATACACTCATCACTCCTCATCCTCTGCAGCCAAGGTCACACCAGACCTGTACATCTCTCACTCTCTTCCTCTCTACCTCCCTTTTTTTATACACACACACACACACACACACACACACACACACACACACACTCCCCTCAATGATGCCATTGCTCCTTCACCTTTTAGTGGGATCAGTGAGTGAGTGAGTGTGTCTCAGGGCTTCTGCTAGAAGCTCTTGATTTGGAGAGCAGAGCTGATGGGCCTGTACTGTCACACTGTCATTCAAGCCAGGCTCAAGCTGTAGTAATCCTCTCTGCCATATTTAACTGCTTTCACCACATAAAAGCCTTCGACCCTTGTCTCCTGACATATAGCTCGAAAAAGTTGCTTCCAGATTGATTTCCAATGGTGGAAATTGAGCACAACCGGAACATAGGCTATCGGATGTGGAACCTGAAAAATAAAATAAAATACAAGAACATGTTACAGTATACACAGAAGAAAAAGTTCCACCGCTGCCTGTGTGCTGTAGAAGCACCAGAACAGACATCTCCTGTACAGCAGAAAAAGTGCATTAACTCTGACCTGCACAGGAGGCCCGTATCAGTTTGAAAACCAGTCTAAAAGTATGAATTCAGTAGTTCTCAGCTTTTTTGCCTTACAAACAGACCTGTGGGATGAGATTTGCAAGCCTCTCAGCCACTCAGTCATTCTTTTTTCATCCCTTGAAACTACCTACAGCAACCTTCTACAGGCCATGTGGGGGACATTGACTTCATAACACTAAAAGATTGGTTCTGCAGTCCGCCTCTGGTGTAAACACATGCTGCAGTGCTGTAGCTGTGATTCTGATAGTATGTTCCAAACTAAAGGATTTTTAGCGCAAGCAGTGTATTTGATTTTTTTTTGGACAGGAGTTATTATGAAACAGAAAAAATGATATTCTTTTTTAGACAAAATGCATTTTATAAAAAAGTAATTCATCTGAAAATAAATGTAAAAAGTAAATAATATGAAAATAAATGACAATTGTTTTACAAAAAGACACTAGAAGTTACATCAATGAACCAAATAAAACTAAGGAAAATTGTCTAAATAAAGAACTAAAGTAACTAAAGAAACTAAAGAAAATCATTAAAAAGTTGAAAAAAGACAGTCAGACATACAAAATATGTTTTTCCAAGCACTGTAAGTAGGCTTTAATTGTCAAGAAATATAATGATCTTACCAAAGTACACATGTAGCTGCCCTGCTCTGTAGGAGCACACTGGTAAAATATGATAGAACGATTTGCAGGCTTCTCTTTGTATTGGCTGCATTTTAGGGGTACTGCATACGTTGCAGAGGGACCAGTTCACAGGGAGATCTCCTGATTCTCTCCTGAATTTGGAAAAACAGTGAAAGCCTTAGATTGCCTGTAACTCCCCCTGGATCTTTTTTTTCCTGCCACGTGGATGAACAGAATTTTATGATGGCTTTCAATGTGGCTTAGCCAGTTTAGTGTTATTTGACATTCCTTTGATTGTATTAACTATGTAATGTTTTGTGTAAGGCTGTGGCAACAATCTCCTTCAACATTTAATAGTCATAACCGTGTTGTTTTTTCCTTATTTGTATTTTGTTAGTAATTGGGAAAAATTACCTATTTGAATTTAAGTGGGGGTGTTAAATAAGTATTAGTAGACAAACAGCACGGTGAGTAATTAGACATGTCTTTACTTCTGTGCTTGAAGAGAGTAATTGTTTTGCATTTGTTTTCTTTGCATTTCTTTACAGTAAGGTAAGTCAGTGTAGTCCCAGCATATTTTTGACCAAGCTGAATTTGACGATTCTCTTCACCGGCGCATTTTACACACCCCTTGTTGCGCCACTCCACCCATGCCATTGCATATCATTTCTGACCGCCAAAATAGCAAACAGGCGCGAATGGGCTTGAATCCAAACAAATTAGTAGTTCCGGAGTTCCCCCATTTGCACTGGCATGAAATTAGAGCCACTGGAGTCACACACAACAGCTATGCGGCAAAAAAAATTCAACATGTCAGACAATCTTGAAAAGAAAGAGCATTTTGTTTTGTTTTCTTTTTGTATTTATTTTATGAATAATTGATTTGACTATGTAAGACAATAATACATTTTTTTCTTGTTTTGAGAAAGCTTAATAAGTGAAATTCTCTCACTACATTGGCAGATAATTGTGCTTAATTCCAGTACGTCTTTTGTTGGTTCATTTTTACTGGATTTTACAGTGATTTTTGGCAGTGTACCTAGCACACAGAAAAATAGGGCATCACTAACATTATTTTTTTTTGGTAAGCTTTATTGACATGTTAATGCTCCATGAGAGGATACTTTGTAGCATGGTCAGCTAATAATAATGTAATGTTCACACACAGCCACTATCTGGGCCTATGAAAGCCACTGATCTGTTTAAAGACCTGTGTCTCAACACTGACCTGGAGTAAAGGAGCGGCACAGTGTGTGCAGTAAAAGATCTTTAGCGCTTACTGTAAGACCGCGTAAGTGCCGTGATTAAAGTGAGGGGTTATATGAAAACACTGGAACGTGGGAAGAGAAAGACAGAGACAGAAAAGCAGAGAGGGAGACAGCTGCAGAGAGAAGGATTAGTAAAAGGCTACAATCACACTTGGTGTGTATGTGTTCTGACTGGAAACCCCAAACAGGGAAGTAATTCCCCAAGCCCATATTAGTTGGGTAATCTGCATACAAAAAACTAACTTATAGATAAAAAGATGTTGCAGTTTCATTAGAAATATTAATCAAATGGAAACCTTTCAGGCATGGCATTTTGCCTTGGGAAAAGATGTACTGCTTGCCTGTCATTATTTTGAATGGAGTAGCCAGCTAGAGGTCATGATGGCCTTTCAGCAGTGCCAATGGACGTGATTTAGCCCGTCCTGCCATATTTGGCCTGTCCTGCCACTGTACAGTCAAAATTATTTGAATTGGAAGTAATATGGCAATGAGAGCAAGAAAGAAGAAAATAACCCCAATGCTGTTATAGTGCAGTACATATATTACACTGAAAAAAACACTTAACTGTGTGTTTGCGCAGAGGTGCTGTAATCAGATGTAGCCACAGAATCTCCTTTTGTTCATCTTTTTTTTTTTCTTTTCTTTTTTTTTTTTTTAACCAAGCTCATCTCTTGGCAGGCACTGAAGAGTGGGGTCTCATTTTATTTCTGAATCACTCTGAATGGCATACTACAAAGGTTGGATGTGCTGCTGCCCTTTCCATCTTAAATGGTACGTTGGCATTTAACTTTACTCATGTCAGCAGAACTTCACTTACAAGTTATGGTTTAATGTATGTGTATTTGTTCACAGTGGTGGCCACTTTTCCGAAAAGAAATATGTAAAGAACTAAATAAAACCTTTGCATAAATACTTCGGAGAATCAGGCTTAATGGTTCATTTAAAAAAAAATCAGAAAATCAGTTCACTGTGTTAAACCACACCGCATTATGGACATTAGTGGTTATGAACATTCACATAAAAAAATATTCATAACATACAGACACAATACAAATCCAATATACATCGTATACATTTATTATTGTTTTGTGTCCATTTGTCAGACATGAACACACCACGGCACGGCACAGTGAACAAAATTGCTTTCTCTATTCAATCCATTCACCCAAGTAAAACAGCTGACAGCCAGAATTGGTATCAGTGGTGCCACTGGCAGTCCTGGGATTTGAAACCACAACCTACCGATTGCAGCCACCAGTTAGTTATTATGTAACTTTACAATTTAATACAGGGTGTGAATAACCATATAAGATAAGATAAGATAAGATAAACCTTTATTAATTTGCTTGGTCATGGCAGAAAAACAATAGAATAGAATAAAATAAATTATAATAAAATCATATGTCATATAGGCTATATAGGCTATAGGCTGCAGCCCAGTGGCTCATGAGTGCCTGGGGCCTCCCCTCCTGTATTCCTCTCATGTGGGGGACACACACTATATCAAGTTTTATTTAGTATTATGCTGTTTTTATCATGCAGGATTGCAAACTCTCATGCATTTATGCCTTTCCTCAAACTCTTAAGCTCTCATGCACTGTAAAGGAATCCCAGGCCATCCCCCAGACTAGGTGGCTGTTAATCGTTTGTTAATCACTAGTGCAGGAGAGTGTATTAGAGGTTTTACTTCATCTTGTCTCCAATAAATTCATCTTCTTCTATCATACATTTCTCCTTGTAACAAAGAAAGATTTTTCTGTGGAAACACATTCATAGAGATCTGGCAGTCTAAAAAGGACATTAGCTGCTTAAGGAAGTGTGAACAACAGAGTATTCTCTCAGGTGCAAGCAAAGAGTGAGGTGGCTTACATACTAATAACCCTGATTTGGAGTTCAAATGAGTGTTTTAAACAGTGTAGCAATCGATATGCACATGTCCATTGTAAGTTCTCGTGCTAATCTCACTCCAGCCCCCTGAAAATCCCACTTCAGCCACCTCAACAACCTTGCCAAATGTATTTTAGCTGCTGCCATTATATGGCATATCATTTCTTATTCTTGTCCTTTTGTAATTCTGTATTTACATAACAGTTGATTTTTCAGGGTTAAAAAAATATGTGACATATTCAAATAACAATGTTAGTTCATGATGTTGACATTTCTAACACTGAGTGTGAAGTCGGGTTATATCTGACCATTATAAAGTAGCAGAGTGGCTTTGGCTGTGCTGTGCTATTTACGGTCATCCTTCTCTCTATGCTTCATTATAAATAAAGAACTTGTCCTCCTCTGATCAGCCCTTTTGTGGATTTCCCCACCACGTGTCAAGGCCTGTCTAATGGATTGCTTTATGCTAATTCGCCCGGAGTGTTTGTTTGGGTCACTACTGGAATAATAAGGCCTACTGTATGCTTCATATAGACTTGAGGACTTTTCACAAACATGGGCACCAACAGTGTGTGCTCACAGGTGCATATGTACCTGTTCAGTTGTGATGGTTGTCTATGTAAACGGCTTTGCTCCACTTGAATGATCCTGTTTATAGCAAATACTGGCCCTGCTTTCTAGTGTTAGCTTGACTGGCCTGTTTCCAGGCCTTAGTCCATCAGCCATTAGATCATTAATGAAGTAACCTCACATTGCTATTGACTTACTTGTCAGTGGCCCTGTCTAAGCCCTTAATAGGTGCCATTGGTCTTGAGTTAAAAATGGGCTAAGAGTGAGGTAGTTGAGGCCATACACTGCATCCTAAGTGCACTGAAAAGATTAGCACTGGCAGCCCAATGCAAATCTTCTCCTATGGTGGTAGAAAAGAGCTTTCTTTGAGAATAGTTAAAAAAAAAAAAACATTTTAGCTGGACATGCCATAAACAATCAGGAGTTATGTGTAGCAGGTTTTTGCTTACTCTGCTAATTCCCAGGAGCAGATATATCATATCTTGCTATTCTTCTTTACTTCATCCAAAATGTGGTCATTATGCCTTTTTATTTATTCTTCATATGGAATCTGGGTGAGTTGCTGGTATTGTGTTTCTGGCTTGCTAAGTTCGGAGAGTGCACAAACACTCATTTGGAGTATATGAAGATGAGGCTGTGTAAGATATGCACTGTCTCTCTGGAATGGTCTGCCATTAACTTTACTAAAAATGTCTGCTGGTTTCGCCCAGGCAGTTAGGATAGCTGAGTCTGAAAAGGATCCAGAATCTCTGGTATGGCTTTCAGTAATGACAGAGAGATGTTGTGATAATTATTGTAATTTCCTTTGATTTAGAAAGCTGGTGTAGTTTTAATTGAGCAGACAAATTTAGCTGTTTTGGACAGCTGAGTTTTTAGATCGTTTTTCTTGTCCTTTTTTTTCTTTTTTTTTGACAGTCCTTGCCCAGTAGCCCTTTCACTCTGGAAATTAGTATAAATCTTTATATCTGATTTGCTGTTTCTGTTCTGCAGAAGCAGCATTATTTTGCACTGATAAAGCAAAGCGGCCCCACTATATGCATAGTGTAAATTTATGCAAGCAATATGTGCCCACATTTGCATTCTCACTGTGGGTCCGCTCTTTGAATTTAAGGCCGCCTATATTCTAGTAATAATGTACACAAGCACATTTCAACCTGTCTATAGCAGCATCCTGCTCTCTCGGGGGCACCATTCTGACTGTGGCCATGCACTATTTCTACTGCTTATATGGAATGCCAACGGATCAGTAAAATAAGCTAGTTAGCATGTATTTCCTATCATTGACTATTTCTACTGCCATATTTCTTCAATGAGAGAACCTGTAGTACATTACAATGCCATCAAAGCCTCGTTTTCTGGCCGCGTCCACACAGACAAGGAAAATTGAGTCGCGTTGGTTCCAATCAGGATGTCAGATGAGATGTGTGCCTTTTGACATTCCACTATGGCACAAACAATTACTTCCACACTATTTACATTTTCAGGCATTTCTCCAATGAATTTATGAATGCAAATTTGATAGGTTTCCATTTCCTTAGACATAAGTAGATGGGTTGTTTTGGTGTTAGAGAATGGTGCACCATGACGTGTCAATGCAAGTATGGCTATAATCCCAGATGAGCCGGGAGTTGTGAGTGGCTTTATGGCCCTCATGGGCTCAGGTTGTCAGAACTGAGAGGGTGCTTGCAGAGCTGAGGCCAGTCTCTTACCCTGACTGATAGACTGAAATACAGCACCGCAATCCATCCATTCTGCTCTTACACAAATATGGCAAAATATATCATGGCTGGAGGCATTTAGTTAATATCTGCTTTTAGAGTCTGTGATGTGAGCATTGTTCTAGGGAAGCATATTACTACCACCACCCATAGGCCTTTATGACTTTGAAACAAAGTAAACCCATAGTTTATTGACTGCTGCGTTAGATATGAATGATCGCCTGAGTTTTTCCAGCCCCATTTCACCCTGGATCACTGGATCGGATAAACGGAGAGATATGGTTTAGATTATGAGCAGGTCAGTTTTTCATAAGGTCTGCCTGTCTTTTTCCGTGTAGTTTTAGGTGATTTGTTGAAGCTTTCTAATGTGAATAAAGAGCTTCCAACTGGCTAGAAGAGTGTTACTGGACAGCTGGCAAAATAACACTCCTCATCGAGTGCTGTCTCATTGATCAAAGAAAAAAATGCTTCTCTTGAAGCAAAGAGAACGGCACGTAATATTCAAAAATGAATGTCACACAGTTTCCAGTCATAGCTTTACACTCTTAAAATGATGATGTTTAAATGGTTCTTGGCTTGGAAATAAAGTTCTAGTGGGGAAAAAAAGTTTAATTGATATAGAACCCTTATATGATGCAAGAGTCATTCCATCTCTTTCTGCAGGCCCCCTAGTGGCTGGTTTGTCTGAAAAATGGCTTGGATATTTTTCATCAGTATAATCATATATTATTTTTCACGATTTCTCTGTTTGATCAGTTTAACTGTTAGACTGTTTAGCTTCTAGAGAGCAATGGAGGGGAGGAGTTAAAAATTTCACAAGATATCATTAGTGGGCTTGCTCAAGCAGACAGCAGCCATAGGCCCCTACTCCTCCCAGAGCTTTCGCGATAGAGACACCATTCCAACTCTGACACGTCGGGCCCGATCCGCAGATGTGTGCTTGTTCACCGCTTTTTAATACGTTTTGTCGTTCTTTTGTTTTTGTTGTTTTTCGGGCGAAAAAAAGACCCATAGGGAATGAATAGGATTCAACTTTCAGATCGTCCTGCTCGGACACGCTTCGTCCGAAACCCACCAAACTTCATGTGATACCTTGGGCCAACTTCCCCAACACACAAACGCAGTCGGTGATGACCTGCATTCCAACCCTTTGAGGATCCACCTGCATCCAGGTACTGACTCTGTGGTAACTGTAAGGTCATCCATGAAAGCCCTGATTGGGGGTTGGCGGATCCCTGTTTGGCTCCGGCGTCTTCATGTTCGTATCCAGTGCAAACACGGCCGCAGATAATGTACAGCCTGTGATTATCTACTCCTACTCCTCCCAGAGCTTTCGAGATAGAGACGCCGTTCCAACTCTGACATGTCGGGCCCGATCCGCAGATGCGTGCTTTTCACAGTTTTTTGATACCTTTTGTCCGTGATGACCAGTACTCGTCTTTTCTTTTTCTTTTGCTCATCCCTTTTTTCCCCATTCACTTCCATTCATTTGTAACCCCATTGAAATGAATGTAGACTCAGAAGAAGCGACTTTCAGGATCTGTACAGTGACCAAGTCTTATGAAACCTCATATGATACCTCAGGCCACGCCCCCACAGACCTGTTTAAACCATTTATCTATCTTCCTTCCATCCATTCATCCATCCCTCCATCCCTCCACCCCTCTATCCATCCCTCCATCCATCCATCCCTCACTCACTCACGCAGGCCTGATCACTCAACTCCTAATGAGCACCATCTTAAACCCCCACTCGTCCGTTTTTACTTTCGTCATCCCTCATTCTTGCCACACTTGACCGACGGGTCATGTAGCTAACAACATAGAAGTCCCATTTTGACAAAATAAAAGTCCCATAATGAAAAAGTAAAAATCCTAACATTACAAAATAAAAGCTTTAAATTAAAATAAATAAATGTCCTAATGGCAAAATAAAAGTACATAATTGCCAATATAAAAGTCTTAAAATGACAAAATAAAAGTTCCATTGCCAAATTTAAATTCTTAATTTTACAAAGTAGAAGCACCCATTGGACAACATAAAAGCCATAAAATGACTAACAAAAGTTCCCAATATAATGAAAGTCCCATTATGTACAAAATAAAAATGTGAACATTATAAAATATAATCATAAAATTAAAAAACTGAATAAATGAATGCTCTAGGAGCAAAATAAAAGTACATTATTGTTAAAATAAAAGTCCAAAAGTGACAAAATAAAAGTCCAAAAGTGACAAAATAAAAGTTCCATTGCAAAATTAAAGTCTCAATTTTATAAAATAAAAGCATCAAAGCCATAAAATGACTAACAAAAATTTGAAATGGTGCAATAACAACAACAACTACAAAATAAAAGCCCCATGATGTAAAAGTAAAAAATTCTAACATTACAAAATAAAATATTTTGATTAAAATAAATAAATGAGTAAATTAAAAAATAAAAAGCTGTGTTCGGCATTTGAGCAAACACACTTTGCATTTTCTCTGTGGAAATGCAGTCTAGTTTTGTTTGTAAATTAAAATTGTAAATACAAATCAAATGCATGAATAAATCATAATAATTTAAAAATAATTCACAGCTTTCTGTGTATTTTGTTCTAATACATTAAGAGAATATGTACCAGGGCGGCTGGTAGTCTAGAGGTTCAAATCCCAGGCTGCTAGAGGCACTACTGAGGTACCCTTGAGTAAGGAACCATCCCCACACACTGCTCCCTGGGAGCTGTGTCACTGGCAGCCCACTGCTTCACTTGCTGAATGGGTTAAATGTAGACAGAGAATGTTACATTGTTCACACTGTAGTGTGTTCATGTGTGACTATAAGGCACTTTGCTTTTTCTTCATATGTCAAAGGTGAGGTCTGGCCCTGGACCAGAGTCAGGCACTGACACTTCCAGAGAATCCTCTCCAGAGTTTCACACAGCCCCATAACAAGAGGATCAGGATCACCTGAGTACTAGGGCTAGGGGTATATATAGACCTAGAAACATTCTCTCAGGTATTCTAAGCCCTGCATAGTTACCAAGCGGTTTCCTGTTTTCTTGTATGTAATGCCTTTCATTTTCTGGATTTCTCTTTTGTCTTGTGGACTTGCTTTTGACTGATTCTGAAAGGATTTTTTTTGGACTTTGCTACTGCGTTTGGGTCCATATCAGCATCATTACATCGAATTGTCCAGCATTCTTGGAATGCATTCTTTCAGTCAATATTCTTTTTGCTAAATAAAGAGTGTCTTCAGTATTTCTACATTTATTACAGAAACGGTTCATCACACAGTTCCAACCCAATCATGGAATGAATGATTTTGAAAAGCGGAGTGGGGGCATGTTTACATTGGTGGGTGAATTAAATAGAATATATTGACTGAAGTTTTTCTGGTGTACAACGATCCTTTATTGTTTCTTATTTTGAGGATAGGTTTTCACTGCTTGTTTTCCTGGATTATAATGTCACTGGGAGAGTAGACAAGTGGACAAGCCTGGTTTCCAAGTCATCCTGACATCATGCTCTTACTCTTGATTTCCACAAAGAGCTCCATCCATCAACAGCGTTTCTGCTTTTAATCCATGTGTGACATAAACAGGTGAGCAAAGCTGTGAACAAAACACTTTTTCTCATTCACTGTAAAAGAAAATACATGATTTTCAATACATAACCCAACATTCAGGAACATAAAATAGTTATTAATGGGTCGAATCCTGCCACTTCCAAAATAGTCATTTTGCAGGAGGAGGACAAAATTCTTCACTTTAAATGGAGGATAACACAACAACATTTTGGACCATATCTATTTGTCTAATCATCCTAAAAGATTAGCATATTGTAAAGCACAACTGGTATTTTCAAATTCTATATACAAACGAGTAACACCACAAAAATTGAGATGCGAGGTTTTCT
>JBBPDB010000146.1:17663641-17684156 GCA_037974465.1 Brachypetersius altus
TAATCTGTTATAGTGTAATCACTACTTGTGTCCAGATCTGTGTGTGTGTGTGTGTGTGTGTGTGTGTGTGTGATTCAGTGCGCCTCAAAGTAAGTGAAAGAGAGAGAGAGAGAGAAAGAGAGAGAGTGAGGATTGAGTGCAGGGTATGAGGGATTGTGCTAGGCAGCCACCAGAAATGTAATTAATGAGCAAGTTTCTCATGATTAACTTTTATTAAGCTATACTCCTGAGCCTGGAGCTGTCAGGTAATGGGTGAGGGCTGGGGAGCGGGACGGAAAAAACACACGCTCTCCCACTGCTCGAGACAACTCGTAAAGCATCACTGCATTCATACACCAGTGCCTCTACACACTGTAATTAATGCCAGGTTACCTGCACTGTACAAATCCACCAAAATTATATGTTCTCTTTTTTCACTTCTTTAAGGTATTAACAGGCCCAAGTCATTTCAAATGTCACATTTTTGTCATGTTGAATCCAATGTAGATTCACTACAGATGCTCAGATGAACAAACTATCTAGTGAAAGTGGATTATGAGTTTTTAGCTTTAAACATGAACTGACCATCTATAAAGCACCTGCAGTGGAGATCCCAAAAGACGTACCCAGATTTTAAGGCTATATTCTCTTTTTACTGTGATTATTATTTGGAGTTTTAGGTTAGCACTAACTTGCACTAAGACAAGTTCTTAAACTGTCACTAACTTAAAGTCACTGGACAGCCCAACATGCTTGGAGGAGAAGACTAACTGCCAATTCCATTATATCAGCTTAGTCATGCCCATGTCAGCAAGGATTGAGATGAGTGATGGGGAGAGGGAGGGCCATCATACCGAGTGAGGCCGTTCATGCTGTCATGGCCTCCTGCGGCACTATTGGTGGTCTTTACCAGGATGCATTCTATGCAAATGCATGGAGCTCTGGAGGTTAAAGGTCTTTTTGTTTTATTTTTTGACAAAAAAACACCATTAGCTAGATAAAAAACATGATTTGATCAGGACATAACTGAATCTGACCCCATCCCCAACCCTGCCGGACATGGACACTTGTGGCATTAGATTTCTAAATGATTCCTAAATGTTTCTTGTCTTGAATGTACCATGACAGAAAAAAGCTTCAGCTTGTGTGGCACCTTCACATAATGCAAAGCTATGAAATGCTTCTTCGCACTCACCCTTTAAAAGATGTGCGCTAATAAAATATTTTTTGGCTTTTAGTATGTGCAATAATAATAGTAATAATAAAAACACAGAACATAACGTTGGCATATGGTTCTTGTATGCAGAGAAAACTTCTAATTGATCTCGCTCCAAACTTCTGCGAGGTCGTGTGTGTTCACAGACAAGATCTCAGCTGGAGGACAGAAGGACCTGAAGGTGTTCTTGTCCTGGGAAACGTGGGGGAAATCGTGGCTTTTAGTGAAAGGGGGTGAATCAGATTTCAGAATTGAGGCTTATGAAATAATGAAATGAAATCCCTGCAGCAAATGCTTGCTGGTGCCTGCAGCTGACTACCTAAAGTATGCGGCATGAGACGGGCATTGTCTTTATAAGATGGCGCCTCATAAAATGGCATTAGCTACTAGCGCCGGGGCTTGTGGAGCTTCATCCTGCTGGGTTTAGGCCCAGCGTGTTCACCAGCTCCACATTATTAGAATGACATCTGCTTTACAAGTCCTGCACCCAGGAGCATACCTTAAGAACTCATTTCAGCACTGCCGCCTCTACAGACAACCGCCCCCCCCACCCCACACCCCCAGCCTCCACAGCAGGCCATGGTTAACTTATTCTGTTCTTTCTACTTCCTTCTGGTCTGTTCCCCACTTTTCACTACTTCTCTTTCTTCTCTCCATCTTGATTTACATTTGTCACATTCGCCTCATTTCGGCCTTTCTTGTCTCACTTTATTTTATTATCGCGTTTTAAGCAATTTTTCTCTCCCTTTCTCTCCCTCTGTCTGGCCCTCTGGCCAGACATGAGCTTTGCACAACACTGAGCTCCACTTTATCAATCAGCTCTGCCACAAACACTGAGTGCATTACAGGAGCCATCCTTTATCCACTCACTCCGGAGGGAGGGGGCGTGCAAATGACTACTGCGTCAGCGGACATGACAAAGGAGCAAATTACTGAACAGACACAACAATTTCTGAAAGCATATAGATGACTTTGACTGCAGTCTTTCTTTCCAAATAAGAATGAAAAGAAAATCTTAAATGAGTAAGGTCATGCAGCTATTTATGCACATACCATAACATGGCTAATGTTGTGTACTGCACACTGAAAGCAGTGGCTCTACTGCTTGTAGAAGGTATAAACAGCAGCACTGGAGCATATTACCTCTGAGTCGGACCAGCTGGGCCTCTGTGGCCTCATGCAGCAGCAGCGACGGAACAAAACCACCTCATGAAGATCACTTTAGCCAAGCTTTCCGCTCTTTCATCTCTCTCCCTTAATCTTCAACTCTCTCTCTGTCCTTCACACACACACACACACACATACACACCTAGTATATCGTTCAGCCTGAAGATTGTTTAAACCTTGCCACTGCTGAACTTCTTTTCCAATTCGATAAGAGTAGCATCAGGTGCTGTTTTACACACTGCCAGGCTTGACCATCAATAAAGGTCCTCTCCCCAGTGTGCCGGCGGCTGTTACTCTCCATCAGAAGCTGAACTGCAGCCTTATAGGCCTGGATACGCTAAGAAAATGTGACAAGCCAGTGTATAGGTGTCTCTGGAAAGGAATAACAGCAGGCAGTTAAGTTGATGGTTTGATGGTTTGATTAAAATGCAAACTTTCTCCGTATCTCAAATGTAGCCAAGGCTTGTTTCGTGTCTGAAATGTTACGCTAGGACTACAAGGCTAATGTTGATAATAAAAAATGGAATGAATGGCCACACACTTGGCTTGAACTACAGTGATTTGTAATGCAATCTAAAACAGGCTTACTATTACTGTGGTTTCACTGCTTGCTTGGTATGGAAGTATGGAATCACATGAAGCTGAATCCCGCATGGCTACTTATTAGGTTATGCACTGTTTGGGTGCACGCTTGTGTGGGGAAAAAGGGTTTCTACTCCTTCAATAAAACACATGTGAATAGAAACAATGTGCACACTTCACATGATCTTTTCCACATACATCACCTGAAAATAAACTGACCATGTGAAAAAATGTATGGTCACATAGGAAAATGTGTTCACATGGAAATACATGTGACTTCTTGGTAAACAATGTGACAACAAGCCATTTAAAATGACTGTGATACTACAGTCAGTTGAAGATTTTTGTGCACCTTCAACAGTCCATGGCTGTTTGGAAACTACATACTTTTAATTAACTGCATTTCTTGGCAGGAAGATTGTTAATCATGATTAATATGTATAATAACTTACTTTATTTATTGAAAATAGTGTATTTTGTCATATTTTATGTTCATGCAGATGTTACCTACCAGTGCTAGACTGGCCATCGGGAATGGTAAACTTGGGCCGGGCAGATAAGTTTGGGCCGCTACGGAATCCCGTCAGCAAAGGCCCCACCCCCGGGAATAACGATATCGAGAGGGATACTGGTGCGTAATCCCGTTAGCACTCCCCACCGGATGCGCCAGTCTCAAATGCCCGGTAACATTTTTTATCCCAGTCCAGAATTGTTACATACCTAAATATTATTGTTCCTACTGGCAGTGACCTCTTTTAACAGAATGATGCACTTGTAACACACTGCAAAAATTGGTCAGAAAGTTGTTTGAAGAACATGATAAAGGGCTGTTGACTTGACCTCCAAATTCCTCAGATCTCAATCTGATTGGGCATCTGTGACATGTGGTCCTATTCATGGAGGCCCCACCTTGCAACTAACAGCAATTAATAGACACAGACACACACACACACACACATAAACAAATGATTTTTTCACAAGAAAAATTTCCATTGTGAACAAGGGACTATGAACAGCGGCTAGGTGATTTTGAAGGTAACCTCTTCACTTCAGAGCCTCACCAGTCTTCACTAGAAAAGAGCTGAGACTTCCATGATGCCTTCACACATTATCAGAATTGGAATTTGCACACAATATAGAGTGATGTACTTTAACAGTGTGGATGAGATCCATTGGGAGGAGAAGCGGGACTGTCCTCATATCAAATTAGTTGGTATTCCTCAGGGAGAGTGATCATTTCCCTGAATAGCATTCTTTCATCGTCCTGTGGCCTGTGTGCCTTGTTAGGCTGTGGCCTCTCCGCTAAAGAAAAGAAAGAGAAACGTGGAGTGAAATAAATAAATAAAGAGCTGAGAAGGATAGCTGAGGAGAAAGGGAGAAAAGAAAGAGAGAGAGGGCCTGGTACGCCAACACCTTGACGTAGATGTACAGCTGCTCACATTGCGCCTGTCTCACCTTTAGCCCCGTCTGTCTGCTGCCGCTTTTGATTTTCCGCATTCATACATCAATGAGCTTCGCATGCTGACACCTCATTTTGCAGGCTACTTTGGTTATGGAGGTGGCGTTTTGCATATCACTCCCCATCCCCTCCCGACATGCTGCCGATCTTTAAAGAGAGAGGGAGAGAATGAAGCAAAAAAGACGAGAGTACGATAAAAAAAGACTTCCTCTGCTTTCTCCATTGCGCCTCCGTCACCTCGGCTTCTGCCCCTCGTCCTCCTCAGCATGCTTCACCTGCTCATCTCTGCAAATGGAGCTTAATTGATTGATTCCTTTCTTTCATTTTCCCATGTCCATCATCCTGACTCCTACTTCCCTCTCTTTCGCTTGTCCATCTCCTCTTCTCTTTGCTCTCGAGTTGACAGCTTTGGTTGAGATGTGATTCTCACCCCTCCTGCTCTCCCTCTCCCATCAACACATTCAGTATTTCTAGGCAATATTACTTTTCTATTGTGTTCAATAATAGGGGCTGATTTCCATTTTCATTTTCCCCACAAAAAAAAGATAATTATTACAGCTAATTACTCAACATTAGGAACTGCAGCTTAGCCAGGGAGTGCGTGCTTCAGTGTGCCGGACCCATTATAGTTCTGAAGAACGTCAAATTCTGAAGTTGGAACATGCTCGGAACACTATGACAGCTCTGCTGTTTGATATGGATATTTTCTCATAATCGCATGCTTATTAGTTGCCGTAAATTCGACAGTGGCCTTCCCGGAATGACAGCGGACTGTAACTGCACAGTGGTGAGGTTATTCGAATGTGCCCGGTGTAGTTTGATTTTTTTGACAGCCTTGTCATGGTGATGCCATGTGACATGTAAATGTAAACTCGCAATTTACAACACAGCTTCATGGATCTCCATGTTGCATACAGTAGTGTTTAATGTAAAATTTGACTATTATTGAAATAAGTCCTACTCTTAAATGACTAATGTAATGAGATAATGTTATCTTTTGTTGCCTTATTAAATAGGTTAAGTGTCCACACTACTGGAGTTGTCTATTGCCTACAGCTCCACGTGCAGGACAGTGTGGAAATGTACATCTACACATGACAAATGACACTATTCCACAAAGTCTGACATTAAAATAAGTGAAAGCAAACAAAAAAGGAGGTAACCAGCTTTACTTATACAAGCAAGCTGATAAACAAACAACCAAATGAAGTGAGGGGTGAAAATGATCAAATTTGAGTTCAGATTATCCTTAAATGTATATAAGAAATAAATGGAGAGTTCATTAACTGCTGGATCCAAACCAACATATAGCATGTTGAGGTTTTTTGATGTCAGTCTATTTGAAGTCTGTACATGCAGTTTTCTTTTCAGGTGATAATCATGGGCTCCAAACTTGACAAGCTAACAAAGTGGCATCTGACGAGGTCAAAGCGTTCATTTCAGCATTTTCTTTGGTCTCTCTAAATATTGCGTGTCATTCGCCACATGTCTGACATTCAGTCCATGGTTAAGTGCATATATGCTTAAGAGGGACATAATTCATGCAACGGAATGCAAACCATGATTTACAAGCAGCATTTAAAGTCATAATTTTACTCGCTGAAGTAGCACACTTCTCATTCATGCGTTCTTTTGTAATACTGAAAACATTTTCTTGGTGGTGGGCCACAGCAACTCCAATAGGCCTCCCTTGAAAAATGTTTTTGTCCCTTCGCCTTGCAAGCTCCCATGCACTAATTGTGAATTACAGATCCCAGCAAGCAAACAAGCTGTTTGGTTAGGAGGGAAGGGTGACAGCAGAGAGGAGGTGTGGAAGGAGAACGAGGGGGTGGGCTGCAGATGGAGGTGATGAAGGGAGCGACAGGATGAGTGTGAGGAAGTGTATGTGTGTGTGTGTGTGTGTGTGTGTACGTGAGTGTGTTTGTGTATGTGAGAAAGAAAGAAAGAGGGTGATGGGGTGGATGGGTTGTTTGAGCCGTATAGGTATCATATGGATATCTGCCAAACCTAATGTAATAAATTGATGTTTTCCAGGGCCTGAAAAGAGGGACCCTGGCTTTTAAGTGGCGAGGGGCTGTCATCTCTTTGCATTTGTGAGCGGAGAAGTGAGTGTGAATGTCACTTTCAAGTGGAGCTGCGCTGCTCTCCTAATGAGAGATGGGGTCTGCCTCAGAGCCAGCCAAGGGGCCAAGGAGGAGACGCCACCCTCCTGTAGCCTCCAATCCTCCGAGGGGCTGACAGCCTCCGATAAATCAAGCCACTCACATACACACCCGACACACAACCCACCCCACCTCTCCCTACACCACCTGCAGTGGGAGGTGAGCAGTCATTTTACACTCAGAGAGAGAGAGAGAGAGAGAGAGAGAGAGAGAGAGAGAGAGAGAGAGAGGAATAGAAAGAGTGAATGAGCAAGCAGGACAGGTAAAGAAAGAGTGGGGGAGAAGAAAGTATAGAGGGATGTTGGAATAGAGAATGACGGGAAAAAATAGCAGGACGGGTAAGGTAAGAGCAGGAGTGAAAGAGAGAAAAAGAGAGACCGAGATGATGTGCAAGGATAGAAAAAGAATACAGGGTCAGTGAATGAGAAAGGGAGAGCAGGACAGGTAGGGGGAGAGAGAAAAAGAATGAGAGAATGTGGAGGGTAGGGGAGGTGAATGAGTGGGACAGGTAAAGAAAAGGAGAGGGAGCAAGAGATGCTTGGATCAGAGGTGCAGAGAAGAAAGCAAGAAAGATATGAGAACTAGAGAGTGAGGGAGAGAAGGATGAAGGATGGGTGAAATTAGAGGCAAAGGCAACTTGTGAAAAGAGAGAGAGAGAGGGAAGAGGTGAGGGTGCTCAGAGGACAAGATTTTCCTCATGAGCCCATGTTTGAGTGCATGTGTGTACTGTGTGTCCATCATTATCAGTGCATATGCCTGTGTCCATTTGCATGCATGTTTACTAAACATCTTTGTTTGTATGTATGTCTGAGATTGTTTGTCTATGTGCATGTTTGTTTCACTCGTGTGCTGCAGTACACACAACTGCAGCATGACTCGGGGTCACTGGGTCAGAGTGTGTGACATTACCCATAACACAGTTTAAGCTATCTGGAGCAGAAGACTCACACTCAGGTAATTATCCTCTTGGCTAAGTTCAGGTGCTGGAATGAGCCGAATGCCTCCACTGTCCTGCGCGGTTAATGTCCATGCCCTGCCCACAGGCATGCAGTGACCCAGTCCTGCAAGCCACAAAACTTATGAGCAGATGTGGACTGTTTAAAATAGCACCAACCCTACTGTCACTTTCACACGAAATTTTCACCGTTCTCCAGCCTCATATGAAACACACACATCCCCGAGGGAGGCAAGCTCTTATCCAGGGTCTTTTACGGGCCCTGAGCATCATCTTACTCACCTCCCCCCACCACCTCAAACCACCGAAATCATTTTGCATGAAAATCCCCCCAAAAACCTCAGTGGGTTATTTTTTTTAACGCATCCAGTTAAAAAAAAAAAAACCAATATATTTTGTGTTACTTTTGAACACACTTATCACAATATAAAAACCTAAAAACTATAAAAGCATATTAAAGTATGCAACAGAAAAATTGTGCTTTTAATTAACACCATTTTTGTGCGTGCAAGAATGAAAAAATATGAAGAAAAATGCAAGAATGTCTTTGGACTCAATGCACTTTCCTGACAAGTCAGACTCAGATTGGCCGCTATCCTGGCGATAATGGTAGGCCACTGGGAATCCTTTTTCACTGAGACAGTGTACCTGTTTGTTAGCATTTTCTTACAGTTGCTACTGGTAGGTGTTGTTTTCATAAGGACGACAGTTCTCATTTAATGCTTTTTTTCATAATGCTTTTTATTTCCCCGCTGAGCACCATAAACATAACTACATGCCAAAAAGCAGGTATGCACCAAAGAGAAATGAACACTAAAACAATATGGGTGGGGGGGATGGGGGTGGAGCATACCAAGCAGGATAAGCAATTCAAGTATGTAGAAAAGCAAAAGCAAAAGATTAGTGTTTGGGGTTTGGGGTGGAGACGGACGTAGATGAATTCAGTGAGGTGGTGGGCCCAGCGCTGTGTGGATGCAGATTAAAGAGTGAGGCGGCAGTGTGAACCTTAGACAGATGGCAGCGCCTCGGCAGAAAGGAGGGAGGAGTGGAGGGAATGGGGGGAGAGGAGGAGGAGGAGGAGGAGAGAAAATCCAGTGATGCGACCTGCAGGAGTAAAAATTGCTCGCATTGTTGTTTTCATTATCTTCCTTCTGTCATTTTTTGAGCTTTGTATCTTTGAAATGAAAGGAAGGAGAAGGGAGGGCAGGAAAAAGCAGAGGAATATAGGGGGGGGGAAGAGGGGAGAAGGAAAGGAAGGGGAAAAAAAACTGTGAAATTAATCTTTTGTGCGGGTCCTGATGGAGCAGAGACATGCTCAGACAAAAGGTAGACTGGGAGAGAAGCCTGGTGATTGATGAATAAAGTAAAGGTGTCAGAAGTGTATTATGTAAATGAGTGAAGGCAGAGAGCATTGCAGGGAGGGAATGAGAGAGAGAGGAGAGCAGTGCACGTGTCACCAGGGCTATCGTCCCCCAGCGTCAATCCTGTGCCATCTTTCATCTACTCAGACAAGCCTGGCTAGAGCAATCTGCCTGCTGCCGCAGAGACGGCGCAGGGAGAGCGAGAGAGAGAGGGCTGGAGGGGTGGTGAGGGAGCCACATCGGCCCAAATTCACCAAAGCCTGATTGACCAGTACAGAACAGCACGGCTGTTAATGTAAGTGCATGATCACAGAGCTACTTCACACACCTGGGTGGTATATGAGAGCAGAGTGGCAGTGCTAGAGATGCAGACTGTCTGATTTATCATGAGGATGAGGCATGTTAGCTCTCCCATGATACTGTCGTGCTTAGTCACTTCCTTTCAGGCCTAGTGGATGTGCCCTAACATATATGAGGAGCACTAAGGTCTGAATCAGGTCTTGCATTGATTCAGGATGTTGGGTAATACATATCACCGCCCAATAAAAACTTTGTAACTTTTTCCATCCTTTGAAATAGCCACTTGCTCTTTGCACTGAGTGAATGTCCAAACTCCAAAATTACTTGGAATTAAATCTTATTTCCTTAACAAGCCGTGAAGTTAACACAAAACCAAACCCCTTAATTTTACTCCTTAAAATGATCAAATAAAGGCTGATTAAGGAGTAAAACTATTGAATTTACCCCTTACTTTTTCAAATTCCCTTAAATAATTGAACCTCCTGAATTAATGCCTTATGTTTAAGATTAAGGGGATTCACACACATACCTTAAATCCACTATCAAGGTCAAATTAAGGGATCGGTTCACTGCGTCATTCACTGGGCATCAAGATACTAACACAGCCAGTTAATGTCATTGACAGTCATTTGAGAATCCTTACAAAATCCCCACATCACAAAGGGAGGTGTCTATGTTGAAAAGTGATATGATTTGTTATTTAAATTCTCAATAAATAAAGTTAAAAGGTGTGGAAACTTTTTGAATGTTCCTCATATAAAAGAAAATGTATACAAATATTATCACAAAATCAGTCCAAGATTCATAATAATGTAGAAATGTCACTAAACATAATACAAAATGGAAACCCATCACAGCAGCTGCAATCAAGTCAAACAGTAATTAATATGTGAGAATATTTCTGGTATGTGTACTTAGTTAAGTGGTTGCCGTAATGTGAGGTAAAAATGTAGTGGAATAGGATTACAAACTACCAACCCGACCATCACAACTGATCCCCACATCACAAAGGGAAACACATTAAGAATGCAAGAAATACCATTAATGAACTCTTGAAGAAGATCCCCTGTTAATTAAATACCATTCCAGGTCAATTCCTCATGAATCTGATTTAAAAAATGCCAAGAGTGTGCAAAGCTATCATTTGTGCAATAGGCGATGTTTTCAATATTTATCTAAAATGCAGCCAATAATAAAAACAAAAGAAATCGTTGAATGAGAAGATGTGTCCAAACTTTTGACTGGTAGTGTATGTAGCGGAACTTTTGACATGCAGTGGGTATAAAAGCCTGTCTGGAGGCACTTTTTTGGATAGCAGTGGCCAGTGTTGCTCTGGATCTGCTGTTATTACTCTCACTTTATTGCAGCAGTGGTCAAGCTATATCCGGCAGAAGGGGGGTAGATTACGGACTGTGATATTTTGGTCTTGTCTTCACAAACCTTTCAGATAGACTTACCATTCTCTTTTATAATCACACTAAGCCAGACGGGCTTAGTTATCTTTAAGTTTGTGTCATTTTTTTTCTCTGTGATAAAGTTTAACTTTCATATAAGCATACAAATTATGACTAATATTTTTTTTCATTACCCAACTCCATTGTCAAAAAGAAATCGTTTGCATTGATCTCACTCAACTGTAAGCTGATGTCTGAGGACCCAGAAATGAAATGAAATCCCTGGAACCTCTTGCCTAAAATGTAATTTCCACCTCTGATCCAGACTGTTGCCCGAGCAGACAGTATTAGAGTGATGAGAAGACTTTCAACTGAACTGTGTTAAGGCCAGTTTATATTTCTGTGTAGAGTCTATATTGATTAAATCCTGGTCCTGGTCTGTGTGTGGAGCTTGCATGTTCTCCTCATGGTGGCATGTGTTTCCTCAAGGAAAACTAAAGACATGCTCCTTAGGTGAATTGGGGATTCTAAATCCCTGCCTCATTCTTGTAGACCCTGAGATAGGCTCCAGGTACCTGCAACCCTAGTAAGTTCTAAGTGGTTACAGAAAATAGATGAAGGACTGACTGAATGAGTCTATACTGTAGATATGGCACAGGTATGGTAAAGCTGAGTACATGGCCTGTGTCATAGTGCCTCCCCAGAAATGTATGTATATGTTACAACCATGTTTGGTCCACTTTGTAGCACCTCCTTTCCTCCTACACTCTTCTGTCTGGTCATACACACCATCTTATCCAATGTCTTCTCTCTAAACATTGTTTAAAATGTATATATTGTATCTCTAACATGATCCATTCAGTATCAGTCGCAATTGTTTGAAATACTCAAGCTACTCCAAACGTTGAGTTTCTTTGTGTACTTTAAACAATGGCGTCTGAAACTGAGTGGATTATGTTTGTGCTAGGACTAGTTGAACACAGTCACTTTTACTAAAATGTCTGCAAGAAAACACAGAACATATAAGACAATGGATGCAGAGCAAAGCAGACCCTCCAGCGCACAAGTTTAAATATTCACAACAGTGTGGACCACTTGCCTTTAGATGTTTGACCACTGAAATTGACACCTCAGGACATGTTTTGAATGTGGGCCTGTTTTTCAAATATAAGGAAGCATGTGTCAGCTTCCCCTGTTCCAGCATAGCAAGGTGAACCTCCAACACTGGTTAAAAAAGAATTCTAGATCCCTGTATTCTAGATCTATCAGTTTCATAAAGTTGTTTTAAGTAAATATACAATTGCAGAATAGACATCACCATAGTATTAGATAAATATTAAATGTCACTTAATTTATGCCTGCAGTATTCCATCATCTATCACAGATGATAGTTTTGTCATTACTGAATTTAGTTGTGACTTATTGTGCCTAATAGCTAGATCTCCTTATCATATAATGATCCCAAGCTGGAAGAGTTATGCTTCCTTGTCGTCACATGAAACAATTCTTTGGACAAATCAGTGAACAGGCCAGAAGGCTGGGTCATCATTGGGGATCAAGCTCATGTCCTCATCATTGGTTGATCAGGGTCAACCTGGATACAGTTGTACCACTTGGGAGCCCCCAACGTTAGCCTTACTTAAAACTCATGGTTGTAGTTTACTGTTTTCCATAGTTTTGTATTGCCAATATTTTCTCACAAAAACCAATAAGCTCCCAGTCTTGAACCAGCAGATAATGGCAACATCTTTGTTTATGTGCTTTATACAGATTTCTGACATTTTTTAAGCTACAACATCATGAACTTGCTCCTGTTGTAATCCACCCTCCACTCTCCACTCACACTCAGTGCTGTCTGTAATAGAATGGTAAACGTAATCTATCAAATATGCAAGAACACAAAACAATGGAAAGGGTTTAAAAGAAATTGATGACATCCTTACTTTAATTCTACCTCATGCAGCAGGCTTGGGTGATTGAAAACGACAAAGATGTATAGGGTTAGCCTGTGGAGAAGGCTCGGCTAATTGCCAGCACTTGTCGTGTCTCCATAGCTTTGTCTAAGTCACAGAGGCTAACTAGCTACCTCTCCTGAATGCACATTGTTTGTTCAGCAAGTGCACTGCTGAGAAAGCTATTTTCATCAAGCACCTCATTATTAACGGGTTCATAAATAAACGGGCCCTAATATTTCTCTCCGTTAGTGTTTATTGCAGGTCTACAAAGGGCTGTTGCTGTCTTTAATGAATGAAAGAGCGGCGCGTAATTGAAGCTTATTAGGCCCAGGCGAGAGGCAGTGGCAGGGAAACAGAGAGGTTGGAGTCTGTCAAGCACAATCTGCTTTTCAGATGTAGTTTATTAATTTAATCATGACGAAGCAAATCCAGACGCCACAAAGTGCTTTAGTTCACATATTTACATTGCAGGCAAGTATACACCAGATAAAGTCATACAGCGTACAAATACATTCAGTCTCTTGATGTGTGTCATGTCAAATAGCTTGAGGACGGTAAACCATGCACACACTCCAAAAATCCGCAGCTACGTTTCCTAGCAGGCTGAGTGATGGCATGTACTTTCGGTCTGTTGTACGCTTTCCACACACCCAGCTGACCTCTCAATAGCACACGCTGCCACTTAGATCAATAGGCTACATTTCTGAGTTGTTGTCGACAGTACTACGGGCCATAAAACAGGCTGCGCTGGCAAGTCTAGCCCAAGGCACTGCTAGTACTGTTATTTTTAACTCTGTCCATCAACTACAGAATGGTGGGCTATCTACAAAAGCCCCCTTGCTTGCATCTATGTGTTTGGAGGTTTGTTTAAGAAATGGAATAACATAAATGACCAAGTGAATAAATAAACCAATTAATAATTAAATATGTAAAAATGAAACATGAGTTTTTTAACCATAGAGATTAGGTTCGTTGACAGATCTTAGAGGATGATGACCTGACTCTGTTTTCATCTCAGACTCCCGGGAAAGGTAACTGATTTAATAGCTTTGGTAGCACTTGGGAAATTTTGTGGAGCCACTATGATCTTATCAGAAATCTTTTGAATATCTGCATTATCCACAAATTTTATCAGCATACACTTCAGTAGCATCAGCTATGCAATATCTGCACACAGTGTGTTATGAGAAAGCATAATGCTCCCTGAAATATGGAAATATCAGTTTTAGAGAGAAAGTTGCAGCAGCCAGAAAGGAACTAAAACAGACTGCCGGACCATACTGAGAAACCTCTACTTACGATACCAGGGCCTGCAGAATAAAGGGTATTAATTACAAATAAAATAAATAGCTTATTATTAAATCCATGAAATCTTTTATAGCATCAAAAATTGTTCTTTGTAAATTCAATAGAATTCATGGAAAATAATGATGCTTAATAAGATTTAAGGCCTGTTTTAACTGATACCAAGTCCCATGTATATTTTAAATAACTGTTCCACTGCTATGTCTATGCTGATATGTTTTATGTTTCCTTTCCTTTCTTATTTCTTAGGCCTGTTTTGACACAGTAATCCCACTATCCCGCACTCCTCTGTCTCTGCCTATTCTTTTTCCTCTCTCCTTACATCTACTTTTTAAGAGTGTTGCAAATGGCTGAGCTAGTTAAATTTACCCACCTGGCTATTTTTCAGTAGAGACATTTCTGTATTCAGCTCAGAAAAAAACATAGACCCTCTTACCTCCAACCCCCCCACCCACCAAACACCCCTACCGCACCCCACCCCAGCTCTGTCCACGCCCCCCACCCCCCACCTCCTTGTGTCTCTGCTTTTTCCTCTCTTCCGTTCCTCTCTTCCTGCCCTTGGCTCTCATTTGAGCTGCTGTTATTGTGTGTTAGTGGGTATCTCTCTCTTCTGCATGCTCTCTCTCTTTCCCCCTCTGCCCCCCCGCTCCTCTGTTTAGTGAAGAGTTGGGTCTGGATCTGTGGTGTTAGCTGGATTAGTTAACATTAGGGGCGGAAGGCAGGCAGAGGAAGTTGTGGTGGTGTTTCTCGTGTCATTACTCTGAGATGGCCCTAATGGTCGTCCCGCTGGAGAGCCACTTCAGAAGCGACGCTCGCTGAGCCGCGCGCTTCACGCGCCCCCGCGCACCCGCAGACCGAGAGCCCGCGCGCTGTATGTAAATTCCCCCTCATTTATGGTATTATCTGAAGGAGGATATTGTCACTCCACGGTAATGCGCGTGTACACGCCGTCGTATGAAAGAGAGAGGGAGAGAGAGAGAGAGAGAGAGAGAGAGAGAGAGAGAGAGAGAGAGAGAGAGAGAGAGAGAGAGAGAGAGAGAGAGAGATTGAAGCTAGCTCCACACGTGCATGCATTTCACATTACTACCAGCTGTGCAACTGAATTAGAATTCAGGTCCTCTGTGGTGTGGTAAACACAGTATCACACCGT
Organism: Brachypetersius altus; assembly: GCA_037974465.1. NCBI lineage: Eukaryota > Metazoa > Chordata > Actinopteri > Characiformes > Alestidae > Brachypetersius > Brachypetersius altus. Next base: position 17,678,627 of record JBBPDB010000146.1, read on the forward strand.
AGCTCAGAGTGAGTGAATTGCAGCTCTGTTAACTTTCTATAGCTATATAAAAAAGGGATTCTTCATGTACAGAAAAAAAATATAAACAATATATCTAGACATGCATCAAGAGCTGGAGATTAGGGAGATTAAGCTTGCAATTAAGAATTTGACTGCAACCACTATTCTGCTTTGTACATACAATTGGAAGCTTAGTGCTACAAGCTGGAATAAACACAAAAATATTGAGGACTGTACCTCTTTGTTGAGGTCGGTAGACACTTCCTACGCTGACACTGGGGTTCTCTGCAACATTGGAGGTGAGAGGGTTGCGTGCAGGTTGCTGAACAAATGGAGGAAGTGGCTGGGGTCTTCCAAAAGGTGGAAACTGTTCATACTGAGGGCTTTGAAGGGCAGGTTGGCCTGCTGTCCCAACACCAGCTGAAGCGCCACCTGAGACTGGTCCTGCCGCATTAGCTGTATCAGGGAAGCTTCCTGTGTCTTCACTATACAAGCTGTGGGTATACCGGCGGTCCAGACCATCTGAGAAAGGAGGTGCAGGTTGGGCAGGGAAGGCTGGATATTGCTGACCATATGGTGGATAGTAGCGATAACTATCATCTGTAAAGTCTGATCTTGGAGGCACAGGAGCCAGTCCACCTCCGGTGAAGCCACCTCCTCCATAGCTTCCAACAGAATAACCACCACCAGCATAGCCTCCTCCTGTGAATCCTCCACCTGTGCCTGTTGAATACCCTGTTCCTCGGAATGGTGGTTCCTGAGGGTCATATGGAATAGGGTAGGGTGGCTGTTGTTGGAAAGGGTATTGCGGGTAAGGTGCCACATTAGAAGAAGAAGAAGATGCTGATGATGAAGATGATGATGAAGAACCAGAGGGAGTTCTGTAACGAGTGCTGGAGGATGACTGAAATCGACTTGATTCACCTGTCCCAGTTGTACCCTGACGCCAGTTTTCTGGCACCTGCCCGAATCCAAAGGGGTGTCTGGCTTGACCCCTGACTGTTTCTGAGGCGCCCCTAGAAGGTGCCTGTCTTCGTACATTTCCTCCCTGTGTTCTGGATCTGCGATGTGGGTTGTCTGCTAAAAGAACACGGTGGCTTCTGTCCTGCTCCTGTCCTCGAGCAGGGACATACTCAGCCCCACTATTGAGTAGGCTGAACACACGACCATTGTTCTCCCATTGGATCATCTGCCTCCAGGGGTTTGAGGAGGAATCTTGGCCCTGAGCTGGAGCTGGAGCTTGAGCCTGAGCTATACCTTGTGACTGTACCCCAACAGCACCCAGCAGCATCCACACCCACCATGACATAAGAGGGACCAGCAGCATCTTCACAAGACTCACATGGGAAACACAAATTCATCAAATCCTTATGACAAGTTTGTACAAAACCATACACCCCCCTCAGAACAAAAATAATCTCTTTTTACCAAACCTCGGATCCAGGTTGTGCAAGATAGCCATACAGAAGGAGATTTCAGTGTCCATAAGTAGCTCTTAAGGTTTATCCGTAGTCCTAAAGCTTAGTCCTTTGTGTTGTCTGTGTTGCAAGCATACCCGTGAGGATGTCAGGCTACTTCTGAGGCCCCAAAGTAGGCAACGGTGTGAAAATCCTCCCTTTTCCTGTCTGTGTGGATGTGGAATTGTTGTCAGTGAACTGAGCATTGCTCTCGAAGTCTCTCAGGAGAGGACTGCCTATTGCTCCTAACTCTTGCTCTCTATTTGCCTCTCTGATTGCTTACAATGGGCTGTGAAAAAAAAAATCTCTCCCAAACTATTCCCCCTCTCCTGCACTCACTCTCTGTTTTTTCTTTAAGTGCAGATCCCACATGGCCCTAGTGCTAGAGCTGTTACCACGTAACTGTAGCAAAGCCAGATCTCTGCACTGGCTTCCAGAGTCAACACCACCATCTGCGGAGACACTTAGATTGCTAGCGTGCCTTGTTCTGTCCTGAGCATACATTCCTTTGATCAAGAAGGACGAGTGGTATGTCTGTTGCCTGGCTTGAGTTCACCCAATCACGTCTCATGTCCTCAGGATTGTAACGAGGAAATTAATTTGCTCAAATAAATTAATAGAAAAGAAAGCCATTGTATAATAATAATTAGACACATGTACTCTTTAAAATAGGCATAAAAAGGAAAACTCTGCCTTTCAGATAAATGAAACTTTGGAGACAAAGGTCCTTTGTATTCATGATTTAACTGCAAGTGGTCCCCTCAATTAGGTGCCAAGTCCACGAAAGAAAAAAAAAAACCTCTTACATACAAAAAGTGCATTAACTTGGTCATGAAACCCCATTAGGCCCCTCTGACTGTTTCTATTTTGTAATGAAGTGGGTTTTCTCAATGCTATAGTGTTCTCTAGATCCCTTTTCAGCAGCCTTTTCCCCACAGACATAGTTTGTGAGCAGCACTAACTTCCTTCACCTCCTTTTTTGGTTCATTCCTTGAGGTCACCACCTTCTTTTTCCTATACGGGTGTGAACTGCAAACAACCAGAGTCGTTAAGAAGGAAATGTGTTCTTGGAGATTTAATTGTGCAGAATAATAAACATGTTTGTTTAGGCCTTTTTGTTGTTGAATTGGTGTTTGGGACGTCAGAGAGACAGTAAGAGTGCTCAGTGTCAATGCTGAAGGAGTTGCAAGTGGTGAAAATACAAGGATGTCAGAAACCCTTTATCAGGTACAAATGATGTGTTACAATTCCACAGCAGTATTACACTGGTAGGAGCATTAGAAGTTAGAAGTCTTTTCATTCAGGAGGGGACTCCTGGATTAGCTTGAGTGCCTACATGGATGTTCAGAAAATGGATTTATGCTGAATAACTATTCAGCATGTCCATACTTGTCTGTCCTTTTTATGGAAAATAAACCCTTTGGGAGTGGATTCCTCAAAGGGCTTTGTCTTTGGTAAATTTTCTCTAAATGAAGAGAAAGAGAAGATCTGGTCACAGCAATCCTTCAGAGCGGGTTGTGTGCAAATACTGAAAGTATTATATTTCCCTGGTTTGTTATCAAAGTCCGCAGCCTGCTAGGTGTTTGAGTTGGCTCTGTACCGACTCGTTAATGTTCAGAGAGTATCAGTGAGCAAGGTATGGCAGCATTCCTTCTGAGATTATGTGTTTACACTAACCAGCTGTGAACAACCATTTTCAGTCAGGTCATTTGAAACGGGACCTCTAAAACATGCGGACGGATAAAAGTAACGGGTTTTCACAGCACATTCCTGGCGGAAACAGGGCAACGTGCTTCAAAGCGAGGCTTCTATTGATGTTTTTGGGTTCGAGGAAAAAGAGAGGGTGGAGGGATCGCCTCTGGGACTGGGCTGAGCCTGCTCAAACATCAGTCCGGGCATCAGTGTGTATGTGATAATGTTTATTGTTGGAGCCACTGATCTTCCATCCTCCAGGGCCTAAAAGGTGTTCAAGTTAAATCAAGTATACACACATTCGAGTGTTAAGACCACCTCAAATAGAAAGAGTGGTCAAAGCGGTCCTTGCTTAAGTGTCTGGCAATCATTGCTGGATGAAGATGCTTTTGGCAAAGTCACCCCTAGCTGCCTGAGGGCTTGATGCAAGCATGTAGAAGATGAGGCGTAATGCAGCGAGAGCGTACAGGCAACTCCTGACACCACGCATGGGAATTGTAAAACATCTCTTTGACATTCCTTTGGAGCATCCTGAACAAAACGATAACAGAGGATGAATAAAGGAAAACAAAAACAGAGTGAAAGCAAGGAACAGAGAATCCGGCATAATTGTCCCATGGTGTCTGAATGTCCCAACATCCTGTAGTCTGGTGCATGCCCTTTGCAGAAATATCCATCAGTGATATTTCCCAGGTCAGAAAAACAAGTCCTGGGCCAGCGGTGCACAGCAAGGACCCACTTCAGAGCACGAAAGAGAGGAACCGTTTTCGCAACCAAGCGAGATGGGTTCTAACCTTCACAGCATGATTTCCGCATTCCTGTATCCTGAAATTTTCTGTCCCAATAACATGTTTGATTTAGAGCTCACAAGTGGGATTCTTCCTCGCTGACTTCAGCAGTTCATCTTCCACTGCTGCCAACGTGTAGTTCATTATTTTTCAAACAGGACTGGCATGCTGTTAAAATGTCAGATGCCTCTCACTCGCCCAGGGAACTAACAACAGGTCGGATGCAATTACCCTCACTTTTCCCTGCGTTAGTTAGCTGGAAGCTGCTGAAGTGCTCTTTTATAGCGCAGGGGCTGAAAAGGTCTGGTTTTTGTATTCAGTCGTTAATGGCTTATTCTCTCCTCACTAATTTGCAATGTTGAACAGGTAGAGAGTCGAGCATGAGCATGAGCACACATGTAAAAGATCCTCAGTGTCAAGGTCTACACGTGCCCTGTGGCTGCGCCTGCGAACCTGAGAGACGTGAAAAAGTTAGCCTCAGTACACCACGGACCCGGGGGAAGCTTATCTAAGCCTTTTCCTTCATTGCCACATTTTCCAACCCTTCTGATGTTGCCTGGAGGCCTGGGGCAGCTCAAGCTTCACCTCAACCCAGCCAAGCCACATTTTAACCCAGGCAAAGGGCACAGATTCTATATAAAACAGAAGTGCATTTCCGATCCAGAGCACATTTCCTGGTTCCTTAATGCCATTCAGTAGAGCATCTGAATACTAATAACTCCATTACAATGCCACCGCGTGACTTGCATAGTAAGGGCCTTGTTTAATTATCATATTGTGGATGGCACGGCTTAAAATAAATGTATTTTTAGAGAAAGGTGATTTAAAAGGCTTTTATTTATTTATTTATTCATTCATTCATTCATGCATTCATTCTACATTTTATTTAGTGATTCAGAGGCACACACAAACCTCACACATCTCAGAAGCTTGTTCATTCCTAGATTTTATTTCTCTTTTGGAATTCCACGCATTTCATTCAGGTGTGGAATGTTGCAGCACTTCTTGAAATTCAGAGTTTTAAATGAGCCCCCCCCCTAAAGCATACACAGGTCTGGTGGATTGGTCTGGATGTCAGGTAGTTGTTCACAGCCCCGCTACAACCTAGAAAAATGCAGTGACTCAGTCGTGACTCTATGACTGTACGGGTGGGATAAAAGTCATTTTAGCGGGTTTGAGGTCCACTCAACAGGAGCATATTTTTACATAAACACACACACAGTATAGCATGAGTGTCCAGTCTTTCCACAGAGGGCTGGAGCGGCTGTGGGTTCTTCATTCCGACCAAGCAGGAGTACCCCTCAAATAATCTGGGCTGGGTTTCCTGAAACCATCTTGGAACAGAGATGATTCCTAAATGATAGAGAGAGCTTCACACTGAATACTCTTTCTCTCTGTCTTTCTCTCTCTGTCCATCTACGTTTTTGGATGCTTTTGCATCATTAATACAAATAAATATTCATAACCCTTATATGAAGTAATAATTATAATAAGAATAATAAGTATTTCAATTTTAAGGTAAGAAACAGTCATGGAATTCTTAAGCACTGATGTACGTCGCTCTGGATAAGAGCGTCAGCTAAATGCCGTAAA
>JBBPDB010000146.1:17688944-17700066 GCA_037974465.1 Brachypetersius altus
ACACACATATATATACACGTATGTGTGTGTGTGGGTGGATGTTGGAGATGAGAGTAAGAATGAAATATCAACCATGGCGACCTCTGACAAAGTCAGCAGGGCGCACCCATAAAGAGATAAGTTTTGTTTGTTTCAGCGCTGTTCGCACTTGTTAGCACCTAATCCTTTAGCAGAAAGTCTTGTGTGAAAGGACAATTTTTTAAACTGGTTGCTGCAGCCATTCATCAGAGGTGAGCCAGGTGATTTGCATGTTAAGAGGTTACTCCCCCTCCCCTCTGTGTTATTGCAAAGTTTCTCCATCCCGTCTCCGCCGCCGAAAAACTAATATCCAAAGCAAATATTTCCTTATTCATGCACCCAGATTAACAAGTATAACCACTACGCCTTGCACTGCATAATAGCTGGTAGAATCAAATTCTTTAGATATGAATTTCCAATGTAATATGCCCAATATTTTATGTTAATGCAATAAAAATGTAAAGTTGAAATTATCTGCTTATTTTTATGTAAAAGGTATTCTGAAGAGCACTATATTACACATACACATGTGGCAAAGGCAGCACCAGGGGATAGGCTGTTGCTAAGAGACAGAGGAAGGGAACGGACCATTTCCAATGATGAATTAACTCAAGGAGGTGGCTGACAGTAATCTTTGTCACTAGATGCACTAGCTGTCTAAGTCCTGTCATTTTATGCATCTCATGCAAAACAGATGTATCCAGAATCTTGAGGGAGGGGCAGGGAGGGAAAATAAATAAATAAATAAATAAATAAAATTATTCACAGGGTGAAAAAAATAAAAAATCATTATACATTGCAAGGGCTGGAAGGCTGTCACAAAGAATTTTATTATTTTTCATCCTTTAACGAGAAGGTAGATTGTGCATATTGTAATTTTCACAGAGCCCCTCTAAATAATTCTGTAACTTTCTCGGCTCGAAGTTTCCTCAGTCTAGTGGATGCTCATTACAATGGCACCATGGCAGGGTCGCTCAATCACCCAGAGTGGAAAAACTCTCTCTGTAGCACACACACACACACACACACACAAACACACACACAAACACACACACACATACACATACACACACACACACACACACACACTGGTCGGCATGCTTATTTGCCTAGCCGCCATGCTGTCTCTTAACCCCACCCCCTCCAGTTCCTTTCTCCTTCTCTCCTCCCCATCAATTACACCATAGAGACTTGGAATTAAACCAGCAAACAAAATCAGCACATTTTTTACAATTGACTTTGGTCTTTGCTCTGTTGTTGCCTCTTTTTCCTCTTTTAAAATATTACAGAGAGTACAGCACATGCATCCACTGCCCTCCTTTAGGTGTGGTACTGATTACGGCAAAGGTAAGGCCACTAAAAACAATTATGAATCATGCGTTTCTATGGTGATATCACACTATTGCACTGCCTTGAAGAGTTGTTATTGTGAGGGAGATGAAAATGTGGGATCTGCTGTGATCCTCAGAGGTAAGAAAAAAGCAGAGTGTTCATTTACAGAGAGGACTGGACCAACAGGGGAGTCTAAAATCACCTCGTAGATGGATGTTAAAACACCGCTCTTTCCTTAGCTCTCTCCACCAGTGCCCTCATGCATCATCTGTGTAAATTCTCAAGAAAGGAGAGCAGAGAGAGAGAGAGGGAGAGAGAGAGAGAGAGAGTCTACGGGGATCCTAAGAGGCCTAGCGTTGCAGCCCTTCCATCTCTGATTTACATTCATTGTAAAGATTTATGAGATACCTCCCCAGAAGAAGTCGAAGCTGCAAGAATTTGGTGGGGGAATTATTCAAAACAGTGATTATTTTTGGTGCCGATTATGCATGCACACCTGATCAGGGTGTCACTGCTGCCTCTATGTCCAGCAATGATGGAACGGACCAATTTTCCAACTTTTCACCTGCCTTGCATAAACGGAATTTGTGCGCGCACACACTCACTCTCATATATACACACACACACTGGCCCTCCTGTGTCACTTATTAGACTAAGACTAAGGGCCTGCATACATTAGGCAGGGAGGGAAAGCAGGGAGAGAGAGCAGGAAGCGAGACAAGCACTTGGCACAAGAATGGTGGTGGGCAATTGGGCAAATGTGCATTAAGATTTAATAAAGAGGAAGTGATCGGTTGTGTTCCCTTGGATGTCCAGGGCCTCTCCACGCTCTGTGATGGGGTCATTACCCCGGAACACAGTGGCGAGATATTGGCGTACGTCTGTTCATCTATGACAAACGTAATACTGAGCCATGGAGGAATACCCAGGCTCAGAATCCTAACCAGTAATCCTAACCTTACTCTTCTTTTAAAGTAAAATGCATCCTTCACATGGGGAAGTTTAGTGTGGCCAGGCAAATGTCAATCTAAAGTGTTAAGTGCATACACTATGATACTTTAAACTGTTTCTCAGATGCATAAAGCTACACTAAAATGTATTTGGAAAGGAGTTATCATTGACATGACACTCTAGACCTAGACTAGATTTAATGTCCAGGAAGCTGACCATATATGTACTCATTAAATTAAAAGATTATCCATTTAGTATTTTATGACAGTTACTATTTTGAATTATTTAAAGAATACAAAGTTACAAAATTGATGTCATTATATGAATATCTAAAGGCTATATGAAATGAAGTTCTATTGAATGGGGTACCCACAGTCCATTCACATGAGGCAGAACCCTTGAAACCCCTGGTATAATTGGTATGATTGTGATCATGGGATAGATCAGTATTTATATCATGCTTCTTGTTTGTCTCTAAGCCAGCATTTGGAATCAGTGTGTGTTATGACAGTGGAATTGGTGGCTGTTATAGTGAATGCAGAGTGCTTGGAGGTTACCGTATTATCTATACTGACAGCACTATGTGTTATGCAGATATGCTCTGTACTACTTATAGGTTCTCAAGGAGTTTGACATGCTTATGATTATTATCAGGGAGTCAGGCAGGTTTACATAACATTTACACATTCGTCAGGCGCTCTTGTCCAGGGATATTTACAGTTTAGTCATACCTTAACACTCTTATTGGTGTAGTATGATGGGTTTGCCTAGGCAGGGAATCAAACACTAGTCTGTTGCATGAAAGGCTTTGGTTTTTCACTTTTATCGGGAGGTTCTATTTGATTGATACACTACACAACCTACCATAAACTGCTACTGTCTCAAACTGCCACAACTGTGCTACAACAAAAAGACCCATCTGTAATAATGCCATGCAAGAATAATTCATTCTAGGCTGCTAAAAATGTGTGCATATAGATAACATTGTGGATAATCAGTTACAGTTTAGTTGACAAAATTTGCATCGATGTGGCCATCTAACAGACAGTCTATGGACTTCACAGGGTGGAGTATCTGAAGTTGATCCTAGACATAGCTGGACATAAACACAGTTATTACTGAAGTCACTGAAGTGTCGAGGTGATTTAAAGAAAGATATAATGACAGAGATTGAAAGCATGTGTATCTGTGAGTGTGTGAGAGAGAGACTGTTGTCCAGATATTTATGAAATGTGCCTCCATCTTGGGCCAGGCAGCTGGGGAGAGCAGGTGGGCTGAGCAGGTCACTTCATTAACACACTCACTCATGCACACAAGGCACACAAATGCACACACACAACACACACACATTTTGCTCTCACCCTGACTCTCTCATGTCCACACCCTATTTTACCGTTTTTCACACTCTTTTTCTCATTACGCAGTGAAGCATGATGTCTTTGCATAAGGATGCACTGTTACTATGTTTGCGGTGTCACGATTGTTACTTTAGGCCGTGCTTTGTACGTCCTTGCTTCAGTTTCTGCCAAAAAGTATGTAACTAGTTACATTCACTCAGTTACACATGGATAACACTGTACTTTTTTGTATATGATCAAATGATCACCCTTTTACTTACTCAGTATATTTGTGACAAAAGTAATTGTCTTTTCTAGTCACACAATGGCCCCAAAAAACAACAGAGCCTAACAAATTCCTCATTCTATGTGAATAGGTGCTGAATATACTGTAGTTTTGTAAGGAACTTGGTACTAAAGTACTTTGTGCTTATGCTAGCTATTTTACTTAAGTTCTAATCCCAAAAAAGTAGCATAGCCCTATTAAGTAACAGTAGTAACAATACTCCATTATATCTTTGGTACTGCTCTTACCTGAATTTTGTGATTTTTTAAGTAAGAGGTAGACTGTGTTCTGTTCTGCAATATGACGACCAAAAATGTAGTCTTTGAAATTGACGCTAGTTCTCTACAGTACATTTGAAAGGTGATAGAGCTCAGTGGAGTGCACTCTCTTTCTCTTTCTCTCTCTCTACCTCTGCACACTGTCTACTATAACAGTTAGCCTAAACCCTGTGCATGTCTCTGCTACACCTCCCTCCATTCTGTCATCCCTCCAGCCAGAGTGAGAGTCAAAGCCAGCCTCTCCTCCATTAGCGGCTGCTCTCTGCCCCCGCCCCAGCAGACGGCCTGCACAGGGGGAAGAGAGCGAAAGAGAGAGACAGCAAGAGACAGAAAGAGAGAGAGAGAGAGCAGTGCCTGGGTGCACGTGCTGGTGAGGGTGTCACACTGCTGTAATTGGTGGCAGTTTAAGGTGTAAACAAGGTGGCAGTTCAGTGTGTAATTGCCCCCGTTTGCAGGAGCAGAGGGAGAAGGGGAGAGTCTGGGGCTGGGGAGGGGTGAGTGGAGGGGTATGGTGGGGATGGGGGCAAGCTGACAGAGTGTGAGACCTCCACTTGCTCTGCTCAAATTGGAGTCACAGACACAGAGGGGTGACGCTTCCTCTGTGACAGTTACCAGCGACATGGAGAGAAGAGAAGAGAAGAGAAGAGAAGAGGAGAGGAGAGAAAAGGAGAGAAGAGAAGAGGGGACTGAACATAAGGAAAATCACCCTCATTAAAATTTTTACTCTTTTATGTGGTTCTAATCTTAAATCTCAGTGATGATGCTTAGAATACACACTGTGTAAGTGGATGAGTGTTACATTGCTTTTAGTGGCAAAGATGCTGTCCAATAGTCCATGTCCTTCCCGAGACGTACACACCCACACCTTTAAACACACACCACACTGGCCTACTATGGCAGTGATGAATTTTACCTTCTGCTCTGTTTAATAGTGACTGATGTATGGAGTAGATGTCACTTCATCCATAAACAGTGGTGTTGAGTGAATGAGAGAGAGCGAGAGAGAGCGAGAGAGAGAGAGAGATTTAGCTCGTAATGATTGTGGTACTGAAGGAGGATGTGTCAATACAGGACCAGGACTGAGAGATTTAGGAGAGTTGGGAGCAGCAGGATTAGGCTGGGAGTGGGGTTTAGCATTATTTGTTTTCTTGGGGCCAGAGTCTTCCACTAACTCCTACAGGCTGGGGCTAAATAGATTTGATTGACAGGTGTGATGCGTTTCTCTGGGATGCGCTTTATGAGAACATTTGTGTTTGGTTGGAATGGACAATAAGGGTTCCTGTCTCTGCCTCTCTTTCTATCTCTCTCTCTCTCTCTCTCTCTCTCTCTATCTCTCTGTGTATAAAGGAAGATACACACTGTTTCCCTCTGTGGATTGGTGTGCATGCACACCTGTGTGATACATAAGAAGCAAAGTGTGTGAGAGTGAGTGGAATGCTTAAGAGCATTTCCCAGAGGATACACAAGATGAAATATTGTCCATGGTGTCACAAACACTGAGGTTCATGTAGCTTCTCATCCCTTGACACCTCGCTCCAACACACTCTCTTACCTGAGAGGGATTTCTATAAGACCTAATAGTGTATAGAATCTACCCTGAGCAGGGATCCAGTTCCACTCATGAACAGTCTCTGCATAATTTTTTATTTTGTTCTTTAAATACTCTTTAAATATCAGAATGTAGCATGTTGCCATGCTTTTAGAAAGAAAAAGACACTAGAGAAACTTGCATAGTTCAATTGCGACACGTCCATTCTCTCTTAGTTATTGTCTCTACATCCCTCAAACCATCTGGTAGCAGCTGTAACACTTGTACTAAAAGATTAAAAAGTGCAGCAAATTTGATTTTTTAAATTATTTATTTCCACTGCCATGTAAACAAACCCTATTTGAAGTTACCCTTGTTGCCTATTATAAATAAAATACTAAGCTGGAATGTATGAAAGGAGCTCATGTCCATCGACTATAAATTGAATGAAAACCAATTTCTGTATGTGCATTCCAGGCACCTTGGTAGTTCCGTTCAAGGTGGACAATACAGGTTATTCCAGCGTTTTACAAGTGACTCCGAACTAGAGGGAGGTTAAATGTTCAGTTGAACAGGAGCTTCAAACTGAATAGGCAGCAGTTTTGTGAGAAAAGTTCGTCCGTCAGCTGCTTGTCTCTTGAAGAACACACATTGCTTCATTTTTGATGGTGATGTTTCAGGGTGTTCAGAATGAAGGTAATCAATCAACGGCAGTTCCCACATCATCTGCTCATTGTGTGTGACATATGTAAGGACACTGTTCAGGGACCCTGTGGAATGGAATCCAGCTTGTGACTCTTCACATAAAACCAAATACTGAGGAAATTGTAAGTCAGAACTTGAAGCTCCTCCATTCTAGCTACTTTTGCTTCTTTTAAGAACACAAGCCTCATGTGGGAAATCACATGATCACCACACAGCCTACACAGATCTTTGCTTACTTTTATGGTTCTGTTGTACATCATAAAACAGGCCCAGAGGCTTGACCATAGTGCGCATTCTGAATTTTCTATTTTGATTAGACTCCGTGCCATGCTACCACTAAATCCCAATTATATGAATTACTGTTTGTATCCAGTTTGCTCAACAATAAATTTTGATTTACTTTTGATAGATGTTGAAATTGGTAACATATTTTTTCAAAAAAGTGTATTCATCTCTTTTGACTTTATAATGTTCCATAAGTGTAGTCACTGACCACAGTGTAAAGTAAACCTTTTTATCATGTTTGAACACACCACAGCACAGCACAGAGAACAGTACAAAATCATTCTCTGCATTTAACTCATTCACTCAAGTGAAGCAATGGGCAGCCAGGCAAACAGTGCCTGGGCAGCAGTGTGTGCGGACAGTACTTTGGTCAAAGGGACTTCAGTAGTGCCACTGGCAGTCAGGGACTTAAATCCACAACTGTACAATTACAGAGGCAGATCCCTTAAACGCCAGGCCACAAAATGCCCCACTTATATAAATGGCATTTAAGAATTTAACACTATATTTTCAAAGGTATTTGGACACATATGAGTCCTTTCAAAAGAGCATTAGTAAGATCAGGCAGTGATGCTGGGCAAGAAGGCATGGTTTCATGTTACAGCTCATCCTAATGATGTTCAGATGATTTGAGGTCAAGAGTCTCCTCACCAAACTCATCAAACCAAGACTTTATGGATCTCACTTTACGTCGCCACAAAGGTGGAAGAATACTGTATAAATGTCTTTTCTATAATGACTTAGCACTGACTTTCCCATTCACTGGAACCAAGGGTGCTGAACTCATACCCCAAAATACAGCTCCAAACAATTATCCTACCTCCACCCAAACCTTACTTTTGGATCTATGCATTCTGATTCACCAGATCCTCCAGACTACCAGACAGTGACGGGTGATTCATCACTCCAGAGAACACATTTCCGCTACTAGAATAAGTGGAAGTGTCCACTCCAAACAACGTGTGCCATTGCACATTGTGGCCTTAAGCTTGTGTGTAAGTACTTAAGTATAGAAATCCTTTTCATGAATCTTCTAATGCTGATGTTGTTAACAGATGCAGATTGTAGTGAGTGATGCATAGGGGATTTTTACATCGTAAGGACATCAGCCTTTAGTTGCTCCACTGTGAGTTTGCAAGGTCTACCGCTTTGTGACTGAGCTGTTGTTGCTCCTAGACACGTTCACTTCACAGTAATGGCATTTACAGTGCAGATCTACCAGGGAGAAAATTCATGAATTGTGGCAAAGGTGGCATCCTATGACAGTGCTATGTTTAAACTGAACTCGTCAGTATGACCCACTTTACTGCCAGTGTTTGTCTATGGAGGCCGGTTGGCAATGGGCTTGATTTTATACACCTGTTAGCAATGGATGTGACTGAAACAGTAAATAGAAGGAGTATCTATATAACTTTTCTTATGGTGTTTATGTATGTATAAGCTATGCAGCTATGTGTTTTTATATGCATGGTTGTGTTTGCATGTATATGACTGTATGTATTGTGTGTGTGTGTGTGTGTGTGTGTGTGTGTGTGTGTGTGTGTATCTTCCTGTGTAACTGCGTCAGAGGCCCTTCCGGGTAGTAAATCAATTATCTAGGAGAAAGTGCCAGGCGGCTTCACCCTTCTTAAACATGTGTGTCCGGGCCTGTGGAGAGTTCAGCGGGGGCCAAGCACAGCTAACCCCAAGCACAGGGGCCTGCATTAGTGACAATACACATTACTGTCCTGTCCATCTCTGCCAGGCCGCCAGCTCCCAGCTTAAGTGCCAGGCTCGGCCTCCACTGATGTTACTAAACGTGACAGGCCGGCGGACTTTGGCCTCTCTTCCCCTGCCCTGGTAGCACCCCTACAGAGCTGAAACACAGAAACACAGACGGACACACAGGTCCGTCCTGACTGAGCCACAGCCTGCATTTTTGCCTCCCTGCTGGTGGCACTGCAGGGGAAAGAGAGTCAGTGGACAGATTGGACTCATCTCTCTCTCCTTCTCTCTCTCTCTCTCTCTCTCTCTCTCTCTCTCTCTCTCTCCCTCTCACTCTCTCTTAATTCCTCTCTCTCCCTTCCACAGCCCCTGCTCTGACTTTTCCTCTCTCTGAATTATGTATCCCCTCGAAAATGAGGGACAGCGTAATGGCTGAAGGGAATTCATCCCTAACATGCTTCTCTCCTTTGCATCTGTTTTTTTCCCTCCTCTTTGCAATTTTCATCCGGTTCCTCGTGTCAAGCGCCCAATCTCCTCCCGCACTACAATGCACCCAACCCCGGCAAATGCTTCACCCACATGAGAAGAGGGACCTGGTGGAGCAGGGTAATGTATTTCTGTTTGAAAGGCACAATCCACAGAAACACAGAATGATGTTAAGATCAGCGGAAGATGCACTTGTCCTGCTGCATTTCACCTGCATTATTTAGCAAACAAACTCCAAGTGCTGTCCTGTTTTCTCTGGCCCTGGCAGCCCAGAGTCCACTCGCTCTGTTTCCCCTCATCTATTCATTCTCATGTCTTTCCTTCTCTCTCACTCTATTTCTGCCCCTCCCTCGGTGGCAACATGTAAGCAGGACAAAGAAAAAAGATAAAAGTAAGCAGGGTGTGGCAGGTTTCTGTAAAATACCAAAGGCTAGTGAGACTGTGGATTGCCATTTTACTTTATTTTATTTGCCACTGTAGTTATCAGTACTCATGAACAAATAGCATCAGTAGAACTGTAAATCAAGAGTTAGCTCAGTTGAATCCTTAGTCCATGTCCAGAATACTATACTGTATCATGATGTTTTAAAGTACAGTACGTTTCAAAAGCACCCGCATATGGTGAAAAACCGCATTGTTGTGTTTTGGTTAAAAGAAATGCCTAAAAAATGCCTATTATTGTTGTGTAAACCCTAAATATGCTCCCAAATATAATTTCATTTTAAAGTCAGTTTAATGCATTACCGTCTTTTAATTTAAATTCCTCACCGAGATGTGCTAAGTATTGGGACACCGCAACGAGGTGAATGGTTTTCTGGGAGTAAAACCTGATCTACTCGGGCTAAAAATACAAATGAGGGCTCGCTGGAAAGGTCTCCTGGAGTTCTACCGAACTGTGGAATTTGAGTGTTTGCACCGCGGAGAAATCAAGCTTGGAGCGCGGGGATCAACCCTGCTGTGGAATTTGAAAAAAGTGCTTCCAGGTCGGCTACAGCCTGCCCTGAGTCCCCTTGGGTGAAAACATCCAGAAAAAGCATCCACAAAAAAATCCATAAAAAAGCAAAAAAAGGCAGAGGATATTTGCAGTTTCCGCGTTTTGTGGGGATTTCCACGTAAAAAATCTGCGTGTGACTGAATCTGCGATTCCTGATCCATGTAAAACTAGGGGTTTACTGTCTATTAAATACATAAATAAAAACAATCAGTACTTAGTACTGCGGTATCAGTAAAATATTGTGTAGAAAAATGTCATGGTACTACACTGGACTGATTTTTTCTCCTACCGCTAGTAGTAATGGTACACCTTCTGTAGAAAGATCAGGACTTTTATGTTTTATGACAACAGAGATACAGTCATATAATTTGCTGAAATTACCATTTGTTGCACAATTACTGTTTAATAGAAAAACAAAACAAAACATAAAATGTGACCTATTCAAAGATACATTTGACAAGAAGTCAATTTGTGTATGGTATGTGTCATCACTTGGCAATGTTTAAGGCAGAATATTATTTGCTTCATACAAAGTTAATATTTTATCTCATTTCCATGACTGCAGAAATGCTGCTTTCTTAGCAAAAATGTAGATGGACATTTGAAACATGGACATCTGAACCTCATAAATGTTTGTAGCAGATATTGAGGCAAGATACTGCTGTCTTGAATGCCATTCAATAATGATTCACACATAAATCTTGTCATGTTCTGTTCTTGTTGTAGTTCAAAAGTGCAGTGCTGCTGTGAAATGCTGTGCTTGTTGTGTTTTCTTGCTGTATTAGATAATGGCACAAATCAGCAGTTAAACCCTCAAGTGGACCAGCTGATAACACGACAGCTCATTTCATTGTTTTTTTACTGGAGATGGAACTGTAGCATGTGAGGTATTGATAGATATGCCTTCTAATAGTATGTCTAGCCATCACCTAAGGGCAGTGTTCTTGAATCCAGTTAGTTATTGTATCCTTAACTGACACTGTGTTAAGTAAAAGCAGGCTTCTAAAACACCCCTGACAAATGTGCAGAGTTTTGATTCGATTGGAAACCCTGTTCTATGGGACTTTTTCTTATATTAGCCTTACTGCCACTTTCGTTCCCAATCTCTCTCTCTGTCTCTGTCTCTGTCTGTCTCTGTCTCTCTGTCTGTCTCTCTCTCTCTCTCTCTCTCTCTCTCTCTCTCTCTCTCTCTCTCTCTCTCTCTCTCTCTCTCTCTCT
>JBBPDB010000146.1:17705289-17717618 GCA_037974465.1 Brachypetersius altus
ACACACACACACACACACACAAACACACATACACACACACACACACACACACACACACACACACACACACACACACACACTCTGGCATTTGTGTTAGCTTCAGTGGCCATGACCCTTGATCCTCTAGTCCTGTCGGTGGCCCACTTTCTATTATTACAGCGTATCCCTTTAATCCGCTCATTTTAAAAGCATCATTATCCTTGCAGACTTTGCTACTCATTTACACAGGTTCACATTTAAATACATCTTTTTTACTTCCTCAGAATTTAAATGACTTTTGACCTGACTTTCGCATCCTTCTTTGCTAGGACTGAAATGAAAACTCCAAAATTTGAAGCGATGCTTTTAACCTCCCTGAATATTCTCTGAAAAGACATTCCTACTCTCCTGTGTGTCAACGGGCTCTTCATGTGTCCAGTGTGTAAACAGAAGCAGCAGTGTTTGTGTTCTCTTCTCCGGTCCCTGAAACACATGTGGCCATCCACTAGGCTATTGATCAGACTTTGGGGTCACTATGTCTGCCTCCATTGGCCGTATGATCTATGTCCAGATAAGTATTGTTTATTTGATAAAATGGGGTGAGTTAATTCGATTATGGCAAGAATGTAGTGTTTCTCCCCAGACCGGTGAGGCTCCAAAGGGGCCGTGTGTGTCCGGGATGTGCAGGAAATTTAATTAGTGCGCTCTCTCGACTGTCCCATAGAGGGTTAGACACGTGATCGTCCAGCCCTGCTCTTCAGTTGACCTCATTGTGCCCCAATACAGACATATCTAACTGTGTGCCACTGTATCTGCCCTCATTCTTATCTGCTTTAACCTCTAACACTCCTAAGCCTATCACATCGTACAGCTTTTTATTCAGAAACTACATGAAATGAAGTGCATATGAGTTACGCTTATAAAAGTGAGGAGTGGAAGCCTTTATTTTCGCCTGGTGTTTTCACCAATTGTTCATGTACAGTAATCCCCCACTTTTCACGGGGGTTACATTTCAAGAGCACCTGCGTTTAGTGAAAAACCACATTGTTGTGTTTTGGTAAAAAAAATGCCTATTTTTATAGTGTGTACCCTAAATACGCACAGAAAAAAATATATTTATATATGCTCAAAAGAATAAAGGGAACACTTAAACGACACAATGTAACTTCAAGTCAATCACACGTCTGTGAAATCAAACTGTCCACTTAGGAGCCAACACTGATTTACAGTCTACACTCTCTCATTGACAATCAGTGTTGCCTTCTATGTGGACAGTTTGATTTCACAGACATGTGATTGACTTGAAGTTACATTGTGTCATTTAAGTGTTCCCTTTATTTTTTTGAGCAGTATATATTTATATATAGGCAGAGGATATTTGCTGTTTTGGCGATATTGTGGGGATTTCTGCATAAAACTATGAGTTTGGTTATCAAAATAAATCTGCATGTGACTGAATCTGCGATTCCTGATGCACATAAAACTGGGAGACTAACATTAGCAACCCAAGGGTGGAAATAAGCTGGAACAAATAAGCTGTGACAAGTTTTGTGGTCAGGTGACATGACATATGTCAATAGATTTACTGTGTAATATAAAAATTCACATGCTGCTCAGTATCTTGGCCGCATCTCGTTAAGGGTAATGTATTAAACTGAGTTTAAAATGAAAGTCTTTTGGGAGCACATTTGGGGGCATATTTAGGTTTAACGTGTTTTTTCGCTATGTGCAGGTGTTCTTGGAACATGACCCCCGCGAAAAGCAGGGGATTACTGTATTTAAAAAAATAAATAGGCTTAAGGACGCACGTTTAAGTTATTTGCAGCATGAAAGTACTTTTGCTAGTGTTGTTTCTTTATTTTTAGTTGATTTTACAACCACAAACAATTAAAAAAAAATCTCCTTATAGGATTATATACTTTCTTAAAAATACATAGTCATATTTAGTACACCTGTTATGGACACTTGTGTCCTAAAAAGTTCCTTATAGTCAAAATAATGTATTAACGAACATGATCAGAAAAATTATGACAAGCAATAAAATATACTTTTTTAGATTGTGATGCTTTGTCACTTATGTAAAAATGCTCATGGGTCACTGGCCAGCTGAAGTATGTTTTAAGGGTTAAGAGAAATGTGTGCTTATTACTCAGTGCATGGAGAGGCTCTTTGCCTTATCCCAGCACTTTTACTTAGTCCAGAGAGATTCGGCCTTGATAAAGCATCACATACACACAGCTGCAAAATCAGCTAGATCACTGCTACGAGGGAAAGGTTTACACCAACAAGAGAGAAAAGAAAGAAGGACGCAGTTTCAAACATACCTTTCTTAACCCCTTCATGTCTGCACAGCTTTTTAAAGCTGAAGGTGCGAAATAAATTTAAAATATTAATAGTAATAACCCTGCAGCAGTGACTCCAGAGCTTTTGGGAGACGTTACATGAGAAGCTCAACATGTTGTGTGGTTCTGTGGAGTTCGTGTGAGTCTTGGTGCACATGGGCTGGGTATGTAACCCCTAGTGCTCTACATTAGCATGAGCTTGTGTGCTGTGTGCTACATGGCATCGCTCTCAGGTCTCCCCAGTCTGCTCACACTCACACTCGCGTGTGCTTCCCCGTGTGACGAGGTTCATTACCGATGGCTCCCAGGAACGACCTCATTTCAGCTCCTTCACACTTTGAGGACGCCACTTTGTTCAATTGCCCTACATGGGAACTTTCAGTAATGGGGCCAGTTGATTATATTACTTTGGTTATTTTACTTAATGCCCAAAACAGAAGATAAATTTAAAAATCTAGGGCAACTAATCATGCTCGGATTTTTTTTCCTTCTTCCTTATCTTTATGTATCTATTTCTTCTCTTATGCCCTTTTTCTACTCTCTGTGGTATCCAGAGGAAATCTCTTGATTTGACCACTGACACACTTCTCTCCATCTATCTGTCACTCTCTCTTTCTCTCTCTCTCTCTTGCTCTCGCTCTCTCTGTGTCTCCCTCTCTCTGTAAAAGGGGGTGGGGATCAGAAGAATTGTATTTTAACCCCATTATTTTCACTTAGCTCCTACCCTTCTCATACTGCAGTGTGTAAAGGAGACACAGCTGTGAATTCAGCCCACTGAGTGTGTGTGTGTGTGTGTGTGTGTGTGTGTGTTGTGCATGTGTGTGTGAGTGAGCAAGAGAGAGTATGAGAGATAGAGAATAACCTGAGGGTCACGTTCACTGGCCTTAAATTACATCTCTCAACAGGACAGAAGCAGAAGTTGTGCGGAATGATTGTTTCACTTTGGATTTGCGCGGGGTGCTGAAGTGGCCCGGAGCCGCATGCTGCCAGTGTGTGTTAGGAGCAGTGCGGCTGCAGCCCCACAGGTAAATCACACATTGCTTCTCTTTGCACGGGCACACACACGGAGGCCCCCTGCGGCATACTCTCACTCACCGCAGTTTACACACACAGTCTTGCTGTCGCTGTGTTTGCTTATACACTATATTTTATGGGGAAAATGTGATCACAGCTTCTAGCTTAACACCTGAAACTCCAGGCTAAATATTCATTAATTCATCTCAAAGTGTATCACCCAAAAGCTGTCATGAATAATTGAGTAACTTATAAAAAACCTAATATGATTTACTGGATTTAAAAAAAAAATTACGGCGGCCGAAGGCTTCAATACCACGTTTCTAAAGGACCATTCAGTACCTGAGTCTCTAGCCTCTTACTGCAGTCCCCCTAGTGGCCATTATGGCTTCTGAAATAAAAGTAGATTGAGGCATTTTTAATTAATTAACTCATATTTGTTCCTCATAATTCTGTTTTACTAACTTGGCTCTCTGCATGTGAAATGTGACTCTGTGTTGAGCTGCTAGTGAGCAATGAGGGGCAAAAGGGGAAGTGTGAAAATCCCCCTGCGGTGAAAATATATAAACAAATATGTTCTATCCACATTACTAAAAAGTGCATAGATCAGATTAAGGGTTCCCCAAAACACATGAAAATTGTATTTTGTGCCTACTGTGAGAACGGATTAAAATAAAAGCCCCATTATTTTGCCATATTTGTATCAGGAGGATAGTATACCAGTACACTTTAAACACACTGCACGTAATAAAAGAACAGAAAACCCTCTGACTCAAACACTTAAAATAGAAGCTAATAGGCAGTTAATGAAGAATGTACATAATAGCTCAGCTTACATATGTGAGTTAACAGGAAAGTCACTGAAATTACTGCCAATGGGTTATAGCTGTGTGCACTCACAGATGAAAGGACTAAATTGTCACTGGACATGCACAATTGTTGCATATTTTCAATACCTTTGGTTCAGGAACATAATTACACCAGGTTCAATTGCAATTACATTTAAATTCTCCTGACTCCATACACATCGTGTTAACTCCAGGCATTTTATTTCATTTTTCTGCTTATGATTGATATATTTCGAATTGGCATCTTCTGCCTTGAAAAGTGAAAGCAGCGTACCCTTATTAGTATAGCTGGGATAGTTGATAGTGAGAAGTCTCAAAAGTGTTTCTATGGCATTGGAAAATGGTTTTATTGCTACATTTATTGTTATTCACGCTGCCTAGGGGTATTGATTATTCACATACTAATATTTTATCTGAGCTCAGTCTTTCAGCCACCCCAATCTGGCTTTCATTGGAAGATCTTAATGCTTATGGCTGGAAATTCATAGATTTTTTTTCCCAAAGCCATCTGTGCCATTGCTCTTTGCCGTTCCTCAGCAGTAGTCTGGTGAGCGCCGCGAAAATATAACACAGCCCTGTTTACCTAAGCAAGGCGAGCGGTCTCTACATCAGCTGCAACCCGGCCTGTGCCAGCCTCTGCTTTTAATGTCACCCACCACGGGCACCGGCTTCTCACGCAACATGATTCGGTGGGTTTTGCTTAATCGATTTTCCTTGGCAGAACATCAGACCGCCTGCCGCGGCCCATATCAACTCTGCCCTTGCCCAGAAAGCACTGCCCGTAAAGAAGGAAAGCACAGTGTGGTCTGAGTGTCTGTCTGAGAGTCTGTTTCTCTGTTAGTGTGGCTGCTGTGGTTCTACACGTGTCAGGACAGCCTGAGCCTGGCCAGAGACAGCACTGCAGCCTGAAAGTTCTCTCTTTCTCTCCCTCCCTCTCTCTCTCCTCCATCTCAGTTTACTCTTTCTCTCCTCTCTCATCTTTTGCTCTCTCATCATTTTCATTTTTGTCTTTCCATGTCTCTCATTTTCTCATTCTTTCCATGTTTTTCTGTCTGTCTCTTTCTCCTCTTCTCTTGCTCCACTTTTTCTCTCTCTGTGTTCCTCTACCTCTCTCTCATTTCTTCACATCTCACTCTTTCTCTCTCTCTCATTCTTTCTGCACCCCACCCCCCTTCTTTGTGTTGGTGTGGTGGACAGCTCGGGGCTCAGAGTCACGCCAGATAAAGAGGCAGGCTGAGTAGAGGAGAGGAACTTTGGCTAAACTGGCAGGGAGATCACAGCCTGGAAGGAGCCCCACATTCTGCACATATTCCCTAATAAGTAATTCATCTGAAGAGGCCGCATGATCAAGGGCCTAGGGGGCTTTCGGCCCGCTGTTTGCAGCCCTTCCTGTCTCTCCCTTACTCTCCTTCACTGTTACGCGCCCGCTCTGAGTGGGCTTCGACTCACATCTCCCAGGCTCTTTTTAGTCTCTTCTGACCTACACTGAGCTACACAGCCCACTGGATCATCCCCCAGCACATTGCACATTTCATCACATTACAACTTACACTACATGCATGTCAGTTACAGTTATTAGTGTTCTTAATCATCTAAAATCTGACCATTTTCGACCATTGGTCAACTTTTCCCACAATGAAAAAGGGAAGCTTAGAGGGTTCGTTTTTATAGTGATCATAACAGTGGTGTAATCATTTTGGAATAACACTCACATATTATTCATACTGAATACTTCTCTAAGTAAATATTATTTATTTTTTTAGACATTTAGACCTTCAAAGTATGAAGCAAACCTCTGAAAAGTAAAAAGGTTAACAAAAATGATAAGGTAAGAATATTCTCTTTTGTATCATTGTGCACTTGCAACACTCAACTCACATTATCCTTTTCTTCTCCTTTTTAGTAAAACAGCCAACCAAATTCATTTCAATGTGAAATCAAATTGTTATGTTAATTTGGTATTGTGTGGATGCCACCCATTAGTCACGCCACCACATCACACACCAAAAACAATGAAAACTTTTTATTTATTCATGAAGATTGTCTTTTTTCTGTTGTGGAGACTGATTAAATGTCTACTTTGTTACGTCCTCTCTAGTATATTTTTGAACACAAATTTCCACTTTTTTTGAGTAAAATTTGACAGAGCTCCAACTTTCACTGCAGTATAGTTCACTGCCCATGGAGAATGTCAGACCCGTCCATGAATTTTCTGAAGCAATTGTTCGTAAGATGGACAACCTGCAGAACATTCAGTGGAACCCCTTGTATCCAAGTTTACAGTGTAGAATTACTTACCAACGAAATTGTAACTTATGTGATAATTGATTGGAGGTATTTTTACATTCGCAAGGTTACAAATATGTCATTGCAGTTTCGAACCTGCTTAGTTTCGATAACAGAGATATGTGTGGCATTTGAAAACTCGGTATTGTGTAGTGGCTCTAAATAAAGTGTGCAACAATTTCTCACCAGGTTGAACAGGATTATTGTCAGAATTCTGTAAAACTTGTCCAACCTTGCAACAGTCACTAAAACAAAACACATTACTGACTGTAGGTCAATTACTGCAGCCTAACATGGACATTCCAGAGCTGCCCAGAATGTGTACTGAAATACGAATCACATTCCATGTCCTTGTATATTACTCTCTGTATGTATGTAAATATGTGCACGTGTGTGTGTGTGTGTGTGTGTGTGTGTGTGTGTGTGTGTGTGTGTGTGTGTGAGTGAGAGAGATCTGAATGCGCTGGAGGTTAAGAGGCTCTGCCGCTTGGCCTTGAGCTCCTGACACACTGCTCTAATGTTACAACTTTCAGTCAGTGCTACCCAAACAGACAGCACAGCTACTTTTCTAATGTTACCGCCTTGACTGCATGAGGGCAATAGTGTTTTTATGCGAACCAGAGGCGCTTTGCGGCTCTGAGAGTCAGAACTATTGCTTTGCTTCCCACTACAGCTTGAATGCCCTTTATCCTGTGGCAAATGGTCTAAAGCAAAGAGCATTCTTATGGCTGCAATTTTATTTCCAAAGAACTCTCTTTGACTAATAAAACACAGGCATCTTCTAGAAACATCTGACGGAGGAGAACAAAAAAAGGATGCTTCTTTCTGCGGCCAGTCATTTCATTCTCCCACCCGTGAGACACATTTATGTGGAATATATCTCCATAAAAGAGCGAGATGCGCTGGAGACGAGTCTGACACTTTCCCGCAAAGTTCAGCTCCACTGGCCTCCGCAAGTCTGCCTGTCTCTTCTCAGCTTCCATCACCCTGAGCCACTCCGTCCCGCGGCCCGGCAGAAAGAAATGAAATCTTCTGAGCCTCCCTATTAAATGTAGCTCTTGCCTGTGCCTGGGTTCCAGCTTGGACTTGGGCTGATTTTTTCCCTGGCTCATGTGAGAGGGCCGCATTGGAGGTGGCAATGCCCATCAAACCCACTGGCTTGATGTGGTGAGGTTGCTGTCTGACTGTGGGGCTAAAGTTACGTCTCCCGCAGCCCCCGTGGTCCTGCAGCTCGGCCGGCCCACCACATGTGTGAAAGTTAGCCCGGGATTTGCGTGGGCTTACTGTAAGAAGGTGTGGAAAGGCTTTGAATGCTCCTTGTGGTTGATTAAAAGGGGGCTCAGCCTGGGAGAGAGCAGCCTGGGGAGGTGAAGGGCCTCTTGGCACACACACACACACACACACACACTTTATATCATAGGCTAAGAGCAAAGCCTTCAGGGAGCGGCACATATCGCCGTCTGTTTAACGTTTCATGTCCAAACATTTTAGCAGTGTTATTCACTAGTGCCCCAGCCCTGGACACCGGAGAGAGACAGAGGGAGAGAGACAGAGAGAGAAAGAAAGAGAGAAAGGGAGAGAGAAGAGGGAGAGAGAGAGCGAAATACAGAGGTCAAGGGTAGGAACAAAAGAGTAAGAGAAAACAGAGGGTACGAAAGAAGGGGAGAGCAATGGAGAAAGGAGAGAAGGGGGGGCAGAGGGGGTCCGTTTCAGGAGTAAAGGAAAGATTTATCGAGCATGATGACTACTACAGGAAACCAAGTGCCAACTTTTCTGAATAAGCGCAGTCAGACGGCCTTGTAGTATATGTGCTGGGATGAAAAGTGCAGCCCTGTGCCAGCACTGAAACAGAAGGATCAGAGATGGCGATAGAAAGAAGAAAAAAAGGGACTGGAAAAAGAGAGAGAAAGAGAGAGAGAGAGAGAGAGGGAGAGAAAGATGTGGTGTTCTGTCCACTTTCACCTCCAGAGAATGTTTGTCCAAGTCTGGATAGGTTTGGACTTGTACTGTGTGTTAAAATGGATTTGTCCCCCCATGGCCACAGGCTAGCCTGGCTCGCACACAGCCATAAATAAAGGGGTGGGCGGCTGGGGGTGCATTAATAAGCCTAATGTTGAGTGGCACAGCGTTGGTGCCTGAAGACGCAAGGAGACGGCCCAGTCCTAATGAAGCCCAACTGGGCCATGGCACCTTAGCCTCTTACCCTGATGCTAAACACGGCAGACAAATATTTTTTTGACAGAGCACCACAACTCGAGAGGGAGAGAGAGAGAGAGAGCTCTGACTTTTAACAAGAGTCTTGCAGTGTCAACAGCAGCCTCTCCAAACGAGCAAGAGAAAGGGGGGGGGGGGGCACGGAGAACGAGAGAGCAGGGCTGGAGATGCTGGAAGGGTCTGACATAGCGTTCCTTCACAGCTGCGCTTCTAAATCGGGTCAACATCTAATGGGCAAATACGCGTCCCCAGGTGACAAAAGAGCTCTGTGCAGTCTGGCTCGGGCTCTCTCTTCCTCTTCCCTCCCTTGCTCCCTCTTTCTTTCTCTCCCAGTATCCAGTTAGAGCCCTGCTTGCTTCTGTTTTTAGTTTTAACATCACATACTGAACTTTTTTGACTCAAAGTACTGATTTTTTTCATAAATCCACAAACATTGTAACTGGCTTTCAGTGAAAAAAACGTTGTTTGCTATTCACAATACCTCCATCTCCAGATTCTGTCCTCCCTCTAGGATAAAATTTTGTTTTGCTCTCTTTTCCTAATTGTCAAACTGCTTCAGATGAATGCCTTGCTTTGTCACGAAGCATTTTTCCATTGTCCTTTGTACATAGCAGGAGGCCGCCATTACTGTCGAAAACCTCTACGAGGGTTCTTGTTCTCTTCCATCTTTCCACATTGTTCTCCTATTGATCTCCACATGGCTAGCTATAAATCTACATTAAATATGAAGGTCAAGGCTCCACAGCAAGAGCTCTGCGTATGGAGATCACTGAAATAGGACTGAACACTGTCGTGTAGCGTACCAAACATTTTCTTTAGCATCTATTTGAAGCGAAAAACACCTTGTGCCTTTTATAAAAACCTATAAAAGAATTCCCAAAACCTCAATTATAATTTAATTGTGTATGCTCTATAGCAATGTCCATCTCTGTTGAATTCAGTAGTTGGCACACAGTGTGTGCTCGGCCCTGGCAGTGGCTGGCATACAGCGTGGAGCCAGGCCGCTAGTAAATCATCTGTTTATGCCGAGCTTTCCTGGCTGGACTGCTTGGCTGCTAGCTCTATCGGCTCACGAGCTGCGCTGACAGGCTCTCTCACCTCTGCTGAGTCGGGGAGTGTGATGTTCTCCCAGGGCAGTGGCGCTAAAAAGCCGTGGCGCACGTTTCAATGTGGCCAAAAAACCTGCTCACAGGTGAAGCCGAAGTGACAGTCTGTTGCACTGTCCATGTCACAATGCTTCCATCAGCCATGTGTGTGGACACCGCTCAACGTGCTTTTGTGTACGTGTATGTGTGTGTATCTGTGCACCTATGTGCCGGTGCTTGTCACTGTACATCTTGCCCCCATTCAGTCACTGTCAGAGAAGGGCATGTGCACTCTGGTGTCTTTGTTTATCAAAAGTGGCCCATTACTTCCTGTCACCCGGCTGGGAGAGGCTGCATCGAGGGTAATATCTTTTAACAAATAATGTGCATCATACTGACAATCTCTCATTATACTGTGTAAAGAGCCTGGGAACCATGGCAGAATCTCTTAAACCCATGCAAGGTTTTTTTTATTAGAGCAATAAAAGACTATTTACAGGTGAACATCACAAGCATGACACTTCTCAGTCTTTCCTGTGATATAGGCCTCTTAACTTCTGATCACTTTTCAGCCCACGCAAAAATGATCCTTGCAGTCCGTGCGACTGGCTGCTGTATTTATGTTTATTTGTCTTTTATTGCTGTATTTGAATCGGGGTACTTGAATGTTTCATGTTTTAACGGCATTTCCATTGATTCTGTGAGTTTTTAGTGCCCCTTGTGGGAGCACAGATTTTATGAGGCTGAATCTTGATGGGTTTCTCAAGGCTAAAATGGGGGTAAATACATTTAATAAAACAGTTTGCCTCCCAATATTTATGACCCTAAAATATGCTCATAAAGGCCATGCTGCACATGGAGCTGTGATCCAACCCTATTTCTCTAGTCTCTTGTTGGGGCTGGGTACAGCACCTCTGGTTGGGTTAATGACTGTACAGTCATACTAGAGCTGAGATTGAGGGGATTAGGAACTGCACCCCACAGTTTATCCGTATGAGCTCACAGTCCAGAGTCTGCTGCCCAGCAAAACGTCCCATCTCAGGCCTGTCCCAGGCCATAGCAGACAGCACTACAGACAATAGAAAGGGGGGCAATGAAGCTCTCCTGATACTGACAAGGATAAAACTCATTCTGTAAGTGTCATTTTATTAATTTTGATGTCTTCACCACTCTTCTAAAATAGAAGAAATAAAGACAATGTCTATAAGTGTCCCAACCTCTTAGTAGCACAGTATGCCCAGTTTATATGTAGTGCACTGTATAGATCCCTATAGAGCCAGTTTAGCTCTTCTCTGTTCCTCACCTTCTCACTCACTAGTTTTCACTTACCAGCCTACACACACACACTCCTCCACCCTTGGCCCCTTGTCGCAGCGATGGTATTGGCCTGGCTTGAGTGGAGGCCAGGGCCGAGACCAGCGGCGAGCGTTTGAAGGCGAGTGGTGCTGACAAAGAGAGGTGCCTGCCAGCCCCTTCACCCCTCCATCCTCACATCGCACAAAGCAGCCGGTGCTCAGGGCACAGAGAGGCAGGACGAGTTGAAAAGCATATGCTGCACAGGCTTCCACTTAGGCCATGCGAGAAGGCACATGAGATGAAAAGACTGAGACGTGTGATTGATGACCCCCTGTTGAGCCCTGCCAGGCCGCCTCACGCAATTAAAAGCGGCCGGCAAAAGGGTGGGGTGGGGATTGACCTGGCACTGAAGACTCCTCCTCTAATCTATTCTCACTGCACAGCGCTTCAGGTGCCATGTCACTGCGCACCGACAAGACAGGGACCATTTCACGGCCCATACTCACTCACGCACACACATACATGCACGCACACATTTGTGTACTGAGGGCAGGGTCACACTCCTATGTATCATCAGCACAGTAATTGCAGTCTTGCACAAAGACGTGTTTCGACTGAATTCACAGTCTGTCTGGCTTTGTTCAGCAGCGAGTGCAGACATAAATGTTTGCAAAAAGTCAGATTATAACACATTAAAGTCACATCACAAGACACTATTTTGGTTAGTCTGCTGCTTTCATGCAACAGGCAAAGCCTGGAATCTAATTTTACAAAAAAATGGAGATATAAGCAACAACACTGATACACACAAACACACTAACACACACAGTGTCTCTGTTGGAACTAAGCCTTGCAGCTCATATTTGAGTTTGTTTTTTTACATATTTAAAAACTGTGTCAAAATGGTGAATGGACCAGGAGAAATAATAGAAGATTATAATCGAAGATTATCAACTTACCCTGAAATTTGAAACTAGACCACCTCCTTCCGTTGCTCCAGGGTCCATTTCTGATACCCATATGAGCATTGTAGCACATTTTTGTCAACATATAGGTCAACATAGGCTCTTTGACCGGTCTGCAGCTACAGATGTCCATATGTAGCAATGTGTTCTGACACTTTTCTATCATAGCCAGCATTCACTTTTTACAGTTGCTCTTCTGTAGGATTGGCCCAGATGAGTTTGCTTTCACTCCTCTAACCCTCATAAGTGAGCCTTGGCATCATAATTTGGCTTCCAATAGAACTGACGGTTCACTTGTTG
>JBBPDB010000146.1:17724605-17747749 GCA_037974465.1 Brachypetersius altus
CTTCTTCTTCTTCTTCTTCTTCTTCTTCTTATTATTATTATTATTATTATTATTATTATTATTATTATTATTATTACACTCTCTATACTCTCAGGCCAGGTACACCTAGACAGCCCTGGAAACATGTAAATAAAGCCTTTCCTGTATTTTGGTCCAACACCTGCTAATCTGGTGATATGGCCATGGAGTAACAGAACTTGTGTGCTGCTAAGCTATTATAAACCTCCTGGACCATTTCCCCTTTAAATTTAGACACTTTATATTGAACAAGGTGCCACCCGAGATACAAGGAGACTGATTAATATCACTGCAGGGTGAAAAATGAACAACGGTATGTGCATGCCCCACATCACAGCAGGCCACAGATCCCTCAAGAGTTGACTGAGTTTACAATCATTATTTGAATGAGTTTACTTACAGTGTTGCTTCACAGCTTGTTTTACAGGTTATTGTGTGTATAGTCATAGAGTGAGTCGACAAAGACATTTAATAAAGGGTCAATAAAAGGTTTTAAATAACAATGAAGCACCCAGTAAAATGTACCATCCGTGAGGCTGACTGTGGCACAGTTTCTGCAGTTCTGACTGGGACTTGTCTACAAATGGACTGTTAATACTAAAGGCAGGCAGACATACGCTGCATTGACACATGGAGCGATCAGAGCATCAAGGAAATTATTCATTTTGTATGTAATCCTGTGTCTCTCATTTGTGGAAAATGGGAAATATGGACATCAGAATATGTCTGGTGTTAATTTCTGCGACACTTTATGGTATCAAGCTGTGATTTGGATCAGTGGAAGTATGGAAGTGCTGTTTTTTAGTAAATTTCATAAAACACAATTATGTAAACTGATCAACAAACACAAGTACAGTGGAGAGAAGGTTTTATCATTGCATTATAAATGCCCTGTATTGAACATGGTTCAATAGCCCCAACACTTTCATACAACTTTCTTTCATTGTTGCTGTTCTTATGGGTTCCATTAAAACAAACAGCAGCATATGTGCCATTTTTGCTTCTTTTGGAGTAGTGGACTTCAAACCGATCCTCAGGATCCCCAAATGATCCATGCAAAATGCATACAGATGAAGCAATAATGTTGTCCAGCTGGTGGACTCCGATGTCCAGTTTGAAGACCACTGTTCTCGAGAGACTTTTACATGATCAGATCCCTGGCCAAGACTCACCTACATCCTCAGTACATTGGTTTTGAAATATGTAATGAGCAACATGTCAGAAAACATGGAACATCTTTGCCATCAAGCTGGAATCTTTTGGAAAATTTTAACCAATTCTAAATGCTTATGTAAATGCTATCAGACTCGCCACCCACACATTGCTTTTCATGCACTCTACATGGTTGAGCAAGCCAAATAGCAAGTGAATAAACAAATAAACGTCTTCTCACACCTTTTCCATGTTTCTGATATGAAACCAGATCAATGTGTTTTGACATGACTGTCATTTTCATATTCATTTTTCAATATTCAATATATATTTCGCAGAACTGGATCTGGAAAGTGGTATTTCTGTTACTCTAAAGAAATGTGACTGGAATGTGAAAAACACACATTAAAAGTAGTGAGTGGGGGTGTATCGCACACATATAAAAGTATGAACAAACACACATTTTGTAACAGAAGGTAGCAGGACTCCTGAGTTAGCCTAGAGCTGACACATGGGCTCAGTGTGGTAGCGTACAGGGCCTTGGAGACCTGGGGTCAGCCACGAGTGTGGGTGTGTGTGTGTGTGTGTGAATGCCTTCAGGTGTAGAGTGTGTAAAACACAGCTCTCCAGCTGCAGCAGATGTAAGAGGAAAGCCGGCGTAGGGGACACAGGGCTGCGGGGTCGCCAGGGAAACGGCCACAGCTGTGGCCCTCACACACAGGCTTACACGCACACACATGCACTTTCTCAGTGTCCCTTAGATCAGGATATAGGACAATACAGGACAGTACACTGTCGTATGCACACACACAGATTTATTTTCTATTCAATGAATGAGTCAGAATGTCATATGTAGGAGAGACCAGGACTCAAACTAATACATTTGCATTTGTGTTTAATTTAAAAAGTATATAGGTTTTATTATAACAGATGTAGGACTAGTTGTAACAGTGGCTAAAATTCTGATCAATTCATAAATATAAATAGTGAAAACAGATTAAGCCAAATATTGCAAATACATTTTTGACCTGAGAGTGTCAGAGGACATCTTAGCACAGCAACATATAGGGAATATGGACTTCTGTCATTGTTTTGTAACCCTAATTGACCACTCCATGTGGAGGCTGTGCTTTAGCCTGGCCAACTCTTGGTTAAAATAGGTGTGAATTCTGTTATACATTGAGCTTGGTCATTGAAAAACACGTGTTATTTAAGGTTATGGTATAGAAAAACTCTTTAGGGTGAATCTTAACAAGTATATTCTGTCTCCCTTAATATATAAACATTTTTTTTATTTCAAAAATAATACAAATAAACTATGTTTATTCCTGAAATTGTACACTGTAGGCCTGTTTTTTTAGGTCAAGACATTTTGTCACACACACATACACACACACACACACACACACACAATCTTTCTCTCTCACACATGGGGAGGTCAAACCTGTGCCCACTTAAACAGAAAAGGCAGGAAGTCCGCGCTCAGCGTGGTGTGGGCTTTCTACTGAGGGCCAGTCCTGCAGTCCTGTCTTTTGTCCGTTAGCAGATCATGGGTCATTTGCAAAGTCAACAGTTCAAGTGAAGACATCACTGCAACGAGACCAACATGTGTGCAAAACATTAGCCTGCAAACTCTTGGCCCATAAATTAAATGTGTTTTAGTTGGAGCACAACTTTGAATCATAAAATGACTCTCCCAGAGAGAAAAAAGCTATGCTGCTATGCTGAAAAATCCCTTTCTGTATCGCCATCATGCTTCCTGTTTTATTCTTGTGTTTTGCTTATATCTTTATGCATATGAGATGATGTGGAGAAAGACACAGTGTTAAGATTATGGTAAAATCATAAATGGGCATATATAGCCCTCAGAGTGTCCTGAGGATGTGTGTGTGTGTGTGTGTGTGTGTAGCCTTATGAATCACACATAAGGACACATGCACACACACACACACACACACACACACACGAATCCCTGTGCAAAGAAAGAGAAGATTGTTTTACCCACGCTCAAGCTTTAGCTCATTTACATAGGTACGCTCATTAGCATAGCTGAAAATGCTACTGGCCCCTGCGCTGCAAAAGCGTAGCTCAATCCATCGGCTGATGCTTAGCGAGGATGTCACCCAATAAGCATAATCCCAACAATGAACTGTGCTAATCACATCTAATATGGAAATGAGCTTATCTAAACTTTGGTAAACACACTGGCCAGTGTTGCAAAACATCGTGTGCAGGAGGGGGGAGCGGTTCAAGAAAAGAGACACAGCAGGCAAATCTGAGTTAGTCGTTCTGACCCCCCCAACCTATAATGTGTACAAAGCACAGAACTGTGAGAACTTGTGCGTCTGTGTGAGAAGAGCGGATACAAAACCTGTGGTGGCGGGAAGGCAATTCTGTGCAATTAAATCTAATTCCTTTCTTGCCTGAGTTTTCTAATTCACCTAATCACTCTGAAAACAACAATTAGTAGCTAATTCCTATTATTATTATTATTATTATTATTATTATTATTATTATTATTATTATGGTGATTATTATTATTATGATTATTGTGATTACTGTTGTTATTATTATTGCTATTATTATTATACCTCCCTGTCCTCACACCTACTCCAGAATAACTCTTGCTTTGTCCTTTTTTCCCTTTCTTTTTCTTTCACCTCTTCACTCTGTCTGTCTCTCTTTCCCTCCCTCCCTCTCCAGCCACATCTGGAGGGTCCGCTGACAGGCTCTTGAACTGTTGACAATAAGTTGATGGGCTAAAGCCCCCCAATAAACATGGCTGGTGCCAGCCCAGCTCAGCTGCGAGTGGTTAGGGCCCGGGCTGAAAGCGGACCAGCACAGAGGCCTGAGCGCCATTAGGTACTCTGTTTATGTCTGCATGCATGTGGCCTGGCCAGAGATCTGCGCATTTCATCACATTCTTGGGTTGCCTTCGCGGGAATCCAGTTGCAAAACACATAAAAGCGAGGGCCGCGGGAGCCCTTATTGGAGTGGGTGGCAGTTCAAATACAGAGGCTGCTCAAAGCTGGAACAGTAGAACTGTATTAAGTGACCTTCATGTAGCGACATATGTCTATTAAGCATGTGTGTGTTTGTGTGAGGGATTTGGCTCTGTGCTGCTGGCCTGTATTCAGCCTTCCTCTCTCTGTCTTTCTGGACAGTGGTGTGTCCTCTCCTCTCCAGGATGAGAGAGCTCTGATGTGGTTCTCAAGCTCAGATGCTCCTGGCAGTAAAGAAAGCTGTGGAAAGCTCTGTGAAAAAGGGGTAATAAATGAGAGCTGGAAGTTCATACAGACTCAGACATCAGAAAGAGAGAATCTTCTCGTGTCTCAATTTTGGCAAGTTCAAAATAATTGAAGCTAAGTCAGTTTGTCAGTTGTACTGTATTTACAGTCGGGCTTTAAGCATAGTTTTGCTGTGCTATGCTTATTATAGTGTAATTTACTGTGCTGTACTGCAGTGGTCCCCAACCTTTATTTCGTCACGGACCGGTTTAATATCAGAAAATATTTTCACGGCCCGGCCTTTAAGGAGTGGCAAATAAATATATGTATACGTATATTATACAAATAAATGATACGCATAAAAATGGGGATATTTTAAATATATAATAATGGGGTATCTGTAAAATAAATAGCATAAATCCAATGTGTACCTGCAGCTCTATTAACAGCATTTTCATAACAACGAGCCGACAACATAACACGGGTAACATCTAAGTTTTTACCGGTCCGGTCCGCGGGCTGTACAGAAAAAAAAACATAGTTGTTACCCGTGTTATGTTGTCGGCTCTGGGTTTGGGGACCACTGCTGTACTGCATTGCCTTGTTTCATTGACATATCCATCCCTCGCACATTTTTGGGTTTTTTGTGAACAATTTCACTGTCAGGATAGATCAAGTGACAGCAAGCATCCGTGACCACCCCACTTTATAGACTTTGTGGGTGCTTATGAGTTTTTCATTGGGATCCAAACATTTATGCCTCTATTTGTCTCTCTCCATCACTGTCACCAAAAAGCATGACTTTCAGGATGTAGCTCAGAGCAACATATTGTTGCTTTCTCTGTTTTGTCACAACATCAGCCAGGCTGCAGTAGCTGGTGGCGTCGGCTACAATGTTTACACAGCAAGGTACACTCAAAAAAAGAGAAATAAATCTTTTTTGGGGTCAAGAACTGTTACTGAGGTAGTTCCCTTAAGGGTATGTTTTCAATACCTTTAATCAGGGACCATAAATGCACTATACTGCATTTAATTACTTTTACTTTTTTAAGTTTTTAAATCCCTTGTTGTGTAAAAACGCACACCATTCCTCTAGGAAAGTGAATGTAATGCATCTTCAACACTTTAAAAAGGTACACATCTTTTAGGGTCGTGTTGTATGGAGGACATTATCTTGTTCCTGACACTAAGGCAATGTTAAAACTACAGATCAAATCACAGGATTATCCATAAAATATATAATAACACCACAAGAAAATCCATTTTACAGCTTTCCCAGTTGAGCAAAATTAACATAATTTGAAATTAATTACACACTCTAACAAACTAAAAAAGTCTAAATGCAGTTTCTCATTTGTTTGAAAGAGTTTTTGTCAGTGTTTTCTAAAGCTGATCTAACATAGGAGCAATAGCTATGAAAGAATGCATTTGAGGGTAAAGCATAGATACATCAGTTGCAATGGGTAGTCTATACCTTGGTCACTCATGCTGTGTGGTCCAGTAAACACTGACTCTCTTTGTACGTCACACAGAGGCTCCTGAGGAATGCCGATCATGACTTGACTATTTTCTCTTTTTCTGTCCCTCCCCAGGCATGGCCTCTGTCACTGCTTTACTGTCTAGGCCTGTTTTGATGCTGTCTGTGCAGCTGTTTTGTGCTGCAGATGGCAGGAGGTGGAGCTGGGTCAGGGCTACAGAAGCAGTCAGAGTACTTCATCATCCTCTGCCAGACTGACCCCACAGCTCAGGGCCCAAAGACTGGCTTCAATTTGGAGCAATTAATCTCCCCCAGGGGTACACACAGTGCTTGTATGTGAGTGTGTGTTCGTGTCATGCTGGTCCTGAACCGTCTCTGGACCATACCGTCAGCTGTCCGGCCAAGGTGGCCGCCTGGGCGTCTTATCGTCCAGGAGAAACTTAATACGAGGAGATTAGATGACAAGGAGAGATTACAGCTTGGCCTTTAATGCTCCGTCCTCTTACCTCGCAGGAACCTGATGCAAATCCAGCCCAGAGCGGCCAGGCCACCTCTCAGCCCAACATAGAGGGGCACACACGGACACACAGACACGCACAAGGACCAGCACGCCCTTGTCTCCACTCACACCAAATGCTAAGGAGACAGACACCGCTTTTTAAAAGACAAGATGAAACAGGGACAGAAATTAAAGAGACTGGGATGCAGAGTGAGAAACAAGGAAAATGTGTAAGAGAGTGAGTGTGTGGCGTGGGGGAGGAGGGGGGTGGAGGTAAAATGGAAGAGGTGTTCCCCATATAAAAAGCCTCTTCACTGGTTTGGAAAATTAGCAGAGCCATGTGGTCCACTGGAGCCTTTTATTTATTGATGTAAAGAAAGATAACCACGGCACCTTCCTCACTCGCTCCATTTGCATGAGCAGGATGAGATTAGGAGTGAAAATCAAGCCAAATAAATAAACCACTCTCTCCCTCCCTCTCGAGCCACGCTCTCTCCATGCCGCCATAACACACACTTCCACAAAAAGTCACAGCAAAGTTTATTTTTCAAACAATCACTCCCAGACCTTCCACGGCATACACTTATTAATCGCAGTTGTTAAAAGGAATTACAGCACTTTGTTTGCTGGCTGCCACAGTTGCAATTAATAGAGGATTTTTTCACTCTGTCGCCAATTAGCCAATTATTAACATCTGTAGTGCAGTGAATGCATGATGCATGTCTGTCTGTATGGCTGCCGCGGATGTGCATGCATGGCTATGACAATGTATATTACCGGCTGACAGTCTAATGGAAGCTGATGGATACAAGGGCGTGGATACATAACTCGCTCAGAACACAATAAAACAACTCGCTTTGTTTCATAAAAAAAAAATCTAATTGAGCACAGGTTGTAATAATACACCAATGGCGTTTTAATAATACACCAATCACGGCGTAAAAAGGGTTTTTATGGACCAATTGCGGACCAATGGCCTGTCTTCGTTTTATACTCGCTGCCCAATCATAAGCCTTTGCGGCCCAACCTGGTTCTAGTGTTCCTTACTAAAAGCATGCACTTGTACTGTTGACAGGACTGCATGGTCAACATCAGCACACATAACAACTTGATGTGTGGCCTCGGCCCCAGAGCTAGGAGGAAATCAGGCCACTGCTGTGTGCTTTCACACACAAACAAGAAAATTTTGCCACACACACACACACACACACACACACACACACACTCACACACACATAGGGTATACAGACTGTGCTAACTGCAGGGCAGAGATGTGCTCTGAAGTGGCCATGGGATGATCAGGAGCAGTCACGAGTCTGTGTGTGTGTGTGTGTGTGTGTGTGTGTGTGTGTGTGTTCTGCTGGAATGCTAGGGCTATGAGCAGGGCACGAGGCAGGCAGGGCAGTGTTCCTCCAGGAGGCCTCAACGGGGCAGAAAATTGGCATCTGCTAGTGGTCCAGCGAAGCTGTGTGTGAGCACTGCAGCCGCTGCCACTGTGCCTCACACCAGATGTGGCCTGAACACCTTTTTGGATTTCCGATTTAAATCACCATTATTTCAGCTTCACACAATGCTCAGACCCAGACCCACCCTCCCTAACACTTACACTCAGACACACTCACACACACACACACACACACATACATACTCACAAACACACACACACACATGCACAAATACCTAATACATATAATCTCATCCCTTCCACTGCTAGAGCTGACCCATCTCAACCACATGTCAAACCATGTTGAGTATAAAATGTGTTTGATGACAAAGGCAGGCCGTCTTCTTCTGTAACACTGTAGAAGAAGCAGAGATCTGAACACTGACATTACATGAAAGGCATGAGACGGTATAATAATTTCCCATCATATCAGTGATCAAAATGATCACAGTTTATGGTATTTCTGCAGTTTAGAAAATACTAATACACAGAGATTTCACCTTTTTATTAAAATCAAATTTATTACCAGCCATCACATGGTCACTTGGTTACATGGTTACATGATCACTTTTATTAGAGCTGATTGCATTTGTTTTCCACAGTCATTGTCTTTCGGGCTCATTTATTTCCACACTTACAAACACAGTGTGAATTGGGGGTGTTTTCCTCCCTTGGGTTGAGGCAAATAAATAAACAAAGTTAGAACATTATTGAGACTTTGTGGGTCTTTTGGGAGCAACAGATACTTCAGACTGGTGCTAGAACCCATTTTGATATATGCTTGTTGTTTGTTGTAGCTTGTATCTCTTGACTACATGTTTGCTTGCACACATTACAGTATATCATTTAATATTACCTAATAAGTACCAAGAGCTTCAAGCAGGGTGGATTTTTTGTTTACTTACTGTTTATTTTTAAATTGTTAATTGCAATTATTTACACAACAATTATTAACAAGATAAATCTTCACGAATCATCAAAAATACAGTTTGACTGAATATAAAACGATCACTAATATTAAAATGACTGTTATGAAAGGAACATTTCATAGTTATTAAAAGTACAGTTCACATTGAAAAGGTATGATTATCATTAGGGTTCATACTCCTGTAAATCGTGAACTCTGAAAAGCTGCAGTTCTCACCGGTGATGAAAAGCATGTTGCCATTTTACATGAGCTATTTCTCAGTCTAAGTTTATTAAAACAAGTTTGTTCCTTGACATTTAAGCAAGTGAAAAAACAATGAGGTTCAGCCTCAAGCCTGCTATTAAAAATGTAAACTGAATGTAAATGTAATTTATTGTGCAAATCGTCATGTAAAGAAATATGTAATTAGCTAAAGGAAAGTAATGCTACAGTAACAGAGCTTGTGTTCTTGTTCTCTCTCAGTCGGCAGCACCAGCTCTGAACCCTGCCTGAGCCAACCAGGCCATCTCTGAGCAGCTGAGTCTGTGACTGGGAGAGTGGGAGACAAACTGAACACACACACACTCTCGTCTCTTCTGTGTGTGCCGTGTGTGTGTTCTCATTTGTAGCATTTGACATTTTTAATCTATACTCGTGATAATATTCTTCATCGCCTTTTATAGCCTAATTCTTAGTTGCACTGTGTAGAGACAGACCTGTTGGTGTCCCCCTCTCTCTGTCTGTGTCCCTCTCTCTCCCTCTCTCTCACTGTCAGTGTCTCTCTCTCTCTCTCTCTCTCTCTCCCTCCACTGCACAGCCCTCTGCTGGATTTAGCACGAGCACTCACTCCCACCAGTAGTGATAAAACACTGAAGAGGAAACAAAGGATGACACCTCGTAAAACATCACAACATTACGGGCCGCTTTATCCTACATACACACACACACACACACACACACACACACACACTCACACACACACACACACACACACATATACACACGCGCACACACACACACACGCGCACACACAGCACCTTCCATCGAAAGACATAAGTAAAACCTAGTCACTACATTAAGCTTAGTGATGGAGAATGAATTTAAAAGTGATTATATCTGTATTCAGTGATCAATACAGTTCCACTTGTTACACTCCTTGCAAACTTATGACTGTAGTGGTCTGTTTAAAATTATCATGGTTGAGGCACAATTTAGGGTGTTACATCCCGAATATACTATGATGCTAGTTGACACAGCACACTACAGGTCAAAACTATTAACGTTTCTATTTTACATTTCATTTTACAATTAAGATGTTTTATTGCTTAATCAAAAAACATTACTCATTCATGTCATTATGTAGTTTAGAGTCCTATTCTAATCTTTTAGGGATATACATACAACATTTCATGAATGCAGATGTTCTGGAATTTTGGCATAAACTGAGATTTCATGGTTCTCAGAGGGGATGAAATTTGAATAAATTACACTCTGCAGAATTTTTTCTGTAGAGATTTAAATTTATTTGAATGAATACAGTTTGGTGGATGTTGCAGCTGCAGTTTATAAGCAGCCTGAAAAATGATTGTCATTTCTATATATCATGTCTTACCCTGTTTTACCAAGAATTCACAAATTGTAGACATCAAGCCAAACCCACGGGTTCTATGCTAAATAACATACTGTTGTGTGTTTATTTGACAGAGTTAAAGTTGCTTCCAAACTTTTGGCCTCTCTCTCTCTTTCTATCTCTCTCTCTCTCTCTCTCTCTCTTTCTCTCTCACCCTCTGTCCCTCTGACTGGTGAAGGTGTGTTTCTCTGTGTCGGCGTGGAATACGTGTGAAGATGTTGGGCACATGACAGATCAGGGCATTCAGGCCGCTGACATTCCTCCCGGCGAGCAGATCCATCCTGGGCTTAGGGTGAAAAATGCGGGCGTGCGCCGCTGCTCGGCCGCAGATGAATGGAGCTATCTGTCTTGTCACCGGGGGTCGGCAGGAGAGGTTACAGCCCTGGTGTACCTGGTCTCCGGTGCTGACGCCTGCACGCCTTTTCCCTCCGCTGGAGAAACCAAAGGAAAAAAAAAAGAGTGAGAGAGAGCGAGCGAGAGAGAAAGAAAGAGAGGAATACTGCCCCATCAAGCACTTCTTCAGTCCCTCCAGAGCCCATATCACATCCCATCATCCCGTGGTCCTGCCGCCCTGAGCGCCAGGCTTGACACATCTATATGTTTTTGCCTCTGACCTTTCGGCGTCCTTTCTGCCAGTGCCTGTAAACCATAAGCTGATATATGAAGGCAATTTTTAGCGGTGCCACTTGTATCTGAGTGATTGCGCACACTTTACATTTCGGGGCCTGCCACTCTGCCACCTCCTCAAGATCTCTTTATTTGCTTTCACCCGAACTGAGCCGGAGAAAATTGGAAGAAAGGAAGAAAAGGGAAAAGGGGGAAAAGGAGCAGGCCATTGTGGCCCACTCTCAACCACCCCCGGGGCAACAAGCCTGCAGTTCATCAGTCCAGCACGCCAAAGCCCTCAGGCCAGGCCTGACCACTCACAGCTGGGCAGCGCACACATACACATCCACACGTCTCACACAAACACTCAGACACACAAAGGAAGGACAGGTATCTCTCAACAACAAAACAAAAGAAAAAGTGGAAGACACAGTAACAGGAACCAGAAAGGGTTGCAGAAGAGGCTTATGAAGGGCACACATCATCGATGCGACAACACAGAGACTTTGGGACGTCTCTATGAACCAAAGCTGAGGAAAATTCCTTTCTTCAGTCTTTGTTCACTGGAATCTGAACTGCCACCCCACCTCCATCCCCTCACCCTACCCTCCACCATATCTTTTAGTTTTGTTTTTTGCAAGGTTGGGAGATTGTGGAGGAATTTGTGTGGAGACTCAACCCGCTATTCTAACAAAGCAGGAGGAGCCGCTTTCACCTTCAGCTCTTTTCAATTACACATGTTCACTGTCACATCTTAAAAGCCTGGGTCAGCCATGCTCCCATCTCGTCAGCGGCTGTGCTGACATCCCAACAAAGCAGTCATTAAGGACTGCTGCGCACTAGACAATTTCACTTTATTTGCTCTAGGGAGAGCTATCATAATATACTAGGCAGAGAAAAGCTGAGGAAAATTAACAGTGCTAAAATGCCCGAAAGGAAAACTACTTACACTAAATCTACTTCTGTTCCTCCATGTTTTTTTTCCTCTCCTACTCTCTGGTCTGTCTGTCCCCATGTTCTCCTTTAGCATTCTGACACTTTAATCTGTTGTAACAGTTTGAAAATAGCACTTTCATTCCCCGTGATATAAATATGGAATGATGTGCCGAAGAGAAAAGATTGCATACTTTAGTAGGTTAAGACTAGTACAAACAAAACTGTGATCATTAATTAAAAAGGGAGAAAGGAAAA
Source organism: Brachypetersius altus (assembly GCA_037974465.1). Lineage (NCBI taxonomy): Eukaryota > Metazoa > Chordata > Actinopteri > Characiformes > Alestidae > Brachypetersius > Brachypetersius altus. The sequence continues at coordinate 17,736,757 of JBBPDB010000146.1, forward strand.
GAATAATAATAAAAAACCCTTCAAATTTCAATATCATTTGCATTTCGATTTGGAGTTGGATGTTCAGCAAGTTGACTGTTTTCCATTCTTATTCTCTTTCTCTTTCTCTTTCTCTTTCTCTCTCTCTCTCTCTCTCTCTCTCTCGCTCTAATATCTTTCAGGATCAAAGGCTTTCATTAGGTTTAACTCCTTGAAGCATTGTTTGCCTCCCAGGACTACAACAAAGTTCTTTCAGTGTGCCAGATTCAGGAGAATAAAGAATTAGTTATTCCTGGACTAATTTGACATCAAACGGCGAAGAGCCAGGGTGGGAGAAGATAAAAGTGGCGATGGTGACCGGGAAAGATTAGCCATATGTTTCCACAGGCAGCACAGCACCCAGGGCACTGTACCTCACACACACACACACTCTCTCTCACACCCTGGCCTAGAAAATCCACCTCTCCAGCACAGGCCAGTCAGAAAACAATAGGAATTAAGAGAGAAAAAATACATTTGGTTTTTATAATAATAACAATAATAATAATAATAATAATAATAATAATAATAGCAATAATAATAGTAATAATAATAATAATTATTATTATTATTATTATTTGCCATTCATCATTCATATTAAAATGTGCTAATGAGCTGTTCGTTAAGTTGAGCCTATTGTAAGTGTCCTAGTGCGCTGTCACACAGTAATATATAGAGATATCACATGTATGTGTGGCCAGTATGGAGATATCTCAGTGGATTAAGGCTCTATCACCGCTGTCTAAATGAACTCGTCATTCAGTATCCTTGCCATGCTTAGTCCTGTAATATAATTAGACTTCTGAATGAAAGTGACACAACTTAATCTATAACTTATTTCAATTACCAGTTGTAACACCTAGATGACTACCGGAGCATCGGTTTCTTTACATGACAGATTTTAATGACACAATGCCAATGTGATGCCATATGAATGGCATAGACAACATTTTGATGAGCACCCAAACATTGCTGAAAAACTGTATTGTGTGTGTGTGTGTGTGTGTGTGTGTGTGTGTGTGTGTGTGTGTGTGTGTGTGTGTGTATATGTGTGTGTGTTTGTGTGTGTGTGTGAGTAGAAGGGAGGTCACAGCTGTAGGAAGTGGAGCAGACACTCATGGACGGTGTTTAGCCTGAGGTGGGTCAGTGTTCAGTGGAGGTAGTCACAGAAACCAGATCTCCTTAAACTCTACCTCAGTCTTACTTTACCTGCCCCCAAGCAAACACACACACACACACACACACACACACACACACACACACACACACACACACACACACATACACTCCCTCTCTGTGTCTTTCTTTCATATAAAGGGGCTAAATCTGTGCTAAAAAGAGCGAGGCTGGAAACACATACACACACACATGCATAGAAACAATCCATTCACATCAAACTCTAGGAAGTGACAAGTGTGCGGCGGATTATTTTCACACTCTTTCCCTCGTGTGATGAGGGAGCTGTGGGGAAAGAGCTGAATGAGTTAAATGGGCCAGTAGGGAAATAATTGCCTGAAGTCGCAAAGTGAAATAAGCCGTAATGGTCAAATATCCAACAGCTCGAGAGCCCCTCCACTGGGCTGGAGAGAGTAGCAGTAGTAATTGGACGCTACGTCACTTATCTAACTACGCATCATAGATCTTTTTTCCTCATTTTCAAGCAAATGGGAAATGATTTATTTACTTACTGTAATATGGTAACAGTTTTCTAAATTGCATTAACCCCCCACACAAACACACGGAATCTTCACCCACTGATGGAAATGCAACATGAAGCCCTGTTCTTGTTAATGGGCAGATGACTATAAGCTATAAGAATGGCTTTGGCACTGTGTGCGCACATTTCATCTCTACATGTGTATGGGCCATATAGACTGAGTAGTGGAAAAGAAAATTCAGCTGCATGTGAAATGGGCCCTCTAATGGTTTTGGCTAATGGACATTTAGCAGTGTCTGCATATGGTTGTATTAGAGTGGAAGAGTCTGTGTGAGGAAGAAGATGGTAAGAGATATGAGAGATTATAAAAGGGAAAGAACAGAGAGGAGAAGAGAAGAAGAGTGATGTCGTCAGAGGAGATGAGGGGAATCAGAGGTGTGGAGGGGTGTCAAAGGGAGGGCACGGGGGCAGAGAAACCATCAGATGAGGAAGATGACGGCCCCTTTTGCCCCAAGCTGCCAGATGGCACGGGATCAAACCCTCCAGAGGGACGGAACAAACACAAACATTTACTCACATCCTGCACTGATGCACACGCATGCACACATACACAAACAAATACACACACACACACCTATCTACAGCCACTCTGTCTTCCTCTCTGTCTTGCACATACAACTCACACACATGCTCATGCAGTCCTAAGCACAGACAAAACCCATATTTCCCCCATGCCCACATGAAAAAGCCATCCATACCAAATCTGCTTTCTTTGGTAGCCCATGGCAGCATTTCTTTATCTACTTGATATTCATATTTCTGTGTGCGTCTGTATATTATTTCTCTAGGATGTTTATGATTATCCTTTTTGAATATATTAGCATAATTATATAATTTTAATAGTCCACCAGTTTCCTGGTCTTCAGGACACAGAAAGATTCTCTCTGTTTGTCTTTAGAGTTCACTTTTGAAGGGCATGAGTCATTAGAGGATGGAACAAACTATGTTTGTGTTTCTACCCTGAAGATAAAGTAAAACTATGCATTTCAATCAAAGGCCAGGGCAAGGAAAGTGGACATTGTGGGGTTAGTTATGCATGACAGAGCTTCATTTGAACATGAATCCTGTTGATCTTGTTTTTGTGTGAGCAATGTTTATTTCCTTCCTATCTTTGGTAATGTAAAAGTTCAAAGGCCTGGTCTGTCTGCTGTGTCTTTGGGTGAGAAGATCCAACGATTCTACTTCCTGCAGAAACCTGTCCCAGGTCTGCGATAAGTTGGACAGAAATTCATGGGAGATTACCAGGCGGGCCTGCCAAGCCCTGCCGCAGCGCCTGTAATAGATACGCTCTAGCACTAAATCCTAAAAGGCCCCCGCTACATCTGTCAAGCATGCCCTGAGAAGACTCCCCTAGTTCAGATGTTATCAGTACTCCGCCTGCATCAAAAGATTTAGTGTCCACCCTGGAGGATGGTTATGTAGCGCGGTTTGCAGGGCAACACAACAAGCCAGGCTGACCGGGGGGAACGAGAGGCAAGGAGGGGAAGAACAGGAGGGGGAAGAAGAGAGGAGGGAAAAGACAGAGAGAGAGAGAGAGAGAAGGGGAAGAAGGAGGTGGTGGCAATGGCAAAGTGGGAGAAGATACACAGTGAAAGCAAATAAAAACTGCTAGGAAAAGTGGGCACGAAGACAGAGTAAATAAATGAAAACACAGGATAAGAAAAGTATGGCGGTGTCATTGTGACCAGGTTCTTTGGCACTCACCGCACCCTCATCCCCCAGCTTCCATGAGCCCCCCAACTCATACTCATACACACACACATCAGGCAGAGCAAATGCTGAGCTCGATCCGTGGGAGAAAGAGCAGAGGCATTGCAGAGAGTGAAAGAGAAAGAGGTAAGGACAGAGAGACAAAAGAGAAAGAGAGAGAGAGAGCGAGTGAAAAAGAGAGAGAGCAAGTGAAGAGCAACTGGCAGCTCTCTTTCCCCCCTACTTTCTTGGACTCCAGCTCGACTTTAATCTGTAGCCTTACCAGATCATTACAGGGCTACTGGCCCTCTGGGAGCCGGGAGAAAAACTGACACGAGCTGTCTTCTCCTCTCCCCAGCACTGCTTCATCTGGGCTCTATTAAAAAATTTAAAGAGCCTCCAGCAGGTTCTTAGCCCTGAAAATGGACAGTATCCAAGTGGCAAAGGGAGAGAGGGAGAGAGGGAAAAAGGAGAGGGAGAAGAGCTGGGGGGCTGGAGAGTCAGGCCGGGGCCCGAGCAAGCGCAAGCCCAGACAGCTGCACCGGGGCTGGGGAGGCCCGCTGCGGCTTCAGCTTGGCCCGGCTGCTCCACGCTGCCATAAGAAAACATGATTATATTATTATTTCGGGGTCCGCGCGGTCTGCTCCACGGCACATGGGTGGGAGGGAGACAGCGAGGCATTTAGGGGATTAGGATACGTAGCGTCCCCATGGGTCAGCTGCTAATCAGAACCCTCCCGAGATTTCACCAAGATTTTCTCTCCTTATGAATAATTTCACCAAAGGCAGAGAAAACGGGCACATTATTTAGAGAGAGAGAGAGAGCCTTTTGATGTATTTTTCCCTGAATAAGCACTGGTACTCGAGGATTTCTAGCCCTTCAGAGCAACAGGGACCGGCTTATTAAATGCTCCTGCCGCAATGCCTGCGAGCTAGTCGAGATTAATATCAGCGTAACCTGTTACTTAATTCATTATGGGGATACAGGCTAATTTGATTTGATATTATTTTAATAAAGTTCTGTGATATATAAGATTGTTTCAGGCTATCAAAATAATTTTCCAGTTATTACAGTTATTCAAGCAAGTCCTTTGATAGCAGCAGTTGGTCCTCGCCTGTCCTGAATACATTAGTCCTCGAATGATTCATCGCCGCTATGTTGAAATGTTAAGCCAGGGAAGCATTGTGTCAATGCGCAAATGTATTCTGGATGTCTCTAAAGGGGAGGGAGGGCAAAAGAGAGAGAGAATAGGGGAGAGAGCAATTTTTTTGTACGCGCCTGGCTTACACATGTCATCAACACAACTCATTTTTTTAAGCTAATCTCTCCTGGAACACAGAGCTGTGGATCCAAAAGGGAGCAGCTTCTTTTTTGCACTTGGAGTGGCATCTTTCATTATGAAAGATCTTTGTTGTGCACTACAGTATTAGCCTTCACACCCAGGGTGCATTGGAAAATGTGTTTCCTCCACGCAGGGGGCATGTAAGTTGCTTGCATATATAATCACACAACCCACAACACTATATGTAAATTTGTCCGTCATGTTGACTGGAGCCAGCTAATATAGGAGTTGCTAGGATTTCCATTTGGACCTGTGTTGGGGTATATGCAGTCTGAATGTGCTGGCTGCCTGTCTGGTTCCTGTATGACAGCTGTACAAGGGGCAGGGGGGGCAATTTCCATCTAATCATCAGACAATGCAAAGGTTATTCCTATGCTCCGGTACTCTATGCTTTCCTGACCAATGCCAGATGGAGACGCTATGGTTTTTAAACCTTTAAGTTTGTATAGGTGATTTTACATACCCTGTTTAATGAGCATAGTGACAAGTAAATGGTAAAAAGCAGTCACTAATATGGCTCTTTATAAACACACACACACACACACACACACACACACACAAACACACACACACGTGTATACAAAGATAACTGCTAAAGTTTTTTTTTATCTGTGTTTATTACTTGCAATTCTGTCAGATATCTAACTAGCTGAAGGCACTGAATATTCTTTTCAATTTGAAATAGTTTTTTACTGCGGCCACTTTTTTTAATATGGGGGTTTCTGAATTTGTTTGTAAACGTTTGTAAATAACACATTATAAATGAGCCAAAAAATTTCTTTACAATTACCCAGTGTATGTATGTATTGGTTGCTGAATTTTGATTGGCTATTGGTAACAATTTAGTTTAAGCAGTTAAATGTGCCCCATATTGATGAAATTTCACAATATTTGAAAAAGTCAGGAATTTTGAAAAAAAAGAAACGTATCAAACAGATATTGGCAATGATATAATTTTCTACATGGAGCTACATAACAGCATATAACAGTATATAACAAACATTACAAATACAGTAGCTCTAAGTAAACTTTTGTATAGCTTATAAATATAGATGAAGAATATTAGTTGTATTTTTACTAGAGGTGGGCATAGATGAATTTTTAAACGCCGTTAACGCCAAGACTCCAATGAGATTAACGGCGTTAAATCTCGATATTTCTTTTATCGCGCGATATTTCTTTTATCGCGCGATAAGAATCTCGCGCCGTTAACGGCCCAGCACTAATTTTTACCAATGTTCATCTCAACTGGGAATTCCTTCTCAACTAACATAATGTCATGTGTTTGCTCTCAAAATCATCAGTAATGTGATCCCACCTCCCTGCTCATAAATGAGATTATAAGTATTAGTATTCGCTTTTTAATCAGCTAACATGCAGACACTGTTAAATGTTAAGGGTTACATATTCTGGGGTTCAGCCCACAGACATGATACTTTGGCACAAATTGCTGAAAAGTTAATACCGGCTCTTATTGAAAGCTGCCTGAACCAGTATGAAAGTGACCATTTGTCATACGTGAACACACCACAGCACACAGTGTGAACAGCACGAAATTCAACCTCTGCATTTAGCCCATTCACCAAGTGAAGCAGGAACACGGCACCCGGGGAGCAGTGTGTGTGGACGGTACCTTGCTCAGGGTACCTCAGAGGTGCCTGGCGGTCTTGGGAATCGAACCCAGACTTTCTGGTCGCAGGGCGAATGCCCTAACCACTAGGCTACCAGCTGCCCCGAAACTGGTATGGAAACGTGTAGCTGCAGGTCAGTCAGAGTACCCTTGCCGAAGTCATGGAAAAAGGAGGCATGATGTGATGAATCACATTTCCTTATACATTATGTGGATTGACACAGTGCGTCAATACCTGGGAGGAAATGGCACCAGGCTGTACTAGGGGGGAGACAAGCCAGTTAGGGATGCTCTAAGCAATGTTTTTTTGGGTCCTGGCATTCACGCAGATGTTACTTTGACACACTGCAAAATTGTTCAGAGATTATTTGAGAAATATGACAAAGAGTTCAAGGTGTTACATTTGGCATCCGAATTCTCCAGATCTCAGACCAATCAAGCATCTGAGGGATTAGTCCAACCCATGGAGGCCCCAGGACTTAAAGGATACAGAGGTCTTGTGGAGTCCATAGCTTAGAGTTTTTTTGTTGGCATGTGGAGGACTAACACAGTGTAAGGCAGGAGGTTTGAATGTTTTTTTCTGATCAGTGTAGATTAACATCTTCCTGGCATAATCATCTTCCTGGCAATTTTTAGAATTTTTGATTCCTATAGCACTGAGCCTGTTTTGTTAATGACCTTGCACTTGCACTTCACTATAGGGTTCTCTTCCATTTGAGAATGGACCTTTAATCTCTTTTGAATAGCAGTGCTAGTCATAGATATGTTAAGAGTCATACTTGTCATTCAAGTCTTAAATAAATACTGTGATAATAAAGTGTCCTTCTCCATCAGTGTACAAATGACTGTCATGCCTTTTTATGTCCCAAGTTAAAGTTGTTAATTCAGGCCTTAATGTTCAGCCAAGGAAAAAACATCGGTACTGTGTAATTTGTCCCCTATGAATGCTTGTATCAAAATAGAACATGTAGTGACCTATATATGATTCCATTTAGCCATTATACTGGCATCACAACAATAGGTCAGATACTGCAACTAGGGGGCATGAAAATACTCTCTAAGATTGAGAACTGACATACCTCCCTTATCTTTACTTAGCTGGGGGTTATATAGCAAATTCCAGACAAAGTGCCTGTAAAAGGTGTAGCAACCTTCACATTTCAATTAGTGAAGTCATATCTAAAGGAATTAAGAACCAGAGGGCTAAATCCTTAAATCCACAAAGCCTTAAGTTTGATTTTAGTAAACTGGAGAGGTAACATGTTTACATACTTAGTGAAGAAGTTGGAATGAAACTAAACAATGTTATCTGTTGCACTCTTGATTCATAGGTTAGGCAGACATACATGATTCAGAAATAGTATGACGGACATGATTCAGAATACAGTGACTGACTAATCTGGGAATGCATCTGTCAGTCTTGTTGAAGCAAGTTAGTGCTAAAACTATATTAATAATTACAGACAATCCTACTATTAAAAAGAACCAGACACATAAAGCTTTAAAAGTCTTACCTCATTTGCTCCACCAAGTGTGTCCTTTTGTAAAGTTACAGTTAAAACATTGTGATCTCTTTCCTGTCTTTTTGTCCAAATTTGAAATGATTTCCTATTATAAATCTTTTAACCAGTGTTAGCTTGTCAGCATAATGGCGCAGCTTTCAGACTGAACATCAGTGTTTTGTTGGTGCAGATATGTAAGGTTACAGTAACACACTTTGGTCTGAAATTCGACTGGATTGGCTCTAAAGAGTTTGTTTTCATTTTCTGATTAATGTATTTATAATTTAAACACAGCTTCAGATAGCTTTTTAAGATTGGCTAAGTAACATAAAATAGGAATTACATAAACATAAGCATTAACAAAACCCTGATGACTAGTTTGTTCTGGCAAGCAGTCCAAAAATGCAATGAACTGTCTTTCATGGAGGCTTCTATGTTTTTCCCCATTCATGGCTTGAATGTGCTGAGTTTTAAAATGATGCAATGCTAAGTTAAGATCAACTCTGGAATACAACTCAAGAAACATTGCATTTCTATTGTAACCCATAAAAACAAGCTAGAAGATAAATAATATTTCTAATAAATTGTATATATTTTCCATTTCTGTCACAGTTTTAAAGGTTTCTTTATCGTTTGTTTGCTCAGTCCTTCTGTTGTTTTTTCTAAAATGCTGGATACGTGTGTCTTGTATATTTTAACCAGGTTGTCAGCATGTTGACTTTTTTAAAATCAGTATTCAGTATTCCATGGGACAGGAAGATGGTTGTCTCCATTTTGGCTTACGAGATATGTCTCAAAGCAGAATTTGGAGGCCAAATCATCACATCAAACTTCTTGTCATGTTTCTCAAACCGATCTTGAAAGTTTTTTTCACTGTGGCAGGGCACATTATCCTGATGAAGGAAGTCACTGCCATTAGGGAAATGAATTGCTAAGGATGAACTTGGTCTGTAACAATTCCACTGCCCCTGCCAGCTTGCATTCTTTCTATATTTGTGCCATTTCTTCCCCAGATAAATGATAAACATGCACCTGAACATCCTCATGATGTAAAAAAAAATGTGATTCATCAGACCTGATCAAATTCTGCACCAAGGTCCGGTTCTGATGCTCATATACACATTTCAGAGGTGGACAGTATGTTCACTCAGCAAGCTGTGATGCACTGATCTGATGCTTTTCTGTCATAGCCATAATAAATACTTTCATGAATTTGTGTGGATTTGTGTGGCTCTTCTCTGAGACCAGACAGTTCACAGGTTGTCGCCGGTTCACAGGTTGTCCTTACTTTTACCACTCTTGGCAGGTTCTATCCACTGCATACAAGGAACCCTCCAAAAGACCTGCTGTTTTATACGTGCTCCAACCCACTCGTCTAACCATCACAATTCAGCCCTTGTGGAAGTCACTCCAATCCATGTGCTAGCCCATTTTTTCTACTTGCAGCACATTTTTTATAAGTATTCTCTAATGTGGTAAAACAATTTGCATGCACAAGTCAAAGTAACCATCTATGGACATTCTAGCAGGTACAAAATAATATCCTTTCTAGTGTTATTTAACTTTGCCAGTACAATGTAATGTGTCGGTACAGTCTGTGAAGGTTGTCTTGACTATGCAAGCACTAAAATAGAGCCTTCAGACCCTAGAATAAGAAAGATTTTCCTATTTCTTCTGCAGCCTTCACTTTAAAACATATCCAGAGCAATTTTAGATGTACACTTTAAGCGAAATTCATAGGCCTTGGTGATTTTAGGACATTGGTTTAAGTTAAAAATGGTCCCTGGAAATATGTGTTCCTAATCTAACACATCTGCCTGAGTAAGGGTGTTAAATGAGGGCTGGAGTTTGCAAGGTGGTAGAGTTCCAGATCCAGGATTAAGGACCATGCTGGATTGTAAGAGGCATTCAGCCAAGCGTCTAATGAAAACTTCACACTCATCATATTACTCAAACATGCAATCCATAGTATGTTCCTCTGAAGTGATCAATGGCCTGCTTTGTTTAGACAGCTGAGGGCGCGTGGCATGCTAAAGCTAGCAGTTAGCTAACTCAGTGAGTCATTAGCACACTCCCTCATTAGAAATGCTCATAATGGCTTTAATAAAAATGCCTCACATAACTTTTGGGTTGTTGGATCAGGACGGGTAAGCTCCTGGCCACTCTCACATATCACAAGCTTCTCCTCTAAAATCCCTTTCCCCATTATATTTGTTAGCTATTTTATCTAGCTTTCACTTTAAGCTCTGTTGTTTTTAACTACATGGCATTTTGTTGAGCATAGCCGCTCAGTCATAAAGCACATTTAACGAATCACAAATTATCATCTCATAATCTGCTTGATCCTTAGTTTCACAGTTAAGCTCCAGCATGCAGATGACAAGCTAGTAGTATAAATATTTTTGTTTAGTTATTCCAGATGTCATTATTTAAGTGAATTTGTGTAAAGATTAGCATTGGTAAAAATACTGATGTATCAATACTAAACTTTTTGAAACAGTACTCCTTTGGTGTGGTGTCCATAATATTTATATCAATGTGCTTTTTTGCCTGCTCCTTCTTTTGACACAGATTGGCTGCCATAGCACCCTGATAATGAGGAGGTTTCCGTACTCATCATTTGGTGTGTTATGCTAAATGGTGGCTGCAGTGAGTTCGCAGCCTTTGTGGCCAGTCTTAGTGGACAGTCGAATACAACAGGAGTACATACAGATGGACAGACAAAGACAGGAACAAGGTAGAGTGCAAACTTCTGCCAATGGACTTCAGTGGACTGCAGGGGTTGGTTATTACTCCCATTTTCAGAATCACTAAAACATTTACCGAAGTGTCTCATTAAACTGATGAATGTTTATTATCCTGTTCTTGGGCTAAAAGATGTAAGGGCTACTGACAGAATTATGGCTATTACAGTTAAACATCTATTAATAGCCTCAACATATATTTGTTTCAACAGCTCAGAGATTCTAGTGTTCATTAACAATAAAGAGTGTGGCTATTAAGGTTGTTATCTCTTGTATAGTCTCAGCCTCAGACGTCACGCCCACGGAACGTTGGCTAAACGTCTGATGCATATGGTACACTTAACTGGGAAC
>JBBPDB010000146.1:17747849-17763813 GCA_037974465.1 Brachypetersius altus
CTTATGGGCGGGCCTTGGCCAAAGAAAGCTGCTATGAATTCCAGACCTTCAGCCGTCAGTCTAAAGGTCTGGCTACGCGAGACAATCTCTTGTATGAATCGCTTGTGTAACCATGAACCTCACTTTAGTTTGATCATATGTTCATTTGATTTCTGTATGTAACAGAATAAGAGACTTTTTCATCAACTGCACAACCCTTTATTACTGTAAAATGTTGATTTTTTTTTTAGTTTACAGGTTGTAGTCACACTATGTTTTTGTAATGGACCTATGAATGCCACAGTCTGGGTTTTGGAACAAGAACAATAATTTGCTATTGTTTAAAAGTGGCTGGAGAGATTAATTAATTTAGATTTGTTTACCTTTGGAAACAAGACACTCAGATTTGACATTTCTGAATTGAAAATGCTATCAAATACATCCAAAGCGTCATATCAAAGTTGAAAATAAATCATGACAACATAGCAGAGTACTTGTGTGTAGTGTACAGTGAGAGCTCATGCTATGGGGGGATCAGAGGGATCAAATGCTTTCGTCTGGAGAGAGAGACAGAGAGGAAATGGCATCCATTAAAGCAATATGCCCTGGTTTGTGCTCCACTCCTGAACAGTGCTCACGTTGTGTGACCCTATCTGCACCCTCCGAGAACTTACTACTTCACAGAGTCCTGAATTCCACACACACACATACCACACAGAGCCCTTTCCTTCTCCAACCCTTATGATCTCTTTACATGGACTAGAATTGTAAAAAAGAATAGAAAGAAAGGAAAGAAAAAAGTCATTGTCTGAGAAGCCCTGAAGTTCTTCCTCTCTGTTTTCTCTATACTTTACACTCTTGTATTTGTACATAAGTTAGGCATTTTGTTCCTTAACTAGTTTGCCATAAACTGTGTCAAAGGTCCAGCCATTGAACAATTATTGGGGTCAAAGTTTGTAAGCTGTGTCCATCATGTGTGGTCAGAGTGGAGTGGAATGCCCTGATCTTTTCTACTCAAATCCCTTTCAGTTTCCAAACCACAGTGCTCAGCAAGCGAATGGCAGGAATTTCAGTGCATTTATAAAAAGTAGATTAGATGAAGTACCGTCCTCCATCCTGGTGACTGATTTAGTAGGAAAGGAAAAATGACTGAACTGACCAAACATGATTTGAGAAGAAAATACTTCCAAAGAAAAGCATTCCTCTGTGAAGAACAATAAAATATATAGCCATTTCCCCAAGCAATTCTTCGAGGAAAGAATTTTCCATGGCAAGAATTAGTGATATTGTGGTTGATTTTCTCTTTATCTGGGCCAGGTCCAAAGTGTAACTGACCGCAGAGCCATTTGTCAGATGGGGGCTGTATTTGTTCCCCTCTTCCCGGACAGTTCTACTGAAAAAGAGCTCTCACCTGGGCCTGTGAAGCTGAGTGCTGAGATTAGTCCGCACATGCACTGAAGTGCTGTATGTCATCGTGGCAGAAGTTAGACTTCTGTAGAGTCTTGTTTACCTTGGAAATTCCAGCCGTTGTCTTTTTTCCTATTACATATGGTTTTGACGGCATGATATACGCTTTAATTTATTGATAGGACACTGAAATCAATGATACATATCATCCAGCAAGTAGTAGGGTTTATTCTACGTGAAGAATGTGCCTTTTCCGTAGCGACTTCTTTAAATCCCTGAGGAGAGTTATGAAACTCAGAGCAAAGAGGTCAAATGTATCTTTGGGAAAAGAACTACTGAAAGAGGCCGGCAAGATGCCTCATCTTTAGAATGCAGTGCCCCTAATGTAGGGAGGTAGTATAGTGTGCCTTTCCTCTCTCCTCTGGGCCTGCAGCGGCAGGTGATAAACCGGTTTTACAAGCTGTAGTAAAGCTCCACTTCTGTGCTGCTGCATAGGGAAAGACGCTGGTGCCTTTTTATGTACTATTATAATATTATTTTTGTTTTGCATCCATATTTATTGCGTCTTGGTGTCCTTCACCCGCAGCGCCACAGTTAAAGCGGGCAGGGATAGCGTTATAAAAGCCTAATGCAGACATGCCGTTGGGACAGGAGGACACCTACCGTCACCAGGGCCACTGGCACACAACTTTGTGTACTTACTGCATCATATAATTGGCCCCCAGTGAGAGGCCCTAGTCTAAAGAGTGAACTGCTTGTGAGAGAGGGGGAGGGAGGGTTATGCTAACCCTTTTTAGCCACCACTGTAGAAGAGATACCACAGAAAAATGCCAGACCTGGTTCCAAAACTGAAGCTACTCTAATGGTCATTATATCTTGAAATGGCATAAAAATTTAGTTGTACTTTATGAAGATTTTAATGAACGAATTGCTGCCAAATATACCAGTTTAGCCAACAGTACATTTACATTGTAAAATATTTTTAAAGCATATTTGAATTGCAAAAATCACATTTTTTCCACTGAGAATTATTACTTTGTATTACTTTATGGCACACAGCTCAATATTCCGAGAGCTGGTTCAACAAAAATGTGTTTCAAAATTATTTTGCTTCCAGTGATAGCGTAGTAATAAAGAAGTTATTGACCAAATTATATTGATCGGTTAGTCCTGAGGCGCATAAAGCTGACCTTGGAATCCCTGAGTGCCTTCCTCTTTGCTCGCTTCCTCCCCACCCGCCACTCAATCATATATTTTATACATTTAAGCAGGACAACAAATAGCTGCACACTACAAGGTGAAGAATTGCTGGTAAATTTTTCATGGCTATTTGCCTGTAGGAATTTGGCAGCTCTGTGTGAAGAGTGATTAAAATCGGGCTTCAGTCAAGACTTGATTAGGGGTTGCCATTCAACAGCAGGGCGAGGAAAAAAAGAAAAGAAAAAGAAAATGAGAGGAGGAAAAAATGCTTTTTTTTCCCCCCTTTGCCTAAATCAGATAATGACCTTGAAGTCTGAGCGGCAAGAGCAGTAGCGTTAACTACCTTCAAGCTGAAGCCTGATTTATTCACAAGGTTAAAGGCGGAAAACAATTGCCATTGATTTGGTCCAGGTAATTGCAGTATGTGAAGGCATCTGGCAGGACCTTTGTCTTGATGAAGAGGAGGAGACTAAAAGGCCTAACAAAGCAGCTTCCCTCCACCGAGCTCATACATGCTCCTTGTTCGGTTTTGTAGCAGCACAGTGCAAGGCCTCAGTACTGAGCTGGAGAGAAGTTGTTTTGCTGAAAAGCAGAGGGGAAGCAGTCACCACCCCTTACCTCGACTCTCGAGCACGTAGGCTGGTGAGCGAAATCACCAATGTAGGGCTTTATTTTGTTTTTGAGTAGATTCCATGTTATCTACTTTGAAAAGGTTTACTTTGAAAATCTTTGAAAAGGTGCCTTCCAGCTCCTGAATAAGACACTTGCTTTGGTTAATCAAGGCCTTTAGGAATATCAGAAAACAAGAGGGCTCTCCCTGGATCTCCCCTCCACTATCTCAATAAATTACTTCAGTCATATACTCTTTATGCTCGTCTGATACTGTCTTCAGTGGGTGGTAGATCTTTCAGTGTTGTGGCTCCTAGACTTTGGAATTCCCTCCCCCAGAATATTGTAATGCTTCCTCTCTAGCTTCTTTCAAAACCCAATTAAAAAAAACATATATTTTCTCTCTGCTCCTGACTCTTGATTCTGTTATATGCTTGTTCTTTCCTTCTGCTGTAATCTGTGTTGTTGTAATTTGGACTGTTTCATGTTTTTGTCTATTTCTGTCTGTTAAACTCATCATGTTCTATGTCTCAACTACTTGTAAACCCCCCTTAGGTTTAAGAAAGGTACTATATAAATAAAAATTATGATCATCATCGATGTACACTGGAATTAAATCCTCTAGGATGCCACAGATCCAGGTAATCTCTCTGGACTGGTACTAAGCCAACCAGAACAAATTCTTGTTCTTCTACACACATATATTTACTATATTGATTTGGTTAGACCTGCCCTCACTATTGCCTTGTGGTTACCATTACATCTTGTATTGGTGAATATGAAGTGATTGCAATTGTTATTCTAGACCCTCTTAGATAAAAGTGTGCAATCTCTTTTAACCCAGCGCTGCACCCACTAGTGACGGCCGCCTTCGTTTGCATGACTGAGATGTTGATGCTTAAGGAAAGCCGTGGTTATGCTCTGTAAAATATTCATCCAGTTTCAAGCCTGCTCAACTGAAACAGTTACTTGACAGACATTTAAACAGAAGGGATTCCATATATTATTAAAAGGTGTGCATGTCATCAATTTAAACAGGGCAATAAGGAACATTTCAATTTAAGTCTGATGGAGAAGAGGCAGCACCATCGTTCTCCCTTTCTGCTTGGTACACGCGCTGTCAGGCTGTATGATGCACTAGCGCACGCGACATCATCTTCCTAAACTTTGACATCAGTGCCTGTGTTCACAGTCCTCTCTCATCAGCCATGGCTCATTTTACTAATGGTGCATGAAGAGAGTCAAATCTCTTTAAGTTCTCTACCATGGTTGTCTTGCATGTTGTCTTGCCACTCACTGTGTCGTGTGAGCGGTGGCTGGGTCAGGCTGCGGCTGGAAAACTTTCCTCTTCTGCCCTATATTTCACGTCCTGTGCACGGCAGACCCAGGAAGCCAAGCGTACGAATCCAGCCAGGGAAGAGCTCCTCATTTGAATCAATTATACATATCCTGCTCCTGGAGTCGGCCTGCATTTTTCATGCGGTCAGAGGATATTTTATGAGTTAATGTGTCCAGTTGACATGCCTCTGAAAGCAGTGGCCTGTCCCCTCTGTGGCCTTCAGACTTAGACAACACGCAAACACTGCTGACTCTTTATTCACCATCTTCTCTCCAGGAGCATCCAGTACAACACGCCTGTGAAAAGCTCGGTACGGCTAAAAGCACTTAAACACAGCATGTGTGTGTGTTTGTGTGTGTGAGTGTGTGTCTGTCTGTCTATCTATGTGTGTTTGTGTGTGTCTTTGTGTCTGTGTAGCAAATTCGCATATAAGGGTCTCAGATCTGTTGTTTGTGATGTCAACTGCTCTGTTCTGGATGAAAGAGAATAACTTACTTCACACTTTCTTTGCCTTGTCTTTTCTTTCCTCAGCCTGGTTGAGTCCAGTGCCCCTGACAGTCATCTCTCTCTCTTTCTCTCTCTCTGTGTCTCTCTCTCTCCCTTTGTTTTGCTTTAAGATTCACATTCAGTGCACTTTTCCGCATATCTCTCAGAACCAACTCCGCATTTCCACTGATCTTACAGCTCCTTAAATCTGAATATATGAAGGACACAAAAGAGAACAACATCCACAACAATATGTGCTTACCATCAGTGAGATATTTCACCTTCCTGCAGGACGAAAACATCTGGTTTCCCCTCTTTTAAGGTCGACGAATTAATCAAATAAAGCGAGTGTGTTCAGCTGCTCTCTGCCGTCTACAGTCTCTCACCCTTGCACCAACTTTTTTCAGAAGGTGTTGCCAGCATCTGGCATTTTTGCATAATGTGTGAGGTGTTTGGAAAGGGGGTTGTTCTTGGATGCTACAAATGGCTTTTTTGACCTAGTAATTAGCTCGAGAAGATGCAAGGAAGAGGCTGGTGATGAAGCTTTGTGGCCAGATTTTTACATGGCCGCATAAATTATCATTTATGAAACCATAATACCCTGTTGTGATGTCCCAGCTCCATTAGAAAGACAAAGCAGCATGATGGCTTTTCGTGCACAAGGTGTTTATCCATGGTCACGGATTAGTAGGGAACATATTGTACATGTACGTAGACTATTCCCTAAAATAGGGTGGGAGAAAAACACATGACCGTGCCATAACACACCACTATACATATATATAAATATAAAACCACATAAACACACATGCATGCACACACACTGAGAATGTAGAGACATCACTCATCAAATAGTAAAACAAGCTGTGGATATGGCAGGTTTGACACAGGAAGCGTTTAAGATTGTCCTCAGAACAGCTGTCATTACAGAGAAGTAAAAAAAGGAATGCAATTAGAAGTGTCAGGCTAGTGATTCATCACCCTCCATTAGAGCGCTTCACAGTGCGAGGCGACACTGCCGCTCACTGCTCGCCACAGCTGCACCCAGTCAGCCTGTCAGGCTGGACTACACTACATTAATATACTGGCTTATACCACACATTACACTGTAAGATGGTTCTGAATGTTATACATTGTGTAATAAACTCAACACTGCAATACTCAATACTAGATCTCTCTCACACATACAGCCAGTCTGGACCACAGGCAGCACTGTGCGATGCTGGGTGGATTCTCACTCTTATTTATGCTAGAGATATGATCAAATACAAAGGCATTATTTTTAACAGATCATTTTTAGCCCCTAACAGAGATGCAAAGAGCTGTTTCGCACTCCAAATGAGTCTTACTCATCTCCTAAGGAATCCCATGGTTCCCCACATGGATGAAGTTGCTGGATGTTTGATGGCCCCCTACCTGGCTACCTTTTTGGATTTTTTAAAGATCTGACAAAAGGTTACATGAGAACTTGCAGCACCATGGTGGCTTTGTATTATGCACACATCAAAGACAGAGAAAAGAAGAAAAGAATAACAACCAGAAATCTTTAAATGGTAATCACATGAAGCTAAAATGTACTGCCACTGTGGGCAGGAGTAGTCTTTATGGATCACTTTTACCTTTGGTGACTTTGTGTGTGGATGTAGACAGTTCAGACAACGGCAACTTTTTATTTTTTACTTTTGTGTGTGTGTGTGTGTGTGTGTGTGTGTGTGTGTGTTTGTGTGTGTGTGTGCGTGTGCGTGTATGTGTTTAGGCATCTTCTATTCAATTAAAGTTTTAGGTCTTGCTTCTACAGGTCCAGCAATTACATCTTTTGAATACTTGTAGTTGGTGGAAATTCTTATTCAAAGTACAATCACAAGCTCACTGCTAAAATGTTCAAGGGATGACATGGAGAGTGTCTGAATTTTGCATGACCGTAACATAGCTCTCATAATTGAAATTAGTTAATTTTTTTCACTGTACTGCTAGTACTGCTGTACTGCTACTGTCAAGATTTTATCATCTTTACTTACGGTGGCCCCCTATAGGCTTGGCCTAGAAAACTTAGCTACATTGCAAACTTGGCCTAGTAAAGTGAATTGCTCACTGAAAAAAAAATGCTTATAATCTTAATATTTCATTTTCATTTACAATTTTGTATTAAAATGTCCCACTGTCCCCTGGGTCACCACTCTATATAGCAAAACACTGGCACAAGGGCCAATATCAGAACAGATCCAGATTTGTGGATATTACACCATGTCTGCAGTACCTCTTGCCTCTGACTGTTTATGTTGTTTAATTAATCCTTAATTTACATTACAATGTATTAAAATGACACTATATCTAGTTTGGCAAAATTTTTCAATTTTTTATTTTTTTCTATTTTCTATGAATAAATACATCATAGATGAACAACCCTGGCCCTAAACCTAATTGGTATTATTCATATGATAATTTGTGCATCATTAACATGTACAGTTACAATGCAATGCATATGACTTATTAAAATGTCAGAGTATGATCTGGAAAGTCTCCATATGATAAATGCTTTAATTATGATGTAAAGTCTGTAAAATCTTTCTGTGAAACATACCTTGTAAAGATAGGGTACAACCCCTTGTTGAATGTAGTGATTTCTATAAAACAATAAATTATCGAAAGAATTAAACAGCTGCTTAAGTAACACTTTGGAATTATCCTGCTCCAAATTTTGTAGAGCCTAGGCCAGTATTCCTCATATCTCAAAGTCTCTCAGTTGCTCTTTTATTTGCCATGTGCCTTTTGGGTCAATAGGCATGCATAAACACAGTAAATGTCTGTTGTAGAACTGCAAGCAGTTTAGACCCTTGAAGAAAACCAAGACGGCATTAAAATTGGAGACAGTGTCCAGAGGTTACTTTTCATGGCTAGTCATGACTCTTCAGTTCACTTGGGTTTTATTAGTCATATGTAGGTTAACACAGGGTCAACGGTACAATGAAATGTTTTGGACAAGAGACTCAGCAATAAGATCACTAGATCTGAAGCAGAAGAAATAAAATGAGTTAGTAAGAGATAAAAGCGTGTACATGTAAGAAAAAGAGGAACAGTGGGTATGTAGCTGTTATACAACAGTGCATTTACAGTAAACAGCACAGACAAGAGTAAATGAGGTAAACTGTTGTGTAAAATTATGTGATTATGAGCGATTTTATTATCTACACCTTAACGTACATATTTTCTAAAAGGCTGGCAAGTTGTCGAAAAGCAAAGATGGCTTTATTCCAGCATAGTACACCTCGCTGAGTTAACTTGATTTTGCTATACTTGTGGACACTAGTGTACCAAACAGTGTAGTGCAAAAGGGATTAAGACATTGGAGGTTCTGGACTGAAAAAGTCCAATATTTATGTACCAACATAACATTAGTTTGACCAAACATAATGTTTTTTACTATACTTAAACAGATTGTGTGCAAAATCTTCCACAAAGATCACACTTACATGTTTTAATGCTGACTTACTGTTTGTTTACTAAATTTAACATGGTGAACTGTCACCTGTACACACACTTTAGCAAACTATATATTTTTTATGTTTAATTTAGGGCTGCATAGGGGTCAAAAACTGGCTGGTTTTGTTTGGAAAAAAGTAATGGGACACCTGACCATTAGACCAACAGGGACTTTAATGACACCGCATTCAGATACAAAGACTTTCATATGGAATTGGTCCCCCTATACAACTGCTATAATGGTTAACTTGTTTTTCTATAGCAAACTAGATAAAACATGAATGCCCTGGCAGCGGGTTTATATTTGATTTGATTACATGTTTAAGTTGAGATTTGCAAAAATATTTGAACTGCAGCTGTGTGACTGTGTTAAAGGGACACTGCTGTTAAAAAACTCCTCATTTGTGAAAAGTGTTTGCAAACCAAATATTACTGCACTTATGTTATAGCAGTACTTTAAAAATAAAAGCGCTCAGTACACTACTTTTGAATTAATGATTTCAATTTGCGTATATGATTTCAGAAAAACCATGCGATTAATCATGATTAAAATTTTAATAGTTGCCCAGCATTAGTTTTGTTGTTTTTCTAGTATGTTAAGATCAGCAAGTAAGTAAAATATAGAAGGCATGAAGTTTCCTGTAAGGGATGTCAAAATCAAAACCCAAAGGGACTTCGACCAAGGATGTTCAAACCTAATCTGAGTCAGACATGTAGTTTATCCAATGATCAATTTTTTTTTTTTATTTGGATTCCCTTAGTTTGGTTTATTACGCATAAAAAGTTGATATGAGCTCTGTAATGCCACCACTACTGACAGAACCTCTACTGACTCAAAGTCTTGTCCACAGCCTTAAAGGATTTGTCAAAATAAGTGACATATCAAAGACAACCAATCAAAGCCTTGGTAGTCTGCCTCAGTGTCCAGTCACAGTGCTACAGATTGGTTATACGGGGACTATGTGTCAAGGGAAATCAATTGCACAATCTTTTTTAGCACTTGACGTAGGTAAAGAGTCATATGTGTATTAAAAAGCAGAGCTGCACCTGTGTGTATCCGAGCAGAGTGATAAAGATGTGCTGAGGCTGAATATGGCATGTAATTTGGCAGAAATCCAAAATAACTTTGTAATATAACTGCAGTCACTCACATGTGTACATGCAGCTTATCTGGTATATTTTAGAGTCCGCGTAGGTCTTGCTGAATTTAACAACTCACGTCTGCAGAGTGAAACCCGTGAGAAACAGCACTTTTTTCCTAGTTTGGTTCCATCGGGCCATCTGTGGAGTCATTTCGGATAAGTGTGACTTGAGATGTTATCTTTTATCTTTGGAGTATCTGAGGGAAATAGAACATCCAGGCACACACTAGACTCCTAGGAGAAGGGATAGAGACCACTCAGTCTGCCAGGAGCGAGGAAAGGTCATGCTGTAGTTCATTCAAGATTACCTAGAAGAAGAGAAGGAAACAAGTTAATGTTTACACCTTAAGGTTGTTTACAGTTTGGTCATCTAGAAGGTAGAAGGTCAGTTGAGCACCTGCCTTGGGATGGGTATAGTTTAAACCCTGTCAAACAACAGTCCTTTATAGTTATGCTCTTTTTGTTGAAGTCCTTTGTTTGTTTTCACCTCTTTACTCTTATTTTTTAGTAAAATTCACATATGAATTCGTCACCCAGTGATGAATGAAGTAAGACTAATACAATTGTCTTGGCTCCTGCAGCACCAGCCTTGGCTGCTGTCACACTGTAAATATGTGAATATGTGAATATCAGCCTAGCTGTGATGCAGTAATGTGTGTGGTGCCAGTACCGGTGTGTTTTTCAGGTATGAAATAGTGTATATACTCTGTGTCCACTTTATTAGTTTTGCCTAACTTGCTCCTGCACAGTTAGAGACAATAGACAATAAGTAGACCAAACGGATGCCTCACACATTCTCTACCATGATCAAAATCATGTGAGTGTCACTGCTGTATTAAGATCCACCACCCACAATAATATCAGCACAGTAATGATCCTGTGGTGGTCCATTTCCAATGATGGAGAATACAGCTGATGAACTGGACAGCAAGAAAGGACTGTTACTGTAAACTTGAAATGTGCACCTATATGGCAGGTATACCTATCAATGTCAATTATAAATAAACGGTGTGTGTACTTACTAAAAAACAACTCAGTGTTGCCTGGCTTTGAAATCCTTTAGAAAATTCCTTGAAAGCACAAATTAAAACTTTTGTAGTTATACAGCAACATATTTACCAATTTAATTTGTGCACTAGAGTTAGACACATCTTTCCACCAGAGAATCAAAATGTTGAGAAATGTAAGATTACATGTATTTTCTGTTTGTATGTTCAATAACAGATTTAGACCTTTAGTTGTTTCGTAAAAGTTTTGGTTGCTTAAAGAGCTTATAAGTGAAATCGGAATGTCTCTTGAAGTGACAAAACTAACTTAAGATCTACTGGAGACCAAAGAGATGTCTGCAAAACAATGATGTCATGAAGTCTCCAAAACAAATCTATAATCATCAGACATGTTAATCGATAACTGACCTTGATTTTGGCTTGCAGGGCTCTCTGTGGCTTCAAACGTTTTAGAAATCTACAGAACCAAATTTGGCAGGGGTCACAGCAGAAAAATGGCCATTATAATCTATGGAGACACTAATCTATGAAAATTGATGAACTTATTCTAGAAGTAATATCGAACTATTCATATCAGGACAACATTGATAAAAGCAAAGTAAGACAACTGAGGACTTATAATAAAAGCTGAAAACATGTTAAAATACTGTACACTATAAACACTTTAATATTGTTTAAAGTTATAACATGTAGCTACATATTATGCATATATTGAATTAGCTTAATTAGCTTAAAAGCTAAAAACATTGCTTAAAAGATTAAAAAAAAAGATTTTGTTTTACTGAATGAGATTCAAACACCCAATCAGTCAAACGATCTGAACTTACTACCGCTAGGAGAAAAAGTAAAAAAAAAAAAAGTTAAAAGCTATTTGGGAGCTGTACATACTTTTTTTTTAATAAATGCTGTATTTTGAGAATGTATCCAGATACAAATAGAGATGCTGCATCCATTTAAACCAGTGCATAACTGGTCGGCAGACCTGAATATTAGACACTTTTTTATAAATGCATTTATTCTTATTTATACCAAGTGGAATAAATTATATTATTGCAGTACAATGTAGTCAGCTGTACAGTATTGCAAATGTACTATACACAAGAGTAAAGAGCCATTTCGTGCCTGTTAAAAGAAGCAAATAATTAGGAACACCCACTCTCCTCAGTGGCTGCTCCCTCACCAGGATATGATTTCAGTTAATCCTAACCAGCGGCTGGACTATTAAGAGGAGGCAAGGCATATGCTAAGAATCCTGCAAAAAGTTTAGCATTTCTCTGTTATTATATGGTTGATACAGTATATAAAGGGCAAACAAAGCCATTATGGAGTGGCCAGTACCTCGTTGTCTGCCTTAAACCAGAGCATGAAAAGCGGTGAAATCTTCAAAAGGCGCCAGGGTTGATGAGCTCCCAAAAGAGGGGTAGGACTTGTGCTTTAAAAGAGGGAGATTTCGCCAGTGTGTGCAATTTTAATTGCGCTCCTATTGCTTGCCCCCAGCCCCTTTCTTTCTCCCACCCAATCTCTCTCTCTCTTTCTCTCTTTCTCTCTCCCTCTCTCTCTATCTCTCTCCTTCCCTCTCTCTCTCTCTCTCTCTCTCTCTCTCTCCTCCGTTGCTCTATCTGCCTGGCCTTCAAAGGGAAGCTCATTCACTCTATTTTAATTTCAGAAAGTAACCCCGAGGACGAAACCAGACCCACTCATGTGCAAAACTTCTTTATTTGAGAATGACATTACAGTGTTATTGTGGAGTATGACACCACAGAGGGCTCTCAGGACTCTCAGAAGCCATTGCTGACTTCTCCCACAGTGTCAGAGTACAGTGCTCAAGTACTCAGTAATAAATGCTCATACAAGGTAATGAAAACGAGCCATAGCTTTTATTTAAACAGTAAAACTTCATGGACGTCCATGTCCCAAGGTTTTTCATGTGGTTAAAAAGGAAATCCAAGTTGTATAACAGAAGTAGGTCTGTAAACGTATATCATAGGAAAAAACATTTTCTCACTTTTTTGTAAAAAGTTTCTTCTTTGGTTATGTCACAAGAATCAATGCATTTTTTCAATCTGCCTATTCAGCCTCCTTAAGTTATAAGAAGACTGAACAGCTTTTTCATATTGATGTATAAATATAAAGCCCATTTGACTATATTTGACCCAGTAACACTCAGTTTTGAGCACAACCTGCTTAATTGTAATGGATAAAGAGTGATGTAAAATCCTTAAACTCTGGTGAACTTCAGGGCAAAAGCATATATAAGAAAAATGTAGGCCATGGCCCTTTAAAAGGTAGGCCCTATATGATTGGGGAGGGTGGGGAGGGGCGGTGTCAGACGGGTCACGTCTCAGGTTAATGCGGGACAGTGACCAAAGTTTTCGAGGCTGTGCTCTGGTTTGTGCAGGAATCAACTTGCCTGCCCTCTTTTGTTTGGCATTCCTTGTCCTTTTTCCATGAAAGGCTCCTGGAGGGCTGAATGCCGTCCCCACCAGTGTAAGATGAGCACGGCGCAGTTTTGGCCACCTTACCCTTTAGCAATGAACATTCAAACTTGTCTTCCCCAAACATAATTACTCCTGGCTTTGTTCTCCCTGTGCTCTTTGTTCAAGCTGCTGTAAAGAGACATAAATGTGGCGCAGCTAAACAGGTCAAACACTCAGAAGTCTTACGTTAGTTAGAAACTCATGCCCCAGCCCACAGGAAAGATGGGTTAACTCTGCAGAATGGACACAAAGGATTAATAGCAGCTGTGGCAAAGCAGCAAAGTATTACATCGTTCAGAGTGTGTTGCCATGCACAGAGTGCACATCCCACTTATTCATCATATTTTTATTTAAACTGGCATTCGCAGGCAAGTTTCCAAGACAGCTTCGGGAGTGTCAAATATCAAAGGCTATACCAGCAACTTGTTTGTAAAGCAGTTATTTCACTTTTTGGGCTCAGACACTTTCAAAAAGCTTCCCATTGAGTTCACACAACAATGCCCCAGGCAAAAATCAATGGCCGTGTGCAGTTCCAGCTGTTTTATGGTATATAATGAGGGTTAGCATGAGGGGCACAAATGCACTGATTGAAGCAAAAATATGTATCTACATTGGTGCTAGTGCTCGCATCTGTCCAATGCAATATGTCAATAAATGAGAAGGGCTACAGAAGCTCACCAGAGGAGGCTTGTTGCTGATAGCAGGGGGCTGCAAAGGGTTAAATGCTACACCTTGGAAAACACTTTAAGGGCACATTTTCACAGCAGTCCTTACCTGCAGTGATCCAGTCAAGTGATGATCTCGTATCTAACATGTATTTTCCGACACAACCGGCGGTCTTCCAGGTCGTTGGCAGGCTTTAAGTTTAAGCAGTTGGCTCCAGGGTCCTCTCTAAAAAATAATCAATAAAAGTCTATCAAATAATTGTGATGGCACCCTATAATGACATAAATTCAAAGAAGATGAGAAGAAGTTTGTACATTTCTAAGGTTGTGTGTCACTGTCACACTTGGCTTTCTTATTTGGGGTCTTTTTTTCCTTTTTGCCATACAATTTAAGTTGACTTTGAAGTTGAGTTGAGAAGTCACCATGCCCAAAACTCTGTCCTCTTTTTAGGGCATGAGAGTTCTTCTGAAAGAGCTTCACCAGGAGGCCAGGAGGACACATTTTTCATGGGGGACAAAAGTGCTTTTTTCGTATTCCTTCACTTTTTAGCATGCTGGTCTTTCTCCCTACACCTTGCTTGGGGTGCCTGTGTGATGATTCAGAGGCTTTCTGAGTTCAGCTGGGTTTGGCTTTTCAAAAGAGCAGGGCCATTGATCAGGCAACTCCGAGGCCAGGAGTAAAGCCTGGTCTTCATGCTGGATTTGCAGCTAACGCCTGGGTCTGTCCCTGGAGTGTGGAGCCTAGTAACACACACACACACACACACACACACACACACACACACACACACACACACACACACACACACAGACACACACAAACACACACACATACACAAACACACACACACACACACAAACGCATACAGACACACACACACACACACGCACACAGTCACAGACACACACACACACACACACAGATACACACACGCACACGCACACAAACACACACGCACACAAACACACACACACGCACACAGACACACACACACACACACACACTTTGTTAATACTGCCACTTGATTTAATGCTCTGGAGCTTTTTATAACTGTGTTTGTGACCATTTTTCCCTGTAATAATGTATCTGTTACTTGTATTAGCCATTCCACTAGCTAGCTACATTACTTGCTGTACAAACTACAGACTGATTCCTTTTCTGTTTTTCTTGCAGTATAGGTGGCTTATTGTCAAATCCCAGAAAACTTCGCTGAGTTACCTCTCTGTGGCTGATGGAGCGCTGGTGCCTCACTGCTACAGCCACACACAGACTGCTACACACAGAGCCTTCACATTTAAACTGGCTTCCTTCTGCTGGACTTCGGTGTGGACTGGGAGAGCGATTACACCACACAGGTCCTAAAGTACTCAGACTCGCCTCCGGATTCTCTGGAGCCATGGATTGCCATCTAATAATACCTTTGGGATGACTTGGAGTTCCAAAACTTAGTCAGCCAACATCAGTACCTGACCTCACTAGTGCTATTGCGGCCGATCGCAATCAAATCCTCACTGCAACTAGTGTAAAGCCTTCCCAGAAGAGTAGAGACTGTTACTGCTCCTAACACCCTCATTTCAGGGTCAGCGTTGGATGAACAGGTGTCTACAAACTTTTGGACAGATTAGTGTGTGTTATATACATATAGTGTCTACATCTGACTGTACTTGCTGTGAGCCTGGAGAGAAAAAAAACTCTTCTTGGTTGCCTTAAGGAGTCAAAAACTATGTTTTTTTCCCCCACCAGCAACAGGAGGGCTACCTGTGGAAACGACCACATGACGCTGCAGACAGACTGAAGACTGTAATGCAAAGAACATTTGACGTATCCATGCCTTGCCCACAAGTGCCTTCCGTCAAAGCGACTGTTGCTAGGTTGGACTAGCTTTACTAAACATGTTCAAAAATCCCATTTAACCTATTGAATTTAGTTTGGAGTCATTGGACAACACTGAGTTTACGGTTTGGAACGCTACACAACCCAACCCAACAAAATTTGCCACCATTGTAAAGCTAGCTCTGCAAAACTTTTGAGCCACCCCTCGTTTCTTCATATTTTGCTTTCAAAGATCTTGTATTTGTAATGTAGACTTTGAGGGACAGTTCTCCAGGCTTCCTGAAGGACCTTCAGAGCCTCTCATTTCCAGTCCAGTCCCTGAACCTGAGCAGTTTCAGA
>JBBPDB010000146.1:17771040-17787420 GCA_037974465.1 Brachypetersius altus
CAATACAGAGAGCTTTTTAAAGCAGAAATAAAGAAGATAGGGGCGGATGGGTTGACACCATTTAACAGACCACTGAGGCCTGGATCAAGGTGACATTTCCTGATAAGGTAAACTTGGAAGACAGCCCAAAATAATCAAAGTTCATCAAAACCCATTCATTTATTAATTGTATATTTTTAGTGCAACCTTAGGGCTTACAGCAGCCATTCTAATACATGGCACTGGGGGATGATAAGGAGATTTACATATCTAATTATAATGACATTTCAGTGGGCCCGGTGATGGTTGATTCATTTTAATTCGTGTCGCTGCCGTTTGGCTGTTTTGGGGGCTGTCCAGGCGGAGTGCGAGGGGCTACGGAGGGAGCGTAATGACGGACAGAATGCTGCTTCATTAAGGCTGATGGAGGCTGGGTGGTGCGGAGGCTCCAGTGTGTGCCCGTCTCTGTGCCCGTGGCCATGCCCACACAAAGGGCCTCCAGAGCAGGTGCTAACAAGGTCACAGTGCCTCCGAGCCATCTGGGCAAAGCCTTGTGCAACGTCACCAGGCCCGGCTTTGTGCAGGGAGCCTTCGCCGGCTATCTTCAATAGTACTCAAAGAAATCAAAAGACGCTGGCTTTTTTTGGACGACTCTGTGTTTGACTCGGGCCAAACAAAAGGAGCACTAATTGGTTCGGTGCAATCTGTCTCTTGTGTGCTGCGAGCAGTTGGGGGTAGTGACATCAAATGAGGTATATGTATTTTTTTTAACGAAACAAAAGATTGCCTCTTATTATTTCATTTTTCCCTCTGATAATAAATGCAAAAGCTGTCTACACATTAAATCTTTTGTAGAGAAGAACATGCTTCACTGACAACATTCCTAGAATGTTAAATTGTTGGTGCAAATAAAGCTGAGGTAATGTTGTGGAACTGTATTCCTTAACCTAAGAAAAATGTTCTGGGAACTGGATATATTTGAATATTTCAAAGCCACATTCCCACAACCACAATAGGGGAATTTAGGCGAATGTTTTTTTTAAGCTGGGTAACTTTCACTTAACTCTGTCAACTAGCCTATTTACTTACTAGCACACATCAGAATCTCTACTAGCGAAGTTGTGGCGTTTTTTATTTTTTTAGCGGGCCATATACTGCCGATGAATGTAAATGGCTTCCTTTAAGGGATCACCTTTAAAAGCTTTTTGTGCCTTTTATGTGTGTTATGATGCTGTAACAAAACCTGTTTATATGGAGGACATAATACATCATGGTAAGGTTTGCATTTGCATCTTTTATTCTAGCGTTTTGAAAGTCACTGTCATGTAACACAATAAAAGGTTTATGAAAGCCACATAACCAAAAAGCCTGTCAAGCACACCACCTATGGATGTTGTCCCAAACACTGAGAGCGTGTTAGACCTGGAGCAATATGACCATGGAAATCGCAATTCCAAGCCATATTGTGAGTCCCCAAACGGGCTGACATTAGACACTGATAGCCAAGTGCAGTACAGTCCCTAGAATGGATGAAGGATATCCCAGAGGCGAATGCAAGCAAAGGACAGAGTTACAGTTCAGGCTAACAAAATTACCCATGTTGTTTTTTTATCCTGTCCCTGCTGTGGACCTATATGAAAACTGGCAGGCCTTGCTATACACATCAGCATTAATTACCTTCTGTTGTATCAAACAAAGTTTTTAAAGAAAGTTTGTGTAAATACCACTCCAACTGCTTGTATGTAATAAGCAGTTAAATAAAATAACACAAAAGATGGCCTTACCTGTGTCTGCTTGCCTTTAATCTGTAAGGACAAAAAAAACATCACATTACTGTGAATGGAAGGAAGGAAATTTTAAATTTAAAATGTTTACTCTATGAACAGGTTTCACACACTGCACACAGCCGATTCCTAAACTCTCTTCCTTCATTTTTATTTTGTTCGTATTTAGAAGAGAAACCACTTTAATATTCTCTCCTTTAGTCCCTCTCTCAACTAAAGCTTCATTGTTGCATATTACATAAAAGAGTGCTCAGTAACAACATAAGTGTTGATATTCAAATGTAACAAACAGTAAGTGTGAGGTTTGTTTCCTAAGGACTTGATATGGACCAATTTTATTTATTGTTAAGTTCCAAAAACTTCCAAAAACTGTGTGTGGGGGGGTGGGGGGGTGGACCACGACCAAAAGTGTTGGGGACATGTCCCCTGTGTCCCCAGTGCAAATAATGCTTTTAGGAGAACACCTCTCTTACACAGCACAGATGAATGTAGTATTATATGTGAATGAGACATCATGGCCATGACACACACACACAGCATCTCATGTTCACCAGCCCTGCATGGCTAAGCTGCAGGGTGTGAGTCAGAGCAGGAAATATAGACATGCAGGAGCTTTTCCTGTTGTTGTTTTGTCGCAGTTCATTCTCTGTGCATTTATAGCACAAAGGGCCAAGAGGTTAAGATCTGGGTAAATCTTGGAACTGATTTTTTTTCTTCCCTCTGACATCTGGAGGAAATTGGCTTTTCATGATCAAGGATTGTCTCCAAATATCGCCTTAAATCTGGACTAAGATTACGTCTGTCCCACCCACTAATGACAAATGATGAAACCACAATTTGGCCGTGCACCAAGAGCTGTGTGACAAGTGAAAAAATACATCAGTGGCATCAAGGTCTAGTGTGTAATTTGCGATTAGCATGGACAGACGGCATGCGCTCAGCCCTGAATAGCCAGAAACCATGTTTTTAAAGGGTACAGCTTCACTTTCTTTTATTGCTTTCTGCAGTAAAGACTAGTGGAAGTGTATGATTTTAGCATTTTGCAAAGAATGTGATTCTGGATTACTGTTAATGTCTCTCATATATATAGACACTTTTAAAGGAAACCTTCACCTTTCCACTGGACATTTAGTGTTTTTTTTCTTTTCTTTTTCTTTTCTTGCTTTTACTTTATAGCCTCAGTGTGGCCTGCCTTTGAAAGCCCTTGGCTATGATTATGTGGTTATCTGTTTGGGTTTTCTTACATTCCCCCTCTGATTTAGCCTATGGACCTCTTTTTTCAAACGTAGGTATATAAAAACGTGAAATAATCAGCTAGCCAAAACTATAGCCAATTATGGCCTCTAACTTCAATAAGACCTTCTGGCAGGATTTCGGCTCCAAAACCATTTCAAAGGAATCTGCTGGGCTGCAATCTCTCTGTTTATTTTAAAGATTTGAGGGTGCTGGTTTGTGGTCAACCATGTGGCAAGAGGACAAACATGAAAGAAAGCGTTTCATTCATAAAGAAATACAATCAGCCTTAGTATCAGAGGACCTACATGCACGCAGCTATGCACACGCACACACGTGCACACACTCTCACACACAAGCTTACAGCAGTGTTATAATATACTGCCTTATTCATAATGCTTCTAATGTATGGCACTTAAAGGGAATCTTGCTGTGCTACCTAAATGGGACTGGAGAGGGACACAGGGGATGTAATGTAAATACATTTAAAAACCATTTAAAAAACACATATGTAATTATTTTGCTGTTGTGTTTTATGTGTGTGTGTGAGTGTATGTGTGTGTGTATAGGAGGGAGAGAAGCAGTGTGTGGGTGTGGGTGTCTAATGCGCAGCAGTTGTGTCTGTATTAGATCTTTTTTTTGGCCATTAAGACAGATCTGTAGCCCTAATTTAATCTGCAGTCTCTAATCTAGTGTGTAGCACTAATCCAGTGCACATAAAAGACGTATAGAGAAAAAAATGTTTAGAGCTGGCTATTTATTTCTTAGGCCTGCAGAGTAGGCCTCCATTGCTGCCCAGAGTCTGTCTCTGGTCCTAACTTTAGCAATGTCTTACTTGGATCCTTTGTAAATATTTCTTTTAGGAATCTTTCTGACAAGATCTGAAGGAAAAGAAATCTCTTACAACACTCATAACAGATATTAAAATGCTGTCAAAATTCTATGCATGCACCGCACACCCCCAAAAATCCCCGGTATATCTCCCCACAATAGAATGACATTTAGGTGGTGGGGAGAAAAGGGCTGAACTGGGTTTTTCTTGTGGGAATCCTGTCTCTGGTCTGAAATAACAGCATTATCTTGAGAAAATCCCAGATTAGGCGGACAGGTAAGAGCATGGCCGCGCACCGGGAGGGCGTGAGGGAGGGGGTGCGGAGAGGGGGCTCAGCAGGGGGCTAATGCTCCCATGCCTGGCCACAGCTGAGCCCCACCTTGACTGACAAGGCCCCGTGCATGGACCTGCATACAACTCAGCGCCCACAACAACACCTACAGCCCAGCATGGGCACGAGCCTCAAAATCCCCCTGCACTGCAGCATGCATACAGAAGCACATGATATTGCTCAATACTGGGCTCTGTGCACAGCAGCAGTCCAGTTATAATGTTACAGGCGAGATAAAACTTCAGTAGGGTAAAACTCATAACTAACAAAACCCAGATCTTACACCCTCCCTGTACAGGAAATTACTGCAGACCCATTCTCAGTTACAGGTTATCTAACAAAGTTCTCAGGTAATCTGTACATCCATATGTTAGCATTTCTTATGAAGTTCAGTCTGCTTCTTTTCATCCAGTCAAACCATTTATATACAAAGTCTTGGGTTTTGACTGTCATACCCTCAGTGACAGTTGTTTTGGAAAGATTCATTGTTAGTGAGATATTTAGGCACTAGGCATTACAGCAACATGTTAACTGAAAAGGTTCTGTAGCTAAACTGACATCTATCTACTTTATACTGAATCATGAGTATTTTGAGGCGCAACCAAAGTTTCCTAAAGCGCAGAATCCCTGGTTCACTCATATGGAAGTGCCTATATGAACGCACCCTGGTTTTCTTTTTATATATCATGTTAAAATGGGTGCTGGAGACTTTAACTTGGTAACACTTATAGACCTTCCTTTTTTTATGTTTCACTGTAGTTGTAGTCCTGTTGCTGCCAAAGATGCCAGTGATTAATGGTGATTTATTTCATTATTCCATTATTCCAGAATGATGACAGTACTGAGTACTGCACCAGTAAAGACTGCTGAAACACAATACAATTCAGAGAATAAATTACGCTTCCTCATTCTCATTCCTGTGTCCTGACTGACACACCATTTTGTTTACTATGAGACATATATGAGCAAGCCATTTCTAATTACCTCGTAAACACTAGAATGTGAACAGTACATACAGAAGGTAATTGAGCAGCTTTTTTTTTTATTGCACATCAGCTAATGTTTCCATAGGATAACCACTACTTTCCCATCTATTCACTGCATGTGTTCAATCACACAGTGATTATGTTGACCGTGCCTTGACACTGTCAACTTATTTTCATTACATCACGCTTTCAGTGTTCCATTGCATTTATGAATAAAATGATTTCCTGTATGGGCGAAGCAAGCACACGGAGCCGTAAACTTCTCTGACCACACCAGTAAGACCTTTACAACTCGTGAGTCAAGCACATAACCCTGCACCACTCTTGATCCCTGCTGAACTGTTGGAATCATAAAACAAGAGGCATCTCTGAATGCAAATATTTATGGCCACATTTCTCTGTCTGCACTGCATAGACCTCCTACTGAGGGGCACAACACAGTATGTACACATTCAGAAATGTGCGCTTATATTCAGCTAATGATGGCCCAGCATTCCATACCTCTGACCTCAAAGCCAGCTTCTCCTCTCTCGCAATTTACCGCAAGCAGAGGGAACTTAAAGAATAAGTGGCAAAGCAGAGCCAATTATCAGGCTTAAAAAAATGAAAATGTGCTGATGCTGCCAAAAAAAGAGCCTGTTTTTTTCTGCGCTTGATTGCTATTGCTGTTGAAAAGGCACGGGGCAGGGCACATGTTTGGGCACTGGAGAAAAAGAAGATGGACTTGAAAAGGTTCAACTGCATAGCCTGCTCCTTTAGCAGGACCCCGAGCACAGTAACCTCATATCAAAGACAGAGTGTCGAACAGGGAAGGGAACTACATTAATTATTAAAGCCCTTTTGGTAACAAGCTGTGAGTCAGTGGATGCCTATTGTAAGGACGACTTCCTCCTGTTTCCAGTTGTCTACTTTTAACCTTGTTTTACTGAAGCCCACACACACAGATCTGACCATGCCATGGCAGAATAAGTGACATGCTCTCCGAGTGTGCAAGCACATGTTCATTACAGGTTTAAGTGTATGCAAGAGTATGACAGTCTGTTCATTTCGAGAATGCATTTGGTGAGCTTATGAATTGATGTCTGATTCCAGCGTTCTTGAAACTGAAGGTTTCCTCAAGCATCTCAAGCACTTGGACAATCCGTTGAATATCTGCAATAGTCACAACAGCATCTAGCCTACACTTAATCAGACACTCATTCCTGAACTGCTACATTCTTCAAATTATCCTCTTCCTATGCAATTTGCTTCACAACCTCCAATACCACTTAGGGCTGAAACTCAATCAAATGCTGTTCTCAAAGACACATTCCACAGCAGAATTTTCCAGCTTTGCGCTGGTTAATCTTTGCCCTCGGTATTGACGCGTGGCTTTGAGGACATTAGCAAAAGAGTTAAACAACTCTTGAGTTATTTTAGGCACTGAATTAGGCATGTTTTTATCCAAACACTGCATTGTAGGGCTCCTGTAAAGCTCTTCTTCAATGGAGTCTCCACTCTGGAGGCCAGAGTGTGGCCTTTGATTAGCATGTGATTTGTTTACTTTTGGCCAGTGACCTTCGACCCTGAGACAGAGCAGACAATTGTTTTGACACATCGGCAGCAGCATGTCAATGGGCCGTTTAACACCCTCCAATAAGACCACCAGCATTCGCCTGCCCCACCCTTGAAGAACCCTGTTTATTGGGGCCTATAAAAGTCTGAGTTCCCCAGGCAGGAGCAGATAACAGTCCAGTGATATCTCACCACGTGTGAGAGAGCTCAGTAACACTGTTATGATCGTAGATGATGATAATGGCCATACTGAAGGGCTGCTTAAAACCTGTATTGTACACACACATTCAGAAGTGCAAACCAGAGAGATAAAAACTTTCTGGGCTGTCAAGTTTTGCTCCTCTTTTTGACCTCAGTGACTCTCTCAAACTGGCGTCTGTGCACCTTTTATATTTTCCTGCTTATTTCTCTTGTCTTGAATTATTCAGCTGCAACATTAAGATATTAATAATTTAAATGAATATTAATAACCCATAGCAATATTACACCCCTTAGATGTTTTCTGGATTATTAATAAAATTGGGCATTTTAAGCATTGGATTGATGTCGTGTAAGTTTGTTTCACGGTTTATTTCCCTATAACCTAACTTTTAATGGTACAACTTTCCAATGGTCCAACTTTCTATGGCATGAGATGCTTTGCTCATTTCCTCAATGGTTTTATTTTTAATGGAGCTTTAGAGAACTTCATTAATTACCAAGCAACTTGAGTGCAAGTGTGCATTTGATGTGATTTTTTTTTTTTTGGTAAAAAGAGCATTCCCACACGAATAAATCCCATTGTTGTTTGGCAAAAATAAAAACAACAAGCAAAAGTAGCCTGCACAGTAGGCAGTGGGACTAGAGTCCTTTCAAGTACAGTCGCTTCAATTATCTTCAAAGCAGAGCGGTGCAGAAACCTTTGTTTTGGCTCACAACTAGCATGGCTTGAACCTGACCCTGTTTCTTCAAGCTTGTTGAGGATTACATGTTCTTTTAGTGCTGTTTTATAGCAGGAGCACTTTTTTCCTCATTTATAATTTATTCCCCCCTTAATTTATTATTCATTTGATCTAAAATTTCATTAATTTTCTAAAATGTTCCAATTGGGTATTTCTAGCTCAGGCAAGAATTTCTTTGTCCTTTTTTGTAGCTGGCCATTATTCTTTAATGTCTGCTGTTGTAGAGGTTATCATCTACTAAGGGCAAACAGCATTTTTAAAAGTTTTAATCAGCTTTTAATGAAAAGGGTCAGTGTCAGATTGGTGAGATTGGGAGAATGTCTCTTTCCCTCACACTCACATGCTCTTTCTCACTTGTTCTCTTTTTTCTTTCCCTCTTAACTCCAATTCCCAGGTAGCTTTGGCTCTGGAATGAAACAGCAGCCCTAATTACAAGCTGGAGCACATGGTTGGCTAGTGTGGACCAGGCGCTGTACTCTGGCTGCACTGGCAGATTCGTCTCCTTTTCTTTTTACATTTTTGGGAAAAAACGACTGCTGATACAAACTGATAATTCGGAAGTGAAGCAGCCAGATGAACCAATCATCGTATTCAGCGCATTCATGGCCTGTTCTTCTGTGAATATAGCACACATTGTCCATACGTTCTTAGCCCAGCAAGGTTCCGACAGATAAATTTAACACGCTTTCCTCTGCAGTGGTCTTTCATAAGCCTTGGGATATCTTTCTTCACCTAACCATTTATAAATCTCAGTCTTTTTATAACTGATGTTTTAGCGCTGTCTTTGACTTCAGCCTTGAGTTTAATCTGCTTTAGTAGAGCACTTTAATCCCAGACACAATTAGCCCTATGCAGCCATGGCTAGCCGTTTCAGTACAGGCTAAAGCCCTAGGCGAAAGCTCTGGATTCTCCCACTGCCCACACTGAAGATTACAGAGGAGCAGAAAGGCTGCTTTAGCCACTCCACACACAGTATCACACAGGCTCTGTAGCCAGTAGTATAAAAAATCTGCTTTTCATGATGGCTAAAGATGAATGAGAAGGAGAAATATAGTTGGGAACCAGAAGCATTGCACACCTGACAGGCATGGCTTTTGGAGCAAGGATGTGCTACGGGGGTTTACATTGTGTAATTGGACAATTTTCCCCAAGGATACGGTCTCGGTATAGGACAGCATACCATGATACACATTAATGTAGTGAGTCTACTTGCTTTCGGACTGTGTGTGTGCGCATGTGTGTGTGTGTGTCTGTGTGTCCGTGCAGTTGTGTGTTCTGCGCCTGTGCTCTCACATCCATCTTTCATATAACCACAATGTCTGCAAGCCCCAAATGTCAATAGTATTATCAGGCGTCTGTTTTGGTCAAATTTGCATCTGGCAGCATCAGTGTGGGCCCAGTTCTAAAGAGCAGGAGTTCAGAGCAGTCACAGCTTAGTGTTCATATCGATAAGGCAGCGCTCAAAGGAGGGCTAAGAAATGCATTTGCAATGTCAAAGCCGGACAAATTCCCTGCTACCTGCTATGAGCTCTTCCTCCTTGGAGCTTCAAAGAGAAGGAAAAGAGGATGAAAAAGAGGAAGAACAGATTGTCAGGCCATTTGCAGTCCCTAGAAGAACGGCTGGTTTGGGTAGACTGAGAGTTGCCTTACACTTTCTCTGTATTTCTCTCTAAGCCACATGACATGAGATGCCCGCTTAGATGATTGTGCTCCCTCCACCAAATTTAGATTGGTCAGCCTACATCATGGACATGGTTATTTAAATGTCTTTCTGATATGTTATCGTGTGTTATGAGAAACAGCACACAAGTGCGTGCCTCTTATTGAGAGGACGACTTAAGGAAAAGGGGGAAAAGTAATATAATGCAACAGTATCCCAGTTTTTCATCCCCCTGAATTATTTCATATTAAGTATCTGTTTACACTGAATCTTCAATTTTAAATAAAGTTAATAACCAATCCTCTTCAGGCATAGTATGATTGGCTGGCCATTGCTTTAAAATGCTAAAGTGAAGTTTAGTATGCTGATAGTGTGACGCTCACTTTGTGAAACAGATTTGTCAGCTTCAGTATTCAATACCAAGTTCTGTTCAACACATGCAATATTGTTATCTTGGACGCTTTGAAATACTGTCGCTGCATTTTAGTCTGCAGCTTCACAACAGATTTCGGAGATTTTTGGGATTCGCTGAGTAGCTCTGATTTCACAAGGTCCCACTCCACAGTCATGCTGTGATGCTTTTCTTTTTTTCTTTCTTGTTTTATTCGTGTTTCTGTCACTGGACTGTGGACATCCACCACTTGCAATAAAGAGTGCAGTGCTTTCCTTTTACACCCAAAATCAAGACTGCTGTACTAATACAGAAATTCTGAAAATGTATAATCGCCAACAAACGATTCCTGTTAAAAATGACACATGTAGATTCATTTGTTGTATGTATTTTTGTATTCCTTAATATTGTGAGGATCTAATAAACAGTGATAAACCATAATCATCATGATATTTTCACATGGCTAAATTTCATTATTAT
This sequence comes from Brachypetersius altus, assembly GCA_037974465.1. Classification (NCBI taxonomy): domain Eukaryota; kingdom Metazoa; phylum Chordata; class Actinopteri; order Characiformes; family Alestidae; genus Brachypetersius; species Brachypetersius altus. The sequence goes on from JBBPDB010000146.1 coordinate 17,781,212, forward strand.
TTACTCTATTTAGTTACTTAAAGTCACTCTAACATGCCCTGAATAGCCCACATCTATTAATGCTAAGTGTATAATGGATGTTTTCCAAGTGGCTAGTTTTTTATATGTTTTGATATAAGGTGCCTAGCTTCAGTTAATATTTCAAATAGGTGCTGAAGTGCCTGGTTAATCTGTCTCGCTCCCATCCGTTGTAGGTATTGTTAGTTTGCCACCTCTACAGCAGTGAGATAAACATAACACGGTGAGATACATCAGCCTTAAGAAAGGATTTGACATATTTGAGCTTAACACAGTCAATGATGATCCATTAAAATAAGGCCGGAGTGCTTCTGAGCCTGCGCTTTCAGTTCAGATTATTACAGTCCTATTAATAAACACTAGTCCTGATTTATGTTTGACATTTTCATACTAATTAATTGTTTATTTTTTTGTGTTTGTGTGTGGGCACGTATAAATGCTTTACACATGTTCTCGACACTGCAGCCACACACATTCCAGACAGGTTTGACTGTGGTGGTACAACAGGAGGAGACAGAAAATGAGCCCACACTCTTGTCAGATGTCGGTTTTCTGGGCACTAGTGAGTGCCAGTAGAGCCGGAGGCACTGCGGCAGCGAGGAACCACAGCGGTGGTGGAGGGGCTGCTGGCCTGTGCCAGGGGGCATGCTGGGGATAACTGGAAGACTGAAAAGCGCTTGGTGGGTCAATGCTCCACATACACAGCAGGTTATTAGTGACCGCTGCTGAATGGAATATGGAGGCCTGCTAAAAACCTATTTAAATCTGAGCTGGGCAGCTGTGACAACATTACAGGAGCGGGGTGAGGGAAGGAGATTAATCTTTATGGGGCGATTAGCAAAGACGGCCGCTATCCCTGAGAGCAGGGCACACCAGAGGTGGCGGGGATGGAGCATACGCTTAAAGCATGGACTATGATGACCACGGACAATGAGGAAGAGGATTACGGCCCCAGTAATGCAGCTGCTATAAACTCTCAGTGACCACAGGAACAATGGCCACTCTCTTGCCCTGTCTATAAATACAGCAGGGTTCTTCAGAGCAGAACCTTGTCCTATTTTTGACGGCCATGTAAAATTTTAATTGAATCGGGGACTATGGTAGTGTTAAGACAAAAAGAATGAGAGAAAAGCTGAAGACAGGCCAGCGAGGGGAAGACCTGTCTCCTGGCTTGATAAGATACAGAATAGGCTCGAAAAAGAATAGAATCCCCAGGACCACCTAGATGGAAAGGTATACCTAGAGGAAAAGCAAAATGCTCCATCAAAACACCGCCAAATGACCAACAACCTCTCCTTTGAAACAAAAGAATCTATGATCTGAAAACTTGGGGGAAAGAAGAGGGGGGAAAAAAACATCGCCTCAGCATCTCCTTTTATCAGATGCATTAATTTGTTCTCCAGAACAACAAATGATTTTTCCAGCTCTTGTGAGAATTTTGTTTTCTTTTATGTGCTTCTCAGACATTAATTATATATTTATATATAGAATATGCAAAAAGAAATCAGAATGTTGGAAGGCAAAGTGATTAAATATTAAACAATGCAGAAATTCTGTTACCTAAAGGGATGCTATTTCTTTTTCTTCTTTTTCCCCTTCCTCCTCTCTCTCTCTCTCTCTCTCTCTCTCCCCACCACCCCAACCCCCCAGGCTTTTCTCTTTGTGCTGAAAATTCCTTTATAGCTGGCTGTGCTCTGAAGGCATGCATAGCAGGGCCCACACGAAGTTTGTCTCAGGTCCAGGCTATTTACCATGGAGTGTAAGCTGGCCTGGGTCACTCCACAAAAACTAATGTGTCGTTACTTGCCGGCTGAAGCACTGACCAAAGCGCTTGCAATATGCATTGAGTTTGAATTATTTCTCTTCCCCCTGGCTGCCATGAAAAGTGGGGGGCATGGGGGGAGAGAGAGAGAGAGAGAGAGGGAGAGAGAGAGAGAGGGAGAGAGAGGGAGAGAGACAGGGGGAGAAAGAGAGAGGGAGCAAGACAGAGAGGACACTCTACACACACTTTGGCCCTGATCCTCAGGGAAGCATTAGCAAACCTTTGAAGGGGGAAAAAGGCATCTGCACCATAACCGAGACTAACACTGCGGGGTGAAGGGGTCACAGCCCATTCCGCCATGCTGCTATTTTAGTAGCTGGGCTGAGGTGAGGGTGGGGGTGGAGGGGTTGGGGAGAGGGGCCAGCACTGCATTCTTCTCAGATGAAAATTCAGGTTTTCCAGCAAATCTACAGCATCATGGAGCTGAAGATCAGTCCTGGTGGAGCCCTAAACACTGGCAGTGCTTCTCAGCTCTATTCTGTGAGCACTTTCTCAAAGCCCTGCATCATCAGCTGACTGTCCCACACAAACTCCACAGTCACCTGCTAACAGCCAGGGGGACCGATTTAACCACACATACCCTTTTCAGACCGCTAGTGTTAAAGGTGTTTCATCCTGGAACTAACAGAACCTGCTTCTCAGTCATGGCACTCCTGAGTGTGTTTTAGAGCCCTGACTGTATCAGTGGTCTGTGGGCATTTTAATATCTGTGACAAATGCACGTTGTAAATTATATTGCATAGCTTTGATTGTAATTATTATTACATTTTGTTATATGTAAAAAAGCAAATAATGGACACTGATGGACTAAATATAAACTAATTATGGAAAATATGTAGTGCATTTAGACCACAGTATGTTGTGTCCAGTCCACCCTTTCCCATTCTCAAGCCCATCCCTTCTCAAACAACAGAATCGGCAGCCTTCCCACATTGAAATACAGAACTAGCAAGAGAATGAGCTTAAGGAGACCCTGGCAGCTCTCCAAAAGCTAGGCTGCAGCCAAGAAAGGTCCTACCTCTGCCCTTTGAAGACCACAATTGCGTTACATTTGCAAAACAGAACATACTGTACCATGACCACAAAGAAGTCATTTGTAAAAATACAGTTAATACATATGTTAATAATAAGTTAGCAAGTACATTACAATACATTACATTACATTCGTTTGGCAGATGCTTTGATCCAAAGCAGCTTACGTTGCAAGGAAACACAAGTTTCAGGACCGTGTAATAACCAGAGGAGAGTCCTAAAATCTTTATGTAGGTAGTACTGCAAGAAGATAGAGCATCAGGAGAGGAGATGCTTTCTGAACAGTTTTCAGGATAACATTAATTTGTCTTTGTGCATTTCACATCTTTAATTCGATTTAAACCCTTTTAAACAGTCACACAAGTAAAGAGAGACCATGCTGTACTATTACTGGCCTTTTCCACATGAAGTGTAATATAATTTGTGAAAGTGACCATTCTGTCATACATGAACACAGCACAGTGTGAACAGCACGAAATTCAGCCTCTGCATTTAACCCATTCACCAAGTGAAGCAGGGGGCAGCTAGGAACACCGCGCCTGGGGAGCAGTGTGTGGGGACGGTACCTTGCTCAGGGTACCTCAGAGGTGCCTAGCGGTCTTGGCAATCGAACCCAGACTTTCTAATCGCATGGCGAATGCCCTAACCACTAGGCTACCTAACCATTTACCCCTAACTTTTGGTGCTAGTTTTGCTATTCAGTGGGCCAGGCCTCATAAAAAAGCCTGTTGATCATCCATCCCTCTACATATTAACCAGAAAGCTGACACAGACTAAAGTTAACGCTTCTGAAACACAGCTAATATGCACATTCTGCAGATGTGGTGTTTTTATCTGCTTACATTTCTCTTTCTTCAGGTCTGAATAGTCTTCAGATCAAAAGGATTATATTTTGGTAGCATTTGCAAAAACAAACCCCTAAAGTTGCAGCACAATTTTGTTGTTTTTAAACTACATGCCCATGTAAAGAATACATGCCTCTATGGTAGACATTAAATATTCTATACGTTATATCCTATAAATATTATTCCTTCCAATGTCGCTGGATTCTTTCAAGTTCAAGGCTGTAATTGAAAAATGAATACTGCTGCACTAACAATCTGTACTTTGAATCTCAAGACCTCGCCGATATATCCCAAACCAGGGACCTTTACCAAATGTGTTGGTTAAGCCGCTTTGGCAATGAAAGCTTACAGTTTGAGAAGTGGGAAAAGTGCAATGGGTTTTTTCCCTTTGTGGTATGAATGGAGCAAAATGTACATTTCAACCACATAATTCATCAACCTTTTGTTTTTCCATAGAGAAAAAAAAGAAGCCCAGCTGCAGCACAACAGAGGAAACACATGGTGGACAACAAGGTCTACTTCTGAATGCAACAAAAATGTACATGTAAAATAGTTTAGGTTTGCTGGACTGAGACAAACATTTTGTTAGAAAGTGGGCATTTTAGAAGCTAAAATATTTAATTGCTGGCCTGATACCAACCAGAAACTTGTTACTATCTTCATAATCTTTTACAGTTGTGTAATAAAAGTTTTGTTTCTTGAATATCCTTAGACAGCACATGATAGTTCACAGTGTTGGTAAATTTCATAGAAAATTTAGCTCTTTACCAAAACTAAACTAGAGACTCTCATTTGATAAGACAACATAGAGGAACATAGTTCTGTTCTTAGTTCCAGACATTCACTTGGAGGATATGACAGTTTGCAGTGTGACTGGTGCTTGTTGATGGTAAATATAGCAGTGATTATAAAAGTAATTGCAGTTCTAATAGCAACAACAAACTCTGCCTGGCTTCCACCATCTTGCAATAATTCATGTGACACATTTACAAGTTGCTGATGATGATTCAAACACAAACAATGGTAGTTATGATTTGGTAATGGGACCATTTTCAATTCATAACCATCTAAACACAACATAATTAATTTTGATAGTTGATAGTATTAGGTAAAAGCAACAAAATCTTTTAAAAACAAAATATATTACATTTTTGAGAGGTTTAATATTGTGCAGTATGCTTTTCCCTCTGTATCAGAGAATACCTGCAGTAGATATAAAATAATCTAATTTGCAGTTAGATAACTGCCTATGAAGGACCATAACAATTCCTCATCATGAAAAAAAGCCATTCGGCCAGCAAAAGGTTGAGGTTGAGCCCATTGTGAAAATATTGTGTAGACCAGTGGACTAGAAGCAGGTAGGGAAATAAAGAGATTAAGAAATGATCTTAATTTGTGCTGATGTGAAGTGAATGGTGTGGAAAATTCACTCGAAGGGAAATAAGCTTCACAGTCAGCTAGCTGGGCTGTGAAAGCATCCTTGAGGGGGAAAAAAAGAAACTAAGAAAGGACTTGCCACTTGCGTCTGATTTCAAAGAGTTAATCTGAACGCCAGTAATACAGTACACACGCACACACATGGATGTGCCTTTTGGGCCTTTTGGAAGTCAAACTCAAAGGGTCCCTATAGGTCACTGTAGAGCCAATCACAAGTTGGAAAATAGAACTCTTCAACCAAGGACATGATGGCCTCCTTGCACAAAAAACACAGACTCTAAAAAGGAGTGTTTGAAGGGCAAAACAGATTGCAAAAAAACATCGTATTAAAATGCATCAGTTTGCGTCAGACAGGAACAAACAAGTGGGAAGAGGCGAGCTGGAGTAAGATTGCTAATGCTAGCCCTTTGGAGAGGAGTGCTGTGGCCCTGTGGGCAGAGGAGTGATTGGCAGGTAGAGGGAAGCAGGAGTGAGACCCTGAGGGGAACACACAGCAGGGATTTGGGTCTCACTACAGCCTTCCTCTCCCTGCATGTTTTCAAATCTAAGAATAAACAGTGATAAGGCTTAAAACTCTTCCCCCCCTGTTTAATCTGGCCCCCTCCACTGTCTCGCCAGGGACCCTCAGATGGACGGGGCATGAGCAAGAGTGAGCGAGGGAGAGATTGATGGGGGAGAGTGAGTGATTTAGGCAGTAAGTGAGTGAGTAAGTGAGCGAGTGAAGAAGACAGTGAATGAAGAAGGCGGTGAGTAAATGAGTGAGTAAGTGAGTGAGGAAGGCAGTGAGGGAGTGAGGATGGCAGTGAATAAATTAATGAGTGAGTGAGTAAGGAAGACAGTGAGGAAGTGAATGAGTGAGTGAGTAAGGAAGACAGTGAGTGAGTAAGGAAGACAGTGATGAAGTGAATGAATAAGTGAGAAAAGCAGTGAGTAAGTGAGGGAATTAATGAGTGAGTGAGTGAGTGAGTGAGTGAGTGAGTGAGGAAGGCAGTCAGTGAGTGAGTGAGGAAGGCAGTAAGTAAGTAAGTGAATGATGGCGTAAGGAAGACGGTGAG
>JBBPDB010000146.1:17794787-17808390 GCA_037974465.1 Brachypetersius altus
GTCTGTTTGTCTTTCTCTCTCTCTCTCTCTCTCTGTCTCTCTGTCTCTCTCTCTCTCTCTCTCTCTCTCTCTCTCTCTCTCTCTCTGTCTCTCCTTCTCCTCCTCCTTTTCGTCCTCCTCATTTTTTCTTCCCCCTTTCTTTCTATCTCTCAACTTTGGCGTCTGCAGGGAAATGGATGTGCGGAGAGTCTGCTCAAGTCTGCTCACACACACCCTGGTGGACACATTTACACACTACAGCAGGAGTAAACACCAAACACTGCCTTTTTTCCTTGGTGTGTGTGTGTGTGTGCGTGTGTGTAAGTACGTGTGGATCTGTGCGAGTATTTATGAAGTAGCTGAAAGTGGGTGAATAGAGCTGTTGAATACAATGAAAATTTGAAAAGGAGAACAAATTCCTTGATAAAAAGTGCGTGTCTGCGTATGAGTGTGTGTGTGTGTGTGTGTGTGTGTGTGCTTCTGTGTGTGCTTCTGTGTGTGCTTCTGTATGTAATAAATGAGCAAAAACAATATAAGGTGGCCTCTTCCTGAAAGATGCACGCTGTCAACGGGAATAAATAACTTCACACCCCATTGCCTACCAAGAGAGAAAATAACTTTCATCTGCATGAATATGCAAATATATCACCCAGTCTGTGTTTGTTTGGAAAGCTGCTGCTTTTTGTGTTGAGCAATTAAGAGTGCAAACATTTCTTTCTTCTTACTCTCTACCGCATGAATATTGTTATCTGTAGAGATGACATGTAAAACCCATTGTATGCATGTTGCTTATTAATGCAAATACAATGCATGCCCTCTATTGTGGAAATTAAAGGAATTTGTCCCATCTCTCAGTCTGTCCTGTGGTCTGTAGCTCGTGCCAGATTCTTACACCGTTATTCACCCCACCACAACCTGCAGGGTAGAGGTGATCCAGCTCCATTTTACACAATAAAGCCTTCAAAGGCTTCAAGTAGCATTTAACGTCTTTGTAAATGTACATTCAGTTGTTTTAGCTATTTCTTTCTTAATCAAACCCTGCAAAAAGTTACATTTAGAGCAATAGATTGCAAGCTATGCAGTAAAATGTCAAGAGGTCAAAAGCTTATATATGCTAACAATAAACCCTTTGTTTACCAAAAGTATTCAAATTTAAACTGTAGGTATGCTACTCTTAGGGATACTAGCCTTAGGCAGTAGCAGAATTCATTTTAGAATCAAATTTCTAAAGGCCTGAATGTTAATCTACTAATAATAAGAAACAAAATTAGATCGTTCATGCAGAAAAAAAAAGAAAGAAAAACTAAATGGGCTCCCGTGAAGCCTCCTGGTCAGCTCTGTCTGCTTGATCTGAAGTTCCACACAAATACTCAAAGTGGATGGGACTGGACATGAGGCCACAGACGAGGGGACGGCCATTGTCACAACGCATGAGGAGAAATGGTTGCATCAAACCGCTTCTCTGCCTCCATCTGAAATATTAATAATTCTAATGAGGATGATGATGACCGGGGCAGCACGGCCTTCGCATGCATCCCCCGTCCGCAGGCTTATTAGAATAACCTCCTGCACCCTGGGCTGCGCATACACACTCGCGCACTCGGACACGACCATGCAAATCAGTGCTGGCTGCGGGCCTCCAGGGAGTTTGCAGGAGCGGCCCGGCAGCCAGAGCCCTCTGCTCCTGACCTGGGTCATCCAGAATCTCGCAGCGCTCACGCCTGCTCCCGTTGACCCCTCCATCATTAGCATCAGTGCGCCACTGCGCATTGTTTGCTTACTTTAGGATGCAGCATTTTGCATGCAGAATATGCAGAGCGAGGCCTCCTCCTCTGGGAGAAGAGCTGCCTTTGCTCAGGGTGCATCATCATATCGTAAAGGAAGTGGAAATTATTTTAATCATACAGCTTCTCTCTTCTGCCTGTTTTGTTTTTGTTTTTTTTTTCCTTTTGGGGAAGAGAGGATGCTTTCATGCTATGCAGGCATGGAAGACAAGAGAGGGAGTCAAACTTGAAACTGTTTTTGGATGCGCGCATGTGTGTACGGTCATATGCAAAAAGTTTGGATGCCCCAGTCACATAACATCCTGTATGTCCTGTACACAGACAACTTCTGCACACTGTAATGCAAAACTACTGTTTATTACATACTATCCATATTCCATTATGAATGAGCCTAAAACATTTTAATTAGAATTGGCTGCAGAATTTTGATTGGCTATTGGCAGTCATTTTATTGCGCGAGCCAGAGGGAACTGTAGGAGATGTGAGCAAATGTAGCCAAGTGTTAGCATACCAAATCTCCAAATTTTAGCTTTAGTGGATCTTGAGATGTTGAGATGTGTCTTTTGCAGCACCTGCTATGGAAATTTCATGAAATTTATCTTGCAGCCAAGGAGTGTGGTAGTGATTCAGCATGTGAAATGTTGTCCATTTATGTGTATCACAACATTTTGGCTAATAAAGTGCTAGATTTTTGCAATGACTTGGTGATGCTACTCCACACACATGATGAGTTTAGGTCATGTGTCTTCTAGAGGAAAAGTGTATTGCAATTTTTGTGAACATGTCCTTATAATGTTAGGGATATCAGAAAATCTGTAGAATTCTCATAATGAAGCATTCTATTTTCATTGAAAAACTAAAAGAGCAGAGTATAGGTGTAGTATTTCTGACATGCAGTATTACACATGTCAACATCAGTTTGTGCGTGCGTGTGTGCGTGTGTGCGTGTGTGTGTATGCACCAGACGGGGGGTGCCCAGTTAAGTGCTATTGCTGCTATGAGTTCAGAGCTCCCCTCTAGATGTTTTCCTATGACTTTAGATCAATCCCTTCTTATTCCTCTCAACAGTAAGGGATCAATAAGCAGCAGTGGTGTAGAGTACAGCCACTGAAAGATGAGCGGCAGTCCAGTATCAGTATAGCTCTCTCCCACTCGCCCACCTCTCTCTCTCTCTCTCCCTCTCTCTCAGTGTTTGGCTGCAGAATAGATTAGTGCTCTGAAACATCACTTCAACTCCCAGCCCAGCCAGTGTGTGTGCCCCCACTCCACATTTGTGTTTAATCTCATTTAAATGAAAGGGACTTTGGCAAGAAGGAGGTGGGGAGTGCCAGGTTCCACTTCTGAGCTGGCTGGGGAAGATGATAATGCTCGGCTCCGTGGCTCAGCGACTGGGGGAGGGGGGCATGGGGACGAAGGGGATGGAGGGTCCGAGTAAACCCAGCAGGAGGCCCCAGATGTGGGGCCATGGAGCTGACAGCACTACTTCCCTCTGGGCACGAGTGTGGCTAAGAGAGAGGGGGAGGCAGGCGGAGGGAGAGGGAGGCTTGTGTAATTTATTCTTGCGTGATGAATATGGTATGTAAGTGGATGCATTATATGTACAGAGGGGGAGAGACAGAGTGAGAGAGAGAGAGCGAGAGAGACAGAGTGAGAGAGAGAGAGAGAGAGAGAGAGAGAGAGAGGTCTCTGAACGGCAAAGAGTGGAGGACAGGACCGGGGTTAAGGATGTTTGTTTTTTTTCTGAGCTGACCCCTCTGGCCACTCTTTTTGTACACTCCTCTCTCTCTCTCTCTCTCTCTCTCTCTCTCTCTCTCTCTCTCTCTCTCTCTCTCTCTCTCTCCCTCTTTCTGCACTGGCCTGAATGTATTAAGTACAATATTGCCAAAGCATAGAAAGTATAGTTACAATTATTAGAATAATAGAATCTACAAAGATAGCAAAAACAATCTTTACAACTGGAAATGTTTAATTACATTGGAATCATATCAGAATGATCAAATCAGATGTTTTTAAAGTAATTTATTGGATTAAACCAGCATTTCAAACCAGCATTTAAAAATGTATTTTGAAATGAGTTTGAAAGAGTATCCAATTACCAACAATTACAGAGTTAGAATCATGGTAATATTTAATAAATAATACATTTACTTATTTTAAATGTGTGTTGTGGTAGGGGGCGGTGAGTTTGGAGCAAGGAGGGTGTTCACCGCTGCCTCTCATGCAGTAGCAAGTTTGTACACATTTTGTGGAGTGGAGCTAGGTGTCCTTCTCCAGTTTTTCCAGTTCTGTACATTTTTCAAATTTCAAAACACACACACAGAGAGAGCCAGAGAGCTGTGTCAGAGTGAGCAGGGGCTGGGAGAGCGGTGGTGGGCCAGATAAGGGCCCAGTGGAGCAGGCGTAGTGTTCAGAGGCCAGTCTGAGGAGCAGATAACAGCAGATAAGATTCAGCCTCAAAGTGCTTATGGCCAACATATGAACACAATGTGTGTGTGACACTCCTTAGGGCCGAGGAGGGAGACCACTGCCAGATGTGCTTGTGTGAGGGCAGTGTAGCAGGCCGTGTACATGTATGTGGGGGCGGGGGGGTTGTGTGGGCGTGAATGTGTGTGTGTGTGTGTGTACATACATATGTGTGTGTGTGTGGGGGGGGGGGGTTGTGTGTGCATGTTTCTGTATGATACATGTATTTGTGTGAATGACACCTGTGTGTGTGTGTGTGTGTGTGTGTGTGTGTGTGTGTGTGCATGTGTGTCTATTTATATGTGGGGGTATACACACTTGGTGACACAGACATGTATGTAGGAGATGTATGGGTGTGTGTGTGTGTGTGTGTACAAGGCTGGTCATCTTTAAGTTATGATGTATGCCATTTCTGAACACATACACTCACCCAGGAAATGCCTGACAGCTTGTGCCCAGGGCCATATGGCAAAGAAACAACTATTTACATAATATCATATTTATTTAATTAGCCGTTCTAATTGTGATCAAATATCTGAAGACCCCTGTATGGAAAAGCAACTGGCAATGTGATAGTGACAGTGCTCTGACCTGAAACGTGCCTGCTGCACCCAAATCCGGAGAGATCGGGTGTCATGCTGCGTGTTCTCAGATCGTATCTGGGGGTGGGGGGGACGGGGAGTTTACTTACAGAAGAGACACCAAAATGTGTCAAAGTCAGAGGAGACGTTTCGAAGCTCTACATGCAGATATTATTAAGGTCATCCGCTTCTTGTGAAACATGACCTTTTTTCTGAGAGGAAGCTGTGAAACTAATCTGAGTCCTTCTCTTGCATGTGATACCATGCAGGCGTTGAGCTGGTGGACGAGTGAAGGGCCTGAGGTTTATTTTAGGACGTTCATGCCGTGACACAGGTGCTTTATTTTTTCTGAGAATCAGGAACTAGAGCGCCTTGCATGGACCACCATGTTCAGCCAAGTGTCAAGAGGACAGCTCGAGCGAAACAGGCCCCAAAGTTGGTGCTGGTTGTGGTGGTGGGATTAAGGGGGGGGGGGTTGGGTTTTTGGCCAAGCACAACCATTCAGGTTCCCCTAGAAAAGGGAAGGAAGGAAATAAGGACCAGTGGTTCCATCAAACAGTCTCTCAACTAAAGACTCTCTCTGTCTCTTTCTCTCTCTCTTACTCTATCACGCACACACACACACAGTCCACCCCGCGCTCCCTCCAACTCAGTTCTTAGGGCCGGCCTCATCACTGTTGCGCTCTCACATGCCTGCAAAAAGAAAATAAATAGCACACACTGGGGCCAGCTTCCATACTATTTAATGAAGGCAAAGTGTTTTAAGAGGCTGCTGAAAAGTGCAGGGGGTGAAATAAGGCCTCTTCAATAATATAAGTCATTCTTTGTACTCCGTCGGTCAGCCTGGTGTTTACACATGGATGTCCCATGGATCGAGAGTTTATTTTCCAAACATTACGTCCTGAGTGAAATTATATGAGGAGAAAATCTCACAGCGGACATATTTTGACGTTTCAATGGACGAGAAGTCTTGACAAATAGGAAACAGAAAATCTTGTTCAAATGTTTTGGGTTTTTTTAAGATGTTTTGGGATTTTTCTTTCAATTTAGCATTAGACAGTTTCCCACATCAGAATGTAGGGCAGGGGGTTAGTTTCATGTGATGCTGCCATGCTTCCATTCTAGATGACTAGAACCACACTCCACTCAGTGTTGTCAGACACCTCAGTAAACTAAAAAAGTATGAGGTACATCATTTAGCAGTAGGGGGGGCAGAGAGATCCTGCCAATCATTTCCTCAGTGTGAATGCAGCCAGATGCATTCCGGATGGCTCCTGCCTACAGATAGCACACAGGGAAACTGATGACACAAATGCTGAAGCACGGCTCACCCTTTGCACTGAGAGAATTATGAAAATCTGAAATGGTAAAAAAAAATAACACTTCTGTATTTTAAATAAAATATTCTTCAGAACAACTTGGCTGGTTTTTGTCTCCTTTGTTTTTCTCTCAGGTCCTCAAACTGATTCCAACGCTCTATAGCTGTTAGTTTGTTCCTCTTCTAATTGCAAGACCTCAACAACAGAAAAAAGCTGTTATGGGGACCCTCAACATGTTCAGTAGTGAGAACCAGATCGGCCTGGGCTTCCGTTGATAATGAGTGAACATTAATTTTCATTCCTGGGACCTTTGTACGACTTGCCATGCTGTCTTCAGGCACTTTTGATAGGTGAGTTTTAACCTTGACAAAAGGCCTTGAAAAGCTGCCAGCGAGCCACATCTGTTCCCAGAGCGGTGAAACCGAGCTACTGGATGGACTAACATGGCTTCCTCCTCCCTGCAATGAGGGCAAAACTCAAGCGCCTCCCACCTCGTTCCTGTCAGCGCCAAAGGTGTCACTGCCACAATTAATCTCTTTAACAGAGAGCAGGGCACCTCTTTGTTTATTCCGCCCGCTCCTCTCTTCCCTTTTCTCCTCCCCTGTGGCCCCTCATGCACTCTTATCAGGCCTTCTGAACTAGGCCCTTATTTCCTTATCGGCCTGTCATGGCTGACCATGGCCTCTTGAGCAAGTGCTCTGAAGGAAATGATGAAAAAAAGGGGAAAGAAGTTACAAACGGCTAAAACCCTCCAGACTTCCACGAAACGTCTTATCTGAAGGGACCGGCTGACCTTCCGCCCTCCGCCACATAGCCCAGGAATGACCAAACCTTTGCTTGTGCCTCCTCCCACTTCATGCTCTCTCCTTCCCTGGTCTGTTTTCTCCTCCTCTCCCTACTTCAGTACTCTTTGACCCCAGGACTCCTAGATAACTTCCTCTTCAGAACTCTAGGAGGCTCACAGCACTCTCTCTGCCACCCACCTATACATACACACACACATATATATTCGTATTTATGAAGTGCTAGGTCATGGATTTATACAATATGCCTTGCGCTGCTCTAAATGCACTATTCTATATACATAATGGTGACTCTCATAACAAGACCTCTTTTACTCCAAAATGTTTCTAGCTTCTAGATAAAGTCATTTTGTAAGGTTGTAAATGGTCCATTCATCATGACCTGTGTCCACAATGTCTTCAAATGTTGTAAAAAAAGAAAATATATGTAACCAAAAGATTTTTGCAAGCTTAATTCTAAAACCAGCGCTTGCTTTAACCTTAAGACGAAATTTAAAAATATATAAAATCTTAAGGGCCAATTTTCTGGTCCTGATGTGGCAGTTTCAATTATCCTACAAACTTTTCCTACAAACTCAGAACATTCCTGTCCTGAAAATGTACAAAAACAAACACACAAACCGATGGCACATATAGAAAACTCACATTCAAGTTCCCTCTCTTTCATTCAGAGCAAAGAACCCGCTAACTTCCCTTAAGCCACCGGTCAGAGCGGCGTGTGGAATGCGAGAGTAAAATGGGTCGCAGCGCGAGCAGCAGAAAAGCAGAACATTCTCTGGTGACTTCTCTTCCTCCGCTCGCAGATAAAGGCATGGAAATGAAGGGCAACTCAACGGAGCTGTAAGTACAGGCAGCCCGAGCACAGATCAGGAGAAATCCCCTGCTTCAATTAGTCATTCCCATCCTTTCGCTCTCTTCTCTCCTTTGCTTTTTTCCACCGTCTGATTAGAAACGTATTCCTGGATTGCTTCAGCAAAAAGAGGGGAGAGAGAAAAGGGGGGGGGGCTGGATAGAGATAATCCAGTAGCTTAGGAGATACACCATCAAGTCAAACCAGGGCACAAGAGATGTTTTGAAAAAAAAAAAAAGAAGAAGAAGAAAAAAAATGGAGACAGTTGAGTAAAGAACGGGTTGGCTTTGAAATGAGTTGGCGGCCGAAAAATAGTAAAGCAAGAAAGAAAGAAAGAAAGGAAGGAAGAAAGAAAGGAAAAAAGAAAGATAAAAGTCTTGTCTTTAATTGATCCTTCTTTAACTTCAACTGATGTCACACATGGGCAATGTCCAAGGCAACAATAAAAGCAGTCCAGCAGTTCAGTACATTCAGCATGGTGTGTGCCACGCTATAAGCAGTGAATAGGTCTATGTGTCTGTGTACACATAGCATATGTTTAACATTACATAGGTCAGCTTTATGTGTTGGCAACACTTTTGTGATGATGGTGACACACTGAGCATGTGATGGTGGTAGGTGGTAGGTTTGTTTGCTTGTGTGTGTGTGTGTGTGTGTGTGTGTGTGTGTGTGTGTGTGAGTGTGTGTGTGTGTCTGTGTGTAGCAGATTGATCGAGTTTGCAGCTGATGGGGCCTAAGGTCACGGGTCTGTCTCTCTCCATGTCTCAGGCAGGGGGCTGCTGCTGCTGGCCGCCTTCCCCGTCCCACCATGGCCAAGGCCACTCATTAGACTCCAGAGGAGCAGGAGGAAACTGGCTAGACAGGGGCTCACAAGGGGACAGATATTGATCAGGGATCAAACACACACACATACACACCCATACACACAAACAGGCTACACACGTGAACACACAGAGGGAGAAACCTGAATTAAGGGTGTAAATTGGGGGAAGAGGGCAGAATGAGGAAAGAGGGGGGTGCTGTTTGATGAAATGGAAGACTGTATGTGATCAATACTCCCTAAGATTTTCTCCTTTCTCCTTTTCAATTGTCATGCTGCAAGCAAATAAATGAGCCATCGGTCTGCGTGAAGATACTGGGCCAGATTTCCAACCATTATGAGGCTGAGCCAGGCCAGATGAAAGATGCTGTTATTATTTTTTTTTCTTTTTCTCGATCAATATGTTTGATTTTTTTTAAATAAAACTGAGTATAGGGTGTGGAATTGTCCTTGGGCTGACAGCAGTACTGAGGGCAGGTTAAAGAGAGAGAGAGAGAGAGAGAGAGAGAGAGAGAGAGAGAGAGAGGGGTTAACTCTGGCTCATGGTTGTTTACATCACAGCACACACCGTTGCTGTAAATACAAGTGCACGCACAGACACACAGCAACACAGTCATAGAAGCACAAATTCACACTGGAGTCACTTTGGAATGTTACTAAAGTAACCAAAATTGTTCATAGCAAGCCACTGATACATATATATACGGTAAACCTCCGACTATCGCGTTATGTTACTTTCCGCGAATTTGCGAGAGTTTCCGCGAACAATCTGCGAATGACTCAACCAAACTATCCGCGAATGACTCAACCAAATATAGACATACAGATTTATACATTCATTATGAAACAAAATGTGGTTAACCCTGCATTTATTTACCCCTGAAAATACACCAGACCAGTCAATTGGAATTAAGTGCCCGTTAATTCGTAAAACTGACCCCTTAATTCAACCTTAAAATTAGACTTAAGGCAGGAGGGTGAAACCTCTTAATCTTAAATTTAGGGTTTAATTCAGGAGGTTCTATTATTTAAGGGAATACAAAAAAATAAGGGGAAAATTCAGTAGTTTTACCTTTTAATCAGCCTTAATCTTGTTCCCTTAATGTTCCTCTGTTTCCCATACAGGAAAATTAAGGTAATATTAAGGTTTAAAATTAAGGCATTTGGTTTCACAGTGATTATCCTGTGTGTTGCATATTACATAAGCCACATATGCCACATATATGGAAGAGAATGCATCCACGTGTGTCACTGTTCTCAACCACTTTTGAAAGTAGAGTGAAATGATGCAAAATTCCACTCCTGACCTTCGATGTCTGCTTAAACTCAAGCAGCTTGCTTTCTTTTTCTTTTTCTTTTTTGTCACTCAGACTAGAGCCTTTATCTCCAGCCCAGTTTTTCATGGGCATCTTAAAGAGCTGGTTGAAGTGTTTGGACAATAGGTATTCATTAAGCACTAGTGTACAGTGCACAGGGCTGTTTTGTCTGAAGGGAAGATAACAAAGGGACATGGCAACCCACTTCTACATGTTCTAAATGAATGGCAAGGGCAGAAGAGCAGTTTTGCGTTTGAAGGTGTAGTCACCTTGCTTTATTTTTATTTTATTTACAGACTAAGTCTTTACTCATTTTTATTTTATTTTGGGGAGAGGATCTCCATTAGTCTTATTTTAAATTGACATGAGTGCCAAAGCCAATGCTGTCAGAGAGTGTGAGGTGCATTTTGTGTCGTGCCGCAGACCTCGCCTTCACAGACAAATTGATTTGCAAAGGTTCAGACCTGGCAGCTTGGGCCTCTTTGCATATGGAATGCTCCCTCTGACACAATAAAAAAGAGGAGGAAGGAAAAAAAGGGAGGGGGAAAAAGGAGTGCTCTGGCAGGGCGAGACACCCAGCAGGACAGCGGGAACTGGCCGGTTCAAAGTCCACAGTGTGAACCCTGGAGAAACCCCCAGACCCCCACCGCCCCCTCCCCCGCCCTCCTGCTCCCCCGGCCCATGGTCCCCCTGCCCCCTCCCTCGCTGGCCCCTCGTCTGGTTTGAAAGGTCAGTGCGTGTCTGGGAAAGAAGTCTCGGGATCCCCTTCTTTATTAAAGGTCACTATTATTCAATAGCACTTAACACACACCGCCGGCCCAGCCAGCCAGGACAGGAGGGGGAGCTGGAGCTTTGGGGAAGGGTTACGGGCCAGTCGGCTGGGAACGGTCTGGGGTGGCCCTTTGGGGGGTCCAGGGTTTTCACTTTGGGAAAGTTCTGAGTTAATGTTGGGGTTCAGTGTGTGGAGAAACAATACTTTCCAAGTAAGCTGAACTAGGATTAAATGAAAAGATGCTAATATCACCTCCAAAGGTCACAAAAGCATAGTGCAATTTGACTATTGACTGTTTAACTAGTAATGAACAAGTTCCCACTCATAGCTCATTGAAACCAGTGGAGTAACTCTGTTAGAAGAGTGCATTTTAAGTGTGCAGTTGATACCATGTTTGTGTAGTTACGTAGAAGGCATATTTTTTAAAAAAAGAGTTTAATGAAAATCTAAAAAGCTGGAGGTGCAGACTTGAACCTGTCACTACAGAATGTAAATGAAAAGATTATATACCTCACTATATAACTAAATATGCAATGACATAAATACATTTGAACAGTGGAACAAAGACACTAATAACAGTAAAGAGGGAGAGAAATATGGTAGCATAGGGATCAGGGTCTGGGGGTAGTCTGGACTGTGGTATTATATATGGGGGATGGGAAAGGTTTTGGGGGATCTGGAAGCTCCCACATTGCAGCCCGTCTAGCCCAATAGATTTATGCACGGTGGTCAGCTGTAGCCCCAGCGACCAGGCCCGGCCCAGTTCTCTCACAGCGAGGGGGGAGCCAGGGGCACGGACCCTCTCATTCTCATGTTAAACACTTTTCACATTAGGCCTCCCTATTCTGCAAGTCCTCATTAGGTATGCTTGCTTCAGAGCTGCCTCCTTTTTATCAAGTGCCCATATTATTATAATAATCATCACCACTACCTCAATCATGTTTGCAAAAATTTTATAAATCAAGAGCTCTTTAGCAGGCCACAGGAGCTCCGCATTCTCTCCGGCCATTCGTTCCCTGTTAGGAGAAGCCAAGCCAATGGGGCAGACTGATTGGTCCGGGTTTTCTCTCAGAAGAGGAACAGGAATCATAACTCTGTGAGACAGGTGACAAGACAATAATCGGATTCAGGCCCAAATAATTTTTCAGTCTCTAAACTGTTTATCGGCTGTACTTTTTTCAGCATAGATGTCCAAGATGTGCAGAAAGCCAGATGTCCAGCATTTTGTCTAGAGTTTAGAGCAAGAAGAGAGTGGAGTTTCAGGAAATTTAGACAGACTTTTGCGAGCAACCGCTACCGTCGGATCTAACCCGCATTCTTCTCACGGGGCTGCACCTGGATTTGATGGAGCCTCCTTTATAGATGTCCCATAAACCATGGGGCATGATTTCCCTATATATATCAGGAAGAGTATGGATATGCTGACAGCAAAATAAAATAGATATGATTCCACCTCAGCAAACTCTTCTTCTTTTTTTACTTGCACATAAATCCTGCAGAAAAAAGGGTTTCTTCCTGCACTTCTTTTGCTTTGTCCTCAAACAGGCCACTTAGACAAACCATTGCGAAAGTTTTTTTTTCTTTCTTTTTTTCTCATCCAAGAAGACAGCATTGATGAGTTATAGAGTCCATTAGCTCTGGAGTCAAAGCTGAAGGACATTTAAGATATCATTTTGTGTCCCCGCTCAGGGACTTGTCGAGGGACGTGAAGACAGTGCTGTGTGTTGGTGTGCATATTTGCAGTGGCAGATGGCTCTAAATTGAATTAAATTGCAGTGTTAATAAGAAGAACTTTTCCTCTGCGTCCTTGTGGGAGGGGACAAGAGAATTCACTGTCTGGAGAATTCCACCTTAACATTCCTTCTTAAACACAAGCCTTCTTAAAGAGATTTTAATGGGCGACCTCGTCTAAGACTGCCTTTCTATCAGCTGGCCTCCAACTTCAGCCGCTGGCATGGGGAGTTTTCTTCTTTTTTTTCTTTCAAAACCCCTCCTCTTGCATGTCTGTGCATGTGTGATTGTGTGTGAGGGTGCGTCCTGGTGTGTGTCCCCGAGTGCGTCTGTGTCCGTGCGATTGTGTGACGGGTGTGTCTGGGTCTCACCCGGGGTCGTGATGAAGTGTCTGGTCTCTCAGGCTGTGTGTCTGTTTCTCGGTCTGGTGTGGGGGTGTGTGTATGGTGGGGGGGGGCATCTCCATCCGTCTCTTTTGGCCCAGAGAGAGTGCACCCAGCCCAGCCAGGTCAACACCCCCGCCCCCCCACTGTCTGCCCAAATGCACCCACGCTGCTGCAAACCCTGACACCTTTCCCATCACCTGCCACCATGACTGCCACCAGAACTCCATCAACGCACACTCAGAGTGGACTGTTTGGTGGCGAATGTTAGAAAAGACACATTTACGCCTAATCCTCAAACAAACTAACGTTCCCCCCAACTCCCCAGCCCAAAACCCCCCAGCTCCCACTCCCAACCAACGCCCCAGCCCCCTTCCCAATCCTGCTAAGGATTATTTTGTATAATGATGAATAATTTATGAAAATCTTCCCCCTGGCTCTCAACAGCGCCTCTCAATTGGCCTTGGCATTAAGCCATTCATTCCTCTGTCTGGGATGGGAGTCACTCATAAGCAACCGCATAATAAAATCTCATTTTCCCTCCTAAAAGCAAATGATGCCATGACTTCAAATCTTATGAATAATTTCTAAATCTAAATATGGAAACACTCTCCCTTTTGTATGCTTCAAACAGGGACAGTGGTGCTTTTTGAAAGTGATCGTAGCACACCTTAGCACTTAATATTTATGTGTTCGTATTTTGCCCTTTTTCTTTTTGGACCAACAAAAATGTTTTGCATGTAAGGACAGCAATGAGCATTGGACATTTCTTAGCAAGATTCAAATGTACAAATGTCTACAT
>JBBPDB010000146.1:17808490-17824228 GCA_037974465.1 Brachypetersius altus
TATAGATATAGATATATATATATATATAACTAACCCAGTGTTAACATGGCCCCAGGGGAGATGGTGTCTGAGTCCAAACCAGCAACCGTCCACGGTGGACACCAGAGAGAACGAGACAAGTCTGAGACCAGGCCAAGACATGAGCGAGGGAGCTGAGACAGCAGTGAGATGTGTGTGCGTGTGACAGGGAAGGAGCTAAAGAAGAAAGACAGAGTGTTATCTGAAGCAGCAAAGCCCTCTCTGGCTGCAGGGATCTTTGATGGTGGAAATCAATAGATACTCAGAACACAGTGGCATAACCTTGTCAGGGCCGAGCAAGGGTACGCTGGCTAAAAAAGCAGGAAGGAAAAAAGAGAGAGGGAGAAGGGGGAGTAAGGGGAGGAGGAGGAGAAGGAGGGAGTGGGGTGACAGTGTAGGAGAGCGGTGTCATGTGGCCACCCACAGCAGCTTAGTGTCTGAGTGGCCAGTAATCGTGCCATGGCCTTGCGGGCCTTTTAAAAGCCATCCGCTGAAGCGGCTCATCTGAGAGTGACCATGGCAGAGCAGCCCACTGATCCCACAGCACATAATCACCGCCACCTCATACACACACAGACAGACACACACACATACACTGGTGCTAACAGGATCCAGGCATCATGATGCATAGCACCACAAAAATGCCCACACATGATTATATCAATTTCACTCCTGCTATTAATGTAATAAGAATAATGTACTCAGTAAGTGCTATAAATAATCTGCCGAACACTGTACAAACTAACAAAGAAGTTTTAAATTATAAATTTAGAACTAAACTGGGCTTAGCGCTTACAAAAACGTTAAGAAAGAAAGCAGGGAAGAAATTCATGTGCATGCTGCACAAGCACAGCTGCAGGTTATGTATGCATGGTCCAATTTCACATGTGTTCTCACACACAAAGGTCATAGCACGCACCCCTCTGTCATAAGTCCTTCCTACCGCAGCAGAGTTGGGTTGCATGGCCCTCATGACCTGGCCTTACTTTTGCACTGGAACAGACATGAGCACATGCCCGGAGGTGTGCTGGTTCTGCCGGGGCAGAGATAAGTGGACAGTTGGATCAGAGGCCCAGGCCTCAGTGACACAGCTGACTGTGTCACTCAGGTCCTAATGGCTTTACGGAGCACTGCAGGTCACCATACAGAGACCTGGGACATCGGAGAGCTCTGCGGACAGCAAGTCTGCTACTTACACATGCACTCACGCACATGCTAACCTCACACATTGGTGCACACACACACACACACACACACACACACACACACACACAGAATAAAATCAGCACTAGTTGCACTCTTGTAGTCGTACAGAGGAAGGCTATTCCACCCCAATGAACTGATTCAGTGCTAAGACAAAATCAAAAAATTTGAACCATCATCTGTAATAAACATGTCTTGATCAAGATTCCTGGTTTGCATATAGGAAATGCATACAGGATACAGGATACAGGAAAAGTGCTAGCACAACAATTAGCCATTGTAAGCATTTATACCCCAGCATTTTGTGCACATAGCATAGTGTATTTCATAGTGAAGAGTTTTTATTAGACCTTTTCTTTAGACCTTATATTTTATATTGTTCTTGTCTCTTTGTGTCTGTGCAGTCGTAAGCAATTTCCTTTGGGATCAATAAAGTTATCTGATTTTGATTCTGATTCATTGAGTCTAGAGCAAAGGGGAGTCAGAAGGTTGCTGCATGGGAACCAAATATATTATTGCTATCATAAAACTAACTGAGTTCAAAGTATTGTTACACCGGACAGTATGAATCCAGCCTCAGTTCTCACTTTTTTACATCTGTCTCAGACAAACAGTGAAAAATAATGCTTTTTAGTCTTTTTATGTATTACTCACACCCATGTACGTGGAACTCTACAGGCATTCATCAGCTGAGTAATGTGTTTGGTAAAGAAAAAGATTGTATTACTGCATGACCGATTGAGGTAAGGACTATGCCAGTAATGCTAGCTAGCAGCACAAATGTATTTATTAGCCTCTAGATCAGCAGTTGGGCAAGCAGTCATGACTTATTGAGCACTGCAGGGATTTCCAGGAGTCATATGACGTATGTGTGTGGTGCACGATATTGTAGTGAGAAAACTTAGATGGATGAAAACACGACAATGATTGTGGGAAAAATAGACGGCGTAAGGCAGAATGGAACATGGCAAGGAGAGTTAAATGATAGCTATATGTCAGAATGTTTCTTTAAATATAGTTTTTGCAACTTTTTTGCACTTTAAAGTTTAGTCCTATTCACCCATGTCCTTCTGTTTTATTGATAAACTCTGATACATCAGACATATTAACAGACTGTTATCTATCAGCCACAGTCAGACCTGGGTGCGTTTGTGGTGTGAGTGAGTGAGGGCTGTTTGTGAAGGTGATGTATGGGGTTATAGCAACATGCCTGTGGGTTGAAATGGAACAACATAAAACATGAAAACCCCTGCAATTACACAGCTAGCCTTTATCCTCCATGCATGGTCACTGAATGACGCGCTACCCCTCTTTTTCTGTCCATTCTTTTGTCGTCTTTGTTTTATTTTTGAACTTTTACTCTTATTTGCTTTTTTCCCTGTCACTCTTCCTCTCTGTTGTTTTTGTATTGTGACAGGGCATGGTGACTGCCTTTGCCTCCAGGAAATAGCGGCCGATTTGCAGCAGCTGTGACGCGCAATAATTCAACAAATTCACTTACTGAATGACAACGGCTTTGTTGACAAGCCAATTCAATTAGCCAGTGAAACCAACAGGAGTAACAGGCAGGCAGGCAAGCAGACCCTGGGCCTCTCTCACTCTCTCTATCCCCACTCTCTCTCTCTCTCTTTCTATCTCTCTCTCTCTCTCTCTCCCTCTCTTTCGTTCTCCCTCTCTCTCTCTCTCTCTCTCTCTCTCTTTCTCTCTCCTAACTGTTCATAACGGCGACTCTCTCTCTCACTCTAAATGAGAAGATGGCTGTGTGCCTGCGTTTGGCAATCAGAGAGGAGGGCCACAGCTCTGGCAGTGCTGTAGTCAATGAGTGAGCTCAATGCATGTGTGTATCTGTGAAAGAGAGAGAGAGAGAGAGAGAGAGAGAGAGAGAGAGAGAGACTGTGTAATGCTAATTAATGGTGGTCTTTCACACTGGCTCAGTGGTAATGGCGGCTGCGCCATTCTTGCATGGCTCTGACCCGGGCCCAGACAGCCTGGCCTGCCAGCTTGACCCAGCTAATGACGGAAGAGCAGTGCAGGCTGCTATTATAGCCTGATCAATCATCCTCGCAGGGTCCCATGCAAAATGCATTGCGCTTGTCTTAGCTAATGTATTGATATCGGACCTGAGGAGACAGCTTAGCCAGAGCCTTTCACTTGTTAGTTTAATTATTTCCCCACTCTAATATCCTGTCCATATAGCATGCACACAGGGGAGTGTTAGTCATTTTGTCACACTTTTTCTTTAATTCACCATCTCCGCTCTCATATCTTATTCATTCCCTCACTGGCCCTGTGGTCAGCAGGGCGCCTGTGATGAACCGGGTGCTGTCTGCTATGTGTTTATCCCGAGTAGTTTTGACTTTCCACACACAGACTCCAACGCTGACCCATGACCCGTATACATGCTGAGCGCTGACCCTATAGAGTGCTAAGCAGCTCTCTCACCTTCGCCCTGCCTCACAGTGTGCCCAGAGACCCTCTA
Source organism: Brachypetersius altus (assembly GCA_037974465.1). Lineage (NCBI taxonomy): Eukaryota > Metazoa > Chordata > Actinopteri > Characiformes > Alestidae > Brachypetersius > Brachypetersius altus. Next base: position 17,812,191 of record JBBPDB010000146.1, read on the forward strand.
TGAGCTCCTAGGCCTTAGACTTATGCTTATGGCTGTGCAACAGCATTGAAACTGATATTTTGGCCAGTATGAAATGGCTGTGTGCTGGAGGGTTTACCACATTATAGGCAGGTCAGGATCAGCGGTATTACAAAAAGTAGCACATACACTACTTCTCTGTTCCAGAATAATAAAAGTATGAGGGTGTTTACAATCACCAACTAAAAGGACTGTAACTGTAATACCAAATAAAAAGAGGAATTACTAGCTACCACTGGTCCGTCAGCAAAAGCCTTTATGTATTGGTATCTTATTACATAATAAACAGCTCCTACAGTACTGCGGCTGAGATCAAACTAGACATTCTTTGCCAGGTCTTCCTCCTCAGAGCTTTACTGTCCATGACCTTGACCAGACCCACTGACCCCAAGGTTCCATGCCAATCCCGCAGGCCACTGGCGCAAAGCACAGAGTGTCCAATGTTTAGTCTGCTGCAGCAGACATTGACAGAAAAAGAGGCAAGACAGGGTCAAAAATCAGGCGAAATAAAGAGATTTAAATAAGACAGACTGAATATTGATTCTCATTATAATCACCACTGCAACACAATGACGGTATCATATACATAGACTTTACCAATCCACTTGAATCTTGGTAGAGCCCCATGGCTGAGATGGAATTAGAGGTTTGTGTACTTGGGTGGGCATGTCCTTTTGTGCTAGTAACCCCCAAAGGTGGTAGCACGTTTGGGGCAATGGTTGTAGTACATTTACATGTACTTGAGTGGACTTCTAATAAAGTACTTTAACATTGCTACTGCAAAACTGTACTTTTCAGCGTCTGAACCTGTTAGAAGAAAGCCTGGTTTCTGTTCCAAAAGCAAAGCACAGGAGCACCCAGTTCCTAAACACTTCAGTTCCGCCCTAATGTAGAGACATTATATTTAATAATGATAGCTGGTGAATAACTGGGATCTAATTTCATTTCAGTCTTTTAAAAGAACACCGCAAACATATTGAACATTGGGGAAGCACACAAAAACAACTAGCTGGCTATCTAACTAATAGTAGCAAAACAGTTATTGTATCATTTTACTGCTTTCATCTGTTTTTGTTCTCTTAGCACGCCAATAATATTTAAAGTTGCTGCAAATGTTTTATTGCGCATGCGTTCTAGTAATTTAGCTAATATTCAAGCATTCAAGCATGCTTATGTGCAGGAAGGCTGTTACTAAAAATAATATTATCAGTTAACTAATCTACCCATCTATAGATAGAATCTAACTCCATCATACTATGCCTTGCCTTTGAGGAATTCTAATCTACATTTATGGAAACAGATCAACTTGAAAGTCGTATAATGTAATCATCTAATCATGAAATGCTTGTAGTTTAATGGAAACCTTGTGCTTTTCACAGTAAACAGAAGGATGTGTAATGAGTCCTGGCAGAATATACTCTCATCAGTGGCAGGACTCTTTTTTTTCTTCTGTGATGTCATGTTTTGCTTTAGTTCAGTTTGTGATGGTTGTTTCTAATGATACTAACTGAAACAAATGTCTTCATATACCTCCTATACCTCTTACCTGAGCTATCTGTTTTGTTAATAATTAATAAATACTTTACCGGCCCCATGGTGGTGCCGTTTAGGGTTGGGGGGTTTGAATCTGGGTCCTGGTCTTGTGTGTGTGTTTGGACTCTGCATGTTCTCCTTGTGGTGGAGTGGGTTTTCTCCAAGGTCTCCTATCTCTCCCACAGTCCAAAGACCTGCGTGTCAGGTGAACTGGGTATTCTAAATTGGTCGTAGGTATGAGTGTGTGAGTGAATGGTGTATGTGCGCCCTGCAGTGGGCTGGTGCCCCACTCAGGGTGAGGCATTTCTATATTTTGGATTGTATTGGCAATAATGTCATCAGTATTAAAGCAGAACTTCAAAAACAGCAGTCTCAAAACTACTTGGAATAACATGCAATTAACATATGCTACATTCTTAGCTTTTCCTGTAAAGCTTCTAATTTACTGATGCTTTGTCACGACAGTGACTTCAATTGATTGCATTATGGTTGCAAACTTTGCACCCAGTGAAGGTTAATGTAAAATGTATCTGTCATTTCTCATCTCAGTCAGGAAATACATTTTATTTCTCCTCCATGGTCTCAAACATACTTCATCGCTCTACACCTATAGAATATCTCTGGTCAAGGCACAGCTGGTGGAGGCCATGGCTGATTTAATAAAATTCACAAGAGGCTCCTGGTTTTATTTAGGAGGGATTTGGTGGTGGTGATGGTAGGGTGTGTGAGTGCGAGTGGGAGTGTGTTGTCTCTCTCTCCGGTGTGGTGGACGGTCGAGGCCATCTAAGGAGTGAAGAGAGAGTAATAAAGAGCTGATGGTAATTTAAAAAGCAGGCATGCATATCTGAGGCTGGCCATGACACCCGTCTGTCCTCTAGCCCTCTTTCCTCTCCCTCCCCCTCTCCCTCTGTCTCTCTGTTACTCTCTCTCTCCCTCTCTCTCTCTCCACTGACCAGCCTTCCATTTTTCTTTTTCTCTTCATTTCCTTTCCCTCTGTCAGACAATCAATTTCTGCCCCCGGCATAACATAGCATTCCTCTCTCTCTCTCTCTCTCTCTCTCTCTCTCTCTCTCTCTCTCTCTCTCTCTCTCTCTCTCTCTCTCTCTCTCTCTCCATTCCTCTCGTGGTCAAACAACTGGAGCTGACCTTTTCACCGAATCCCGTTATTAGAGAAACTGACATTCAAACCCCAGGCCTGGAGGACAGAGAGAGGCAATGCCAGACCCCCAAAACCCCCTCCACTGCCCCAGGCCTACCCCTGACCCTGCCCACCACACTGCTCACCCACATGCCAATCATCCCAGCATCTCCCAGCATGCATTGCGGCCCTTTCCCAGTGCTCAGGCAGAGAGGTGCTGTCCTGTAGAGAACATGCACTGGACCCAGTGGCTGCAGTTATGGACTCAGGAGCATTTTTTTATTGCTAGAGAAAAGACATCAATGACCCCACTCCCCGCCTCCCTCTAGATGTGAGACACAATCACCTTTTTTCATAATCGCGATTTTCTTTTTAAGAAGCTGGCCATATTTACACTTTCCATAGGAGTCGTGTAGGACAATGACATATGTTAGATTACATTGATGTGAAAGTTGAATTCTGATCTGACTGTTGAGAGAGACACATGGGTACATTTCATATTGGTGTTAGTTAAACACAAGAAAATGGCCCAAACACAAGATTCAAAAGTTATGGCGCTCTTTCACTGGCACAAGGAAACACACTGTGTTTTTCCTTTACAAATAAAGCGACCTGTACCCGAGTGTACAGCACAGCTCCTGTAAACCAATGGAAAAGTGCCTTTAGAAGAAAATCTGTGATCATAAGAAACAGGGCGACACTTTTATCTACAGTGTGAACATCCGTAGTTTTACAGAACTGCATTCTTCATAGCAGTAACCCAGAGTAGCCTATGGTGCTACACTGATTTATTAAGATGACAAAGTGAGTTTAGTTTCCTAATTTCTTGACCTGGTGCCTACCTTGAGTAATCACAAGTGCACAGCGAGATGTACGTGCACCTTACATTTCAATGGGTCTTAATGCAATGATTGTGACTGAAGGAAGGCTGATGCTCACACTTACCAAATCCATCTTTTGCTCGAAGTTCTTTTTCAAGCAGATGTACTGGATCTGACAAACTTTTAGACCATATGGATTGCTTAATCAGCCTGTAAATAAGAGGAAAGGAATGGAAAAGCTATTCAACTGTTATTGTCTCTGCTGTGATGCAGTTGAATAATACTGTCAGGGAGACGTCAGAGCACTTTTGAAACAAATGAGATCATGTGCATTCCTGACTACCTTCAAAGTTTGTTTAAGTTTTGACTGGATCACAATAAGTCCTTGAGACCCAATAAGACAATGTTCACATCTGTACATATTACTGACCAATTAGATCACCCAAGATGCCAGATGTGAGTGTGGCCTTCACTGTTGCTTGCAGAGAGCAGCCTTATTAGTTCCTTTCATAGAATTATTAGAAATAAACCTATCATTAAGTAACAGAGGTCAAGTTTATTTTCTTGTAGGTAGGGCCATTAAGACTAAGTAATTTAAGTTATATCAAGCCATCTCCATTCAACATAATGGATATACCTGTGTAAAAACCCCAGCTTGCCCTACCCACTGCTGTTCTGCTATTCATGGCTGCAGTGATCACGATTTTCTACAGTAAATATGAGCCTTGTGACCACAGCAATGTGTGATGAGTGTCTAGGACACATTTTTAGTTGCTGGGCAGGAAGATGCTTTGAGTTTTCAGAAAGGGGTTTCCCCCCGTCAGTTTTTTTTCTTCTCTGCCTCCACTGTAGGATCAATCACACGAGAATGTTTGGAACGGAGAGAGGAAATACAAATAAATAAAATCAGGTTTGGCTTTTGTTTTAAAGAGTTCTCATTAAATGTAATTACAGGAGCAGTTGCTTGAGCTTTAGAGGAATGAAGAAAGGGGCGAAACGAAGGAAGAGAATGACTATGGAAAAACTGATATGGAAAAATCAAGGAAGCATACGCTGTAGAGAAGTATTTCACAGCTTTTCGAAACTAGCATTGCTGTTTATTGACTGAATGAGATGCAGACAAGGGCAATTTTGGACGGCTCTACAGCTTTACACAATGAAAACACACTTTCTCACTAATTATTTGGCCTCTGCCTGGGCAGGCAAGAGTGGGGGTTATGATCATTTTGTTATTTTTAGGTAATTGTTTCCAGTGTGCAAGTTCAGTGACATAAAAGGGCTTGGCGCGTTTTTAGTGTAGCAGATGAAGGTCTAACAGGAACGTCGATGTGCTCTAATGGCAGCCGAGCCAATCATCTGCTCACTTTTCACACAGGAGGCAAAGCAAATAAACCACGCTGGGCTGGACTGCCCCACTCCCAAAACACACTATTCAAGAGGCTTTTTGTGGGTCTATGTATGTGTGTGTATGTGGCCAGGATAAGGTGTTTTAGTGCTAATGAGAGAATGTGTATGGTGTATGAGAACATACATGTGTATATGTGGTGTTTGTGGAATGTGTGTGTGTGTGTGTGTGTGTGTGCGCGCGTGTGTGTGTGCGCGCGCGTGTGTGTGTGCTTTTCACGGTTTCAGTGTGAGTGTGGTGGAGAGGAGTGGTAGAGCAGGTATGAAGGGCAGGGTGTGGTCCAGGCTAGTCGAGCAGGTCAAGCATGTGACCAGTACCGGAGGGTAAGAGGCGTGGAGCAGGCTGGGGTTTCTGGGAAGAGTGCAAGAAAGATAAGCAGAGCAGGGGCCAAACGGCTCACAGCCAAAAGCAGGTACAAAGAGTGCCTGGGGGGAGATGACCAGAGGTAACACACCACATTCACAGAAACACGCACACACATGCACACACCTACGTTCAGGTGTGTTCTTCTGGCTTGCAAAACACACAGTGTGTCAAGTCTCTCTCAGGGTGATCTACTTAATCCATTAGTGACTGCCCAGACAGGGTGGAGAGCCCTCTGACTGTGCATGTATACAGAGCCATACAGGACATTACACACATTACATAAACAGGGGTCTTCTGAACATTGTAAGTGTGTGGTTATTGATTTTAATACTGATAAACTCAGAATACGATTCCAATCAATGGGCAAATCTAGAACAAAGCAAAATGATAACTTGTTGCACAACCTACTACTGAGACTAGCGCTGCGAGGCAAAATGCACTGTAAATAATAATTATGAACATAATGTGCCAACATGCTGAACATATGAGTGCAGTCAGTTGATTTTTAAAAGGCCCTTATCATGGAAAACTGAATAGAAATGGATGTATTATGTAAACATTGTTTCAAAATGTACAATTCACTCCCCAATTCATACAGTACACACATATAATCTAAAACACAAAAACAGCACATTTCAAATGCATTGTTTTTGTGACATCACACAATCCTATGCATGTACATGCAGTCAGCCTGCATTCACTATAATACCACAAGCAAAGTCCAGACTGATTTTTTTATGAGGCACAATACAGGGTAACCAATCAGAAGTGGGGTTTTTTCATATTGTTGCATCAGAATGGCACAATGTCACGTGCATTGCTACATCCCTAACCTCCTCTCCTGGAAGACTGGAGTCAAGCACAAACAACAATTTTCCTGATCTGACAGGCTGAATCAGGTGCAATTGAGCTGAGAAAAAAAGACACTAAATTGTGCAAGACTCAGTCCCACCAGCGCCAAAACTGATGACCCCTGTTATAAGCCATTATGACAAGAGAACATTATAAAATTTGTGCGTGAATCTGTGCGAGCTCCTCTTAGAATCCAGCACTACTATTACTGTATTAGTAGTGCATTTATACTGCACTGCACTTGCACTAAAATGATAGGACGTTCTTTTCCTTTCTTCTCCTTTCTTCTTTTCCTTTCTCTCTTCATTTTCTCTGCCTTCCCTTTGAAGCTCTGCCAGCGTCAAATCAGGTTCTCGTCGGCCTAATGCCAGTCTGCCCTGGCTAACACACTCGGAGAGAAAGAGAGAGGAGGAGAGATAGATAGAGCCCCTCTCTCTCCTACTCAGTTCAGAAATAATTAGGACGTGTAGGGATTGTACTCATAAAGTCACACCACAGAAAGGTTAAAAATTACCTGCGCTCAGGGCCTGAAGGCTTACCTGAGTTTAACAAGACTCAGAAAAAAGAGTGCTGAGTTGGGATATCAAGAACTCGCTGCAGTGCCAGAAAAGAGAGGAACATTCCACTCATGTCACTTGTTGGACGAGAAAGGGCCATGTATTAGAATAAGACAAAAAGCCACTGGAGGCATTATGCTGCAGCAATTTTAGCGCAGATAAGGGATGTTGTTAGCTTCGACAAAGCTGTCAGTATTAATATGATTATACATAGTATAATTTTATAAGCAAAAATAACATTCAGTAATTTAATTTATTCTTAAACCAAGCCGTATAGATCATAACAGTTGGCTATGGTTAACAAGCAATATAGTATTCAAAGAATATGCACAATGGATTAAAATAAACTGGGACTGAATTCAGTGAATGTGTGTGGTCATACATACATTGGCCACTTTATTGGTTTATTTCTCTGTGTCATTTCTAAGCCCACCTTTATCCCATTCATTAATGGTCAGGACCTTGGCTGGACCACCAGTGAACAGATGTTATCTGAGCATATTCTCAGGACATCAGCATGGTAGTGGCATTTTTGTGTGCGCATGTTTGAGAGTGGATCACACACAGCAGTGCAGCAAGTGAGCATAATGATAAAATGGACAAACAGTGTAGGAGTACTGTTTAGAAAGAAACTGTGAAGGGGTGCTGGCATAATCTTTGAACATAGTGTTAATCAGAATCAGAACATTGTATTGATCCCATAGGAAATTGCTTATGTAACAACTGCACAGTCACACAGAGAGATAGAGACAATATAAAATATAAAGTATATAATATAAATCTCTACAGAAAATGCTCTATACATACTACTGACATGAAAAGTGATTTGCCCTCGGCTTCAGCTGTCTGAATCACTAAACTCAAAACTGCAAACAGGTAAGGAGTACACTGTGCAGATGTAGCCGGTCTTGAAGAATTTAGCGTTGGGGTGCTTTCCCCCCTTTCCCTCTGGGTCCTGCAGGGTTCCGGAATGTTGACCACACTGACCTGAGCCATTTAGCATGATAAGTAATGGACACCTGTGCCCACCCCTCAGCATTCCACTCTGGGCTGGAAGCACCATGAGATACAATCAGCTACTCCAAACACAGCTCAGAAGCACAGGAGCACGGAGGTCAAGGAGTCCACATGCACACACACACACACACACAACCTTGCATAAGCATGAAGACAACAGCATGTAAAGCAGTTTCAGCTAGAAATAAAACAACATGGTACACACATACACACACAAATCAACTCAACTCAAATCACAATGCATAACAGGATAGCCCTGATCAACTATTCATACCACATTCAGTATGTGTTTGTGTGTGTATGTGTGTGCTTGGTGAAGGACCATGAGAATGGGGCCCTCATTGTGATGGATATCTCTCACCTGTCAGACACTGATCTCTGGCTAGCGACTGGCCACACTGACCTTGGCTATGTCAACCCCGGGGCGCACATACAAACACACACACACACAAACACACACACATGCACAAACATATAAAAAAAATGCACACCAGGAGCAAACGCTGAGGACACCACGACTAATGGGCGTCTGACCCACAGCAATGGCAGGAAATGAAAATGTTGACGAAAGAAGTATTGATCCATCAAATTAATTCGGCTATGATGGCCCAATGGTCACGGCGTGTGTGTGTGTGTGTGTGTGTGTGTGTGTGTGTGTGTGTGTGTAAACAGAATATCCTTCAGCTAGGGGACTCTCCTGTCGGCTCCAAGCAAGAACAAATGAACTCCTCCCTCTTCACAAAGCCCACTACATGTTCAACACAGCTCTGAAACAGATTGCATTAGTGAGCTGTTAAATGTTTATCTGTGTTGTGTAAATGCTGATGGGTGCTCAGTTTAAGGGGTTAAAATGTTTTGTGATAATATAATGGTGCTGTAAAACCTTGTATATCAAAACTAATTGTGGAGTTTTTTTCAAGGAATTAGTAAATTAAGTAATTTGTTTTTCAAGTTTTACAGATCCACTCTTTATTATTTATGCAATGTAAAGAACAAAAATATATAAAAATCCAAAAACTGACAAATGTATTTTCTCAATATTTCCAATAGGTAACAACATATGAGCCGTGTTCAGACATTTAACATCTGTCAGCTTACCAAATAAACAAAGAGGAAAATCCAGATTCAAATACAGTTCCGCCATGTAAATGTTTCTTTTGAGGCAGAAATTGGGGCTTGTGAAAGGCAACGTTTCCACTGAAATAAAATACATTTGATCAAAAAGAAAGTAAACGTAGGTTGTTGTAATATATATTTTCATATATGGAAACTTTTTTGAGAGAAAAACTTGATTATGACATATACCAAGTTCAAAACAACCCCCTCAGACGAGCAAACAGGCCAGGTGTGGGATGTCTGGGTTGGGGGAAGGGTGTGGGGGTCGTGGGTCGGCTGATCCTGGACAAGGGGCTGTATCTGAGGGGTTCTGTGCTATGGGGGTAGAAGGAGGTCCATGATCCTTCCCCCAGATTCAGACATGCAAGCTCCTTCAGACACTTCCTTTCGAGTGGGCCGCAGCAACAAAGGTGTTCAGTCATGTGAAACTTAATCTACAGCCCAGCCACCACTGACCTCTCACCTCAACTGCCTTTAGACTGGGAGAGAGAAAGAGAGGAGAGGGGGTGGTGTGAGAGAGAAGAGGAACTGAGGAAAGTAAGTAGCTGCTTCAGAGAGATTTGCATGTGTGTGTGTGTGTGTGTGTGTGTGTGTGTGTGTGTAGGAGAAAAAGAAAAAAAAGAAAGGAGAAAGAGGGGCACCCACAGAAAGACCCTGAAGTTGTAAAAGAACGACGCAACCCATTACAGGACATGTAAAGTGTTCACCGTGCATTTGTGATGCATCCCTTCATGTGCATAATTCTTGTCTGTGTGTATGTGTGTGTGTGTGTGTGTGTGTGTGTGTTGCCCATACGCTGAAGTGTCAAAACAGTCTGAGGCTGCAGACGGAGTGCATGGGGGTCACCTTAACACAAAACAGTGGGCACTCTAGACATAACACACAGGCTGCATTCCCATGTAGAGCATGGACGCAAAACTCCTTTCCCTCTACCCCCTGCAGCCATTAGCAACCGGCCTCGAAAGCCTCTGTGGCTCAACTTCAGCTGTCCTCTATGATTACCATTTTTTCCCCTCTCTCTTTTCCATAGCGAAGGTGACCCTGCCGGTTCGGCACTGCAGCAGCAATTAACCTGGGCCGCCCTGTGGCCTTCCCTCAGCTGAGCAGGAGTGAGCCGTGTTAGCAGTGGCCACAGACAGGCTTTACCTGTGCTATACTCTGCTGCGCCTGGACTCAGCCCCTCAGACCCCTCCTGCATTCATCTTGAAATGATGATTTGGTGAAAAACTCCTTTTGCACAATTTGCCTGATACCCCAAATGCAGTCCGTCATCCAACATATGTTTGCTGTTTAATGAATTAACCAGGCAATTTGGTGGGGATGCTCAGTTCCATTACTTGTTAGGCACATTAGATCCTGCAAAAAAAACTAGCTATGAGTGTGAGATTTTTGGAGTTGTACAGCTGGGTGTGAGAGAACCTCCTCACTATCATCATAGACACCACTCTGGTACGTAAGAACAGATAGAAACTCTCAATACACGCACCACTACAGCCAAAACATATACAGAGCCTACAGTCCATTCCATTCTATTGACTATGTTGTCTGAGAGAGAAGCAAGTGTGTGTGTGTGTGTGTGTGTGTGTGTGTTAGAGAAAGGACAGAAAGCTTAGGTATTTGAGGATCATCTATGCCAGGCATGAAGGTGTTTCTGCTTTCAGCTCTGTCACTGCCGTCAGACATTTGACAATGAATCTGAAATCTGAAACGTCGAGAGCAGTGGGAGGGGAAGAGAAAGAGAGAGAGTAAAGAAGAGAGGGCTTGCTTTTCTTCAAGCTGCAGCCATGACTCTCTGACCTTTAAACTCTAAACCAGAGCCCACCACCCCAACACACACATGCGCACACAACCCTTCTTTTGGCCAACAATCCACTCCATCTCAACATTATCTTGGTTGTCCACACCTTGCATTCCAGCCTTCTCGTCTATCTATAGACTTTAGACTCTTCAGCTTTGCAAACAATCAACAGCCTAGACTAGAACAAGGCCAGTTATTACTCTGACATACTGGTGAGAGAGAGAGAGAGAGAGAGAGAGAGAGAGAGAGAGAGAGAGAGAGAGAGAGAGAGAGAAAGAAAGAAAGCGGAGGGGGACATAGGTTTATGGTAGTGGCCAACAGATGACCATGCAATGCTAGAAACTCTGATAAGATACTGAACTTCCACCCCAGGCATCAGATAACCCAGCCTGCAAGGTGTGTGTTGAAGTCTATATGTGCTGTACAGTAAGCAAACTGCTCACCTCACAGCTAGTTCCATAATTAACATTGTGCAGTCAACATTCACAGGCTTATTATTCAGCCACTGTGTGGAAAATAGTGCAAAGTTTAGAAACGAAACTGCTGCAGTAATCAATCTTTACACATATAAAACAATGTGAAATGCTCAATTTTAGAGAAACCATACTTATTCAAAGTAGTGGTGATGACTGAAGAGTTGAATGTGTCTGAGAGCTCTACCATGAACTGCTTACGAGTGTGAGTATTGTTCTACAGTAGTCTTGTGTTAAGGTCTATTTTTATTTCTTTTTTAACCTATTAAGGATGAAGAGGCCCAGTCAGTTTCTCTACAATGAAGCGTGTTACACTAAACTGTTTGAAAGGGCTTCGTTTACAATGGAATTATATAGACGTTGTGAAAAGTAATCATCTTTAGAAATAAAATTAACAGAAAAATTTGCCTGGTGTTGAACATTATTACCTCATGGAGACACATCACCTTTACAAAAAAGGAACTATCCATTAAAATGTTTGATGAGAACACAAAAATGATCCTTCTAAAGTACTTTAATTGTCGTTATGAACATTTTATGATTTTTAAAGAGTGAGGACAGGAGTGCCTGGCCTGTGGAGTGTAAAATGGTGCTTAACCAGCTTGGATGTTTTATGTAAAGAAGAAATGCAGCTTGATCCAAAGCAAATGATTTGTTAATTCATCTTAAGCAGAATAAGCTTTAATCACACTTTTATGACTTAAGTACATGAATACTTTCTATATACACTCCTCTTCCAAACCCGATAATAAAAAAATATATAGTGCAGTTTGTCTACTTCATATGTAATGTGTTTAAGTATAAGTGACCCACCTGGCAGAAATCAGCTCCCTATTTTCAAACAGACTCATATCTTCAAACACAGTTCTTTATGCTTGTGTGCACATATTGTGTGTGTGTGTTTGGGGGGGGGGGGGGGGGGTGAGTTTGTTTCTTTTTTTTCC
>JBBPDB010000146.1:17824622-17840096 GCA_037974465.1 Brachypetersius altus
TATTAAAATTTGCACAAGCTGAGAATTAAATAATATTTGCTGGAAGAAAAGTGTTTACGCTTACGTTTACGGCATTTAGTGTGTCTTCCCATTCTCACTGTCATGCTAGATATGCCCTGAAACACTTCCTCTTGCAGAGTTTATGTTAGGTGCTTAGCAACCAAAGACAGGGGGCGTGGCGGATGAGGACAGATATCTGCCTTATTGCGGGAGTTTGTGAAAAATTATTCGCTTGGTTCTCAGAAAAAAATCCGCTTGATACTGAAATTGCGTCTGCTGATCGCATATAAGTGGGAATAACTGTATATAGTTATATTTTATATGGAATTGTAGCTGAATTTCTGTTAATATTTATGTTACAAAATTAGTCAATTATATTTCTCTTAATAATTTAGTACTAAAATGTTGCTTGTTTTTGTGGCGGGGCTGAGCTGGAGGTTCATTCCATACAGGTGTCTGATTGATTGGTAAACGCTGCCCGAACATAAACAACCCGCACAAGGGGGCTTGGAGGACTAGGTCACACATGACAAAGAGAAAAAAAGCAAAATAATATCTGCAGTTTTTGCATTATTGTGGGAATTTCTGCAAACAATTATTAGCCCGGTACTCAGGAATCCCAGGAATGACTGGATTGACAAACTGTATTTATGATTTAGGATGTAACTTATTTATGTTTAATGAAGGAGTTTTCAGTCACATTCATAATCACGCAAATCCTCCTGCAAACACACAACAAAAATCATCACCATCATCATCATCATCATCATCACCATCATCATCACTACCATCATCACCATCATCATCACCAGCATCACTACCATCATCATCATCATCATCATCATCATCACTACCATCACCATCGTCACCACCATCACCATCATCACTACCATCACCCTTATCATCATCACCATCATCACTACCATCACCATCATCACTACCATCACCATCACCATTATCACTATTACACTGCTAGCCGATTTTAATGTCATTGTTGTTTATGCATGTTGTTGTCTGATGTTAAAATAGAGTAGTTTTTGTTGTGCCTGTTTGTGTGGTGTTAATGTCAACAGTTGTTGTTTTGCGAAATAAATACAAACAGTAATGCTGTGTGTGACATCAATTTGTGTGTTGTTATAGTAAAACGTGTTGTAAACAGTGTTGATGTTAATATTATTCTTGTTGTGTGCCATTAATGTAAACAGCAATATTGTTATTATTCTTGTTGTTGCTGCTGTGTGAAGTTAATGCAAAGTGTTATTATTAGAATTGCTGTTATTATTGCTGTTGTTACTTTTGTTGTAAATGTGAACCTTATTACTGATATTGTTATGGTGTTATTGTTGTTGGGTGACATAAATGTAAACACTGTTTTTATTGTTGCTGTTATATTGTTGTAATGGTTGTGATGTAAATGTATAGAGTATTATTGTTATTTTTTGTTGTTGTCATGATGCAAATGTAAACAGCATTATTGATGTTGTTGTGATGTAAACGGTCTTAGTGTTGTTGTGATATAAATGTAAAGTGTTGTCGGTGTGATGTAAATGTCAGTGTTGTTAGTGTTATTGTTGTTGTTTATGTTCTGTGATGTAAATATGAACAGTTTAAAAAGTGTCGCGCGTCTGATTAGTGGAATCAGGGGAATAATGAAGCCCCTCCCAGGACTCGCTACCTGTGTGCGTGTGTGCGCGCGCGCGTGTGTGCGTGTGTGTATATATATGAAGGGATGTCGCGCTCCGGGATTTGGCGCGCGCGGAGGAGGCCAGAGCGGCGCGAGGGAGAAGCATTCAGTCTCGCGCCTTTAGCTGCTTTTCGGCGGGGAAATCACTACAGCAGCGCAAGAAGTGTGTGTGTGTGTGTGTGTGTGTATGTGTGTATGTGTTTGTGTGTCAGTGTGTGTGTGGATCAGAACCAGAACCAAGGCACCGCACAGGTAAGAAAACATCTGGACACACAGCTTATGTGTGTGTGTGTGTGTGTGTGTGTGCGTGCACGCGTGCGTGTGTGTGTGTGTGTGTGTGTGCGTTTGTGTGTTTTCCTCCCTTGCACCATTTGTGATTAATTATCCCTCACAAATCTAATCATGGAACACACATGGTTGCTCCTAACTATCTATCTATTGTTCTGAGCTTGAGGGGGAAAACACAACAGTAAAGAAAATGATTCCTCCTTTAATGAGATAGCAGCCGGGGTACAAGTTGCGGTGCCAGTGCCCGACCCCCATTCACAAAGTCGATGTCCAGTGGGAGGGATTGTATATGGGGGGAAATGGTGATGGAGTAATGCAATACTATCTCTGAGATTTATTGGGAAAAGGATCAAATAACACTTCACCTCTTTACCCTACTGACCAGCTGAACAGGTCAGTCCGTTGCCAAGGTTTGGCCAAAAGCGTGAGCAAGGACACAGCTTAGGACCAGTGCAGTCAATGGTAATGCATGATTGATGCCCATTTCCACCACTCTTTCTGCTAACGTCCGGCAAGCGAGGCAATAGCTGCATTTAGGTCCGGAAGCCATATTGCACTGACTTTAACTCAGTGGTCAGTGTCCATTAAGATGCATTTACTTTGTGCTTTTGGCCCATTCACCTTCTTGCACCTCAGAATGAATAGAGCAAACCAAAAATAACTGGCATAGTGAAAATGAGGCAGGACTATTTCAGGGCCCTGTAATAGAGCATTTACATTTCTAGTTGGGATATGAACACAGTTATTGACACAGTTTTGATGTCAAACTGTATTGTAGAGAAGCTCTGTTTTCTTTGCAATGCTAGCAAGAGAAACCACAGGGTTGCAGTGTCTATAAATTGTACTCACTGTATTTACCTTTCTATGGCCTTCAGGTCTTCAGGTTTCCGAATTTTGTAAAATAGCTTCCATATGGTATATGTCAAATAGTGGTAATATGTTTCAGGCCAAAGTATTATTGTAAAATTGTTGACAAATTCTTTGACATATAGTGTAAAAATGAAGACTTTGTTTTGTCTGATTATCACCAGTCTGAGCAATCCTCATTCGCTAAGTTTCTCTAGACTGATGCATTTCACATCAAACTTCTCGGAATTACTTTGTTTGTATTTTAACTACTTAAAAATGCAGAGATTTTGCAAAATCAGCACTTTAACCTTTCAGTGTTAAATTTAGTCTCAGTGTTTCCATCAGTGATTGTGTATAGTGTAATTAAAGATGGCTTTTCAAGCCTGGTTTTCAGTGCTGCACAGACACAAGCAAGCCCCAGTCCTCAGAACACATTAAAGAAATCCTGCACTATAAAAGACTTGGAAAGGCAAATGGCTAAACTCACTTTCTGAGGACACAGGGTCCGGCCAGTACAGGTTTTTCTTTTTTTTAATGTAATAAAAGTTCTTGCTCCATACATAAACATGGTATTGATTCCCAGTAAACCTGTGAAGGGCCCTGGAGCTTAAGATTTTATAAGTCTGTTATTATATGTCACTGAGGAAAATGCCCCTAATTTATTTATTTCTGATCTGCATGTAGTAAGGTTTTGTATGCAGAGGTTGAGGAAAAATGTGCAAGTAGGGGGATTAAAATGGTTTTATTTAGTGAGGGTTGAGTAGGAGGTCTCAACTTTGAAATGTAAAGTAAAGTAAAACTGAATATAAACTCTATGAGATGACACAAAACCACTGAAGAGGTCTAGTAGGAGCTTAATGGTATGCCAAATGATTTACTGTCTCATCTAGACAGACGTTCATTGCCTCTGGCCTCATTGTTGAGAATACAAAAGCCTGTTTCTAATATAACTTTGAGCTAGACACAAAAGAGATGTGTGTGTCTGTGTATGTTTCCATATTGAGGAGCATGTGTGTGTGTGTGTGTGTGTGTGTGTGTGTGTGTGTGTGTTGAGAGACAGCAAGTAAGCCTGCTAAGCTGCTTCTTTGATCTGAGGGTACAGGTAGGGTGACACAGCACAAATCACGTGAGTAAATGAGCCTCGGTCTCAATCCAGCCTAATTATCAAACAAACCAGAGCAAAGACCAGGACACGAGAGGAGGAGCCTCTTCAGAAAGCATTCCATCACTGCATTGACAGAGGAATAAGCAACCTGCTTATCTTTCATGTTTTTTTACATTATTTGAACGCTGCCGCTGCCCTTTACGTGTTATGAAATGTTTATGAGAAATACTCCAAAATATCCTGGAATAAAAAGGTCTTTGCATACAGAAGTGAAGAATGTTTTTGTCTCGTCTTGTACTCCCTTTTCCCCCCACAGCTAGCAGAAACTGTATCGACAAAGTGATACTTTAATTTTTTTTTTTTTTATTAATTGTTTTCAATAAAGGGACAAAATGGGTGTGTGAACAGGATAATGCAGACAACTGCCAGAAAACACAGACAGTGGTTTCTCCAATAAACCTCAACATAGACCAGAAACAAATACAACAAAAAAAGCAAAGTTGTCAATGACCTTTGGTCATTTTTAAAGGAAAACAATAATAACAAAAAGTAAAAAACAAAATCAAAAAAAAAAAAAGAAAACCACAAAAGATCCATTCCATGTCTCTGTTCTGAACAGAGCATTTAAGTAATAATAAATAGTGACTCCCATTGTAAAAGATAAAGTTCAAGTTCAAGTTACAACAAACAGCTTTCAGAACAGGAATAGAAAAGGCTGATAACAAAATATTCCGCATTGCCATTTACAAAAAAGTATGAACTCAAGCGGGCTTTTCCATTATTTCCATTTCATTTTTAAATATGCTTTGCATATGAAAGTCATCCCAATCTAAATATAAAGCACCATTTAGTATTTGGCAATGAAAAAAACCCAAAAAACAAAAACAAAACAAACCTGCAAAACATCGATTATTTTCAATTCATTTATTTGAAGGATTTTTCATTTCTGTACTGGTATTTACTGCATATGAAGTTTGTTCTCTTTAAGATGCTGGAATGTAGTCAGGTGAGATAGGTGAGAAGACAGAGAAGCACACTACAGAAGAACCCAACATCAGCTTGCATTACTGCATACAGAATGGCAGCAGAAGAGGAGAGTCTAAAAAAGAACCGAAAAAAAGATATGTACAACCACCTGTTTTAGCTAGTGTGGACATTCGCAAAAGACTCCTCAGGGAAACCATTAGATGGCCTCCTTTATACAATGCCACATACTTTAGTTATTTTTTTATTGATTTTTTTTAATTTCATTTTTTTTTAAACATACAAATAATCCGTACTATATTATCCTGCCAAATTAAAAAAATATACTGTGGCAGCTTGTTGTTTTTTTCCACTACCAAAAAAGGTACAATAATACCTTTCGAGAGAACAAGCAACAGTTAAAAATACAAGCCTCAATATAAATACTATAGTGCCTACACTAGGTGAACATTTAATTCAAATACCATTCTAGAAATACAGAAAAAAAGTAGATCATAAATGTGTTTTAGCATAGGAATTGAACATGAGTGTGCATTTTCCTATATTTAAGTTCTCTATTATATATTTATATATAATCTTAAACCTTTCCCCAATGCAAGTTACGTTTGACCTGAAGAGCTGTGAAGAGCCACGGTGGAAAAACAAAACAAAACAAAAAAAAAAACCAAAGAAATAAAAAAAGGAAACAGAAAGAAAACAAACAAACAAAAGAAAAATTATCACAGATTTTTTTCCCATTCTATATATATCGTGATCAAGTCTTGAACACCACCAAGACAAAGAGGAAAGAGAAACATCAACAAACTTAAATACAGCTTTCCCCTAAGATAATGAATTGCTATTTTTTTTTAAAAATGTTGTTTTATATTCATACTTAAAAACGTTTTTGTACAAAAAATGTTCTTGCAGTGAAAGCAGCAAGTTTCAATCGTCCATAGTTTGACAGGAGGTCTATGCCCCGACGCATCATATTGGAGTTGGGCTTTCTGTAAGGGGTGGGGCAGCGTATAGGGTCTAGGGGGGTGGGTTGGGGGACGGGCAAAGTTGGCCTTGTTATGTTAAACAATGACACTGTAATTTTTTTAATTAACATTTTATTTTTTTTAGCATTATAGGAAGTTTTCCCTCATGTGAATACCTGTAAACTGGGAAACCTTAACAGTGCACTTTTTTTCTGTATAAGTAAGCAGTCTTAATTTATACTCAACCGCTATACCACCAATCAGAGCGTCAGACACAGACTGAAGGGGCCGAGTGACAAGTGCTATCTGAACACTGAAAACGTGGGTCATCAGAAATGGCTGGATGTTAAACTCACCGGAACAAACGAAAAAAATCTCCTCAACACATATTACACACAATAGTCATCTGTACTGGTCATTCCCTCTTTCCCTGTCCCCTTGCTTTCCCAGGATGAGCGAATCATTATGGGAACACGGGTATTGAGTACTGCAGTCATAGCTAAAGATATTCTTTTGAGGATTTTAATTCAGACCTGTAAGCAATTCATAGTTAATCATCACTGAGACGTAAAATATTCAGATGCATTCTTCAACAAGGAATTTTCAGAAAACACCGCATTACTTCATCGTATAGGCCCACAAACGTACCTATGCAGTGGATGTTCACACAACCTGATATACACACATGTACACACGTTATGCAAAAAAAAAGAAAAGGAAAAAACTGCTGTGCTACTGAGAACAGAATCTTCACAAACTAGCTTATGAGAGCTTATGATTGTGGAATAAAAACCTGTACCACTGAGTACAGTACCCTTAAATGGAGAGTAAACATTGTTGAATCCCACACAATACTGGATGTACCGTGCACAATCCGGATACCACAACAGAAGGATGCGTGTGTCATAGGTAGCTAATGATGATTAACTACAAATTCGCTTTTAGCTTTTTGATTATCATCATTTCCTTGTAGACTGTCAAAGTCAGGTACTTGATGCAAGAACCTTAAGTGAATCAAATAAATCAATTTCCAGTATCTGGCTGAGATTCCAAGCTTATAGCAGATAGGAAGATTAACCAATGCAGTTTCAAGATCCAAGGCACTCTTTTTTGTTTGTTTTACCAAATGATAGTACAAATTCAAATTGTGATCACTTTTTTGTTTTTTTTTAAAGAAATTCAAAGGCTGTCAATATTTTATATTCCATAATAGGGGCCAATTCATATTTTTAAACCCTATGTGGACAGAACATCTTTTTGAAAGATTAGTTTAAGTGCGATTCCCAGCCCCTCCAAAGAGGGTTTAAGCAATAGACTGTTGTCCTCCATGTTACAACACAAAACTGTACATGATATGTTTTACAGAATGTATGCAGCATGGTTGTTTTTTTTTCTTTTCTCTTCTCATTTTTTTGAATAAAAAAACAGAACAAGAAAACAGCAACACATTTACTCAACAACTAACCAACCAGGGACAACTTTTTTTTAAAAAATAGCCAAAACATACCATGCATGCTGTCTAATTATCAAAAAAGGGAAAGAAAAAAAAGAAAAAAAATACACAACATGTAAATTATTGCACAAGAGAAAGGCTCGAAGTTTGCGTCAATGCAATAGTATTGCCCCGATACAGAACATGCATTCAACGGTAAATGAAGAAGGGTGTGCTGGTGGCGCCAAGCACGTTGTCTTAGCCTCCACTGGACTAGCCAAACAGGGAAAATCTACAAGGGTTGGGTTTGGGAGAGGGTTGCTGTTAACTGGCAGGTGTGCCTCCGTTCTCCATCACTACTCAGTTTTAATTTCGTTGTTCAAGGCGCGATCACTATGCCATTTTTTCATGTGTTTCTCCAGGGTGCTATACACACTAAAAGGCATCTGACAGATTTCACATTTGTAAACGTCCTTGCCCACCTGCCCATGCGTTTTCATGTGCCGCGTGAGCTTGCTGCTTTGGGCACAGGCGTAGTTGCAGAGTTCACACTTGTAGGGCCGCTCGCCTGTGTGGCTACGCCGGTGCACTGTCAGGTTGCTGCAGTTTTTAAACACTTTGCCACAGTACTCGCAAGTGTCGCTGCGCCGGCCATCTTTTGAGTTGGGCCGCCCAAGGTGTGGCGTGCTCCCCCCACTGCCTGTTCCACTACGACCGGAGATGCCACCATCCAGCTCCCCCGGGGGAGTGGAGAAACGCAGGCTGCCGTTCTCTGAGGAGTGCTCTGAAGACGAGGCAAAAGGCGATTGTCTGGAATCCCCAAAATTCAGAAAGGGGTCTTTGAGCTGGCGAGAGGCAGCATAGCCAGCCAGCCACTGGGAATACACGTTCTCAGTGTTGGGGATAGTGGGAGTGGGGAGGTCAAAGTCCTTCTCCATCTTGATGCGTTTTGAAAGGGGGCTAAGGGAGCTGGGGCTGCCCAGCAGCAGCTTCTTGGACAGACCCACGGAAGCTGATTCGCTGGGGGATGAACCCCGGCCATTGATGGCCGAGCCGCAGCCCTCCTGCGCACGGTCGGACTCCAGGGCTGAGTCCTCGTCACACATGTCCCTGTGCGCATCACTGTCCGAATTAAGTGCTCCCCGCTTGTGTTGGTGGAAGGCCTCACTGTAGTGCTGCATACTGGCTGCTAGACCCATGCCCTGCATCACCTCAGGCAGGGATCGCGGGATGCCATCCTCAGTCACGCCTAGACGTCCCCCACTGTTCTCGTGGTGCCGGGCAGCCTCCAGATTCAAGCCAAAATGGTAGTTGTTGCGGGTGCCTTCTCGTTCCAGCTCCTCTTCCTCTTCTCCTTCCTCCTCTTCCTCTTCTTCCTCCTCCTCCTCTTCTTCCTCTTCCTCCTCTTCCTCCTCCTCTCCATTCTCTGGAATCAGGCGATCATTCTCACTTTTAAACTTTGCCACAACAGACTTAAGGGCATTGCTGGCGCTACCCACCAGCTCACTGGTCCCTGGCTCTGGTGAGCTAGCCGTGGAGAGTCCATCATCAGACTTGACGGTCATGGGTGACGATTTGTGCATGTGCGTTTTCATGTGGCGCTTCAGTTTGCTGGCCTGTGTGCAGGCATGGTCACACAGGTGGCACTTGTAGGGTTTCTCGCCTGTGTGGCTTCGCCGGTGAACTATTAGATTACTCTGGAATTTGAATGTCTTTCCACAAAATTCGCAGGCCTTGGACTTCATAGGGGTGTTGGGTTGCTGGGGCAGTGGAGTCGGAGTGGACTGGGAGCCAGACGGGGACTGCATGGAGGGGAGGGGAGGGGTGGATAGAAAGGGGGGCTTGGTTCCCGACTGGAATGGTTGTAGCAGCCGTTGCATAGGGCTGGGCCGGTTGGGTGAAAGGGGTGGAGTTGACCCTGAGGTGTTGCCGGCCAGCTCCCTCAACCTACGAGAGAAGTCCATGGCTGGGGGATCCAGGGGCATGGGGTTGAGGCGCAGCACCCTGTCAAAGGCACTCGGGTGGTGGGTGGCCAGTGCCAACTCCTCCGGGCTCAGGTGCTCCATGCGGTGCGGATCCAGGTGATGCCGGGGTGGTGGGCTAAAGAGTGGGGGAGTTGGGGGAAAACGTCCCTCCCGAAGAGGGGGTCCATCACGGGCAGAGTTGGGTATCCGTAACAAGTTGAAAGGGCTGCCCTCAGGTAAATGGATGCCATGTAATGGGGGCTGGGATGCGTGTTCGGCGCCCATCCCAGATGGGGCACCCACCCGAGGCGTGAGAGGGCTCCCGCGTTCGCTCTCCAGATAAATGCGGAAGCCATGAGTGTTCTGGGCGTGCTGCAGCAGAAACCAGGCGCTGCTGAATGGCTGCTTGCAGGTCGTGCAGGTGTAGCTGCTGGGCTCATCTTTACCTATGGGAAACAACAGAGAGATTTCAGTTAGTCCACTCTGTAGGACAGTGGAGATGAGAATTACAGCTAAATCTTGTGAAAAGTCTCGTTGTGGACAATGAAAGAAAAAAAACCCTATTAAATAAATAAGCCAACTGGACCAGAAGGCAAAATCTTTCTGCAGTCCATTAAAAAAATGATTAGAGGACCACGGGTTGTGGAAAGTGCAGAGAGAGAGAGAATGGCTAAGAAGCTGAACACACATGGAGCTTCTCTTTATGTCTGCTCCCACTCCCTCCCTCATCAGCCCCCTGGCTCTCACTGGCCAGAGAGAGGCACTACCGATTTGGGCTTAATCATTCATGAAGCCTCCCTCCCTCCTCTCCAGCCCAAGACCCGGGGCCCGGCACGGCCGCCTGCACAAACGCCCCCCACAGCAGCCGCTCCGCCGTCTAATGAAAGTATCACATGGCAGTAAACACGGCTCTTATTAAAAACATGCTCCCGAATGGCACCACAGGCCAAGGCCCGGCGGAGCTCAGCTTTTCAGAAGGCCGAAACAAAGCGCAGGCAGCGCGGCTGAAGACGCCCCGGTAAGGGTTAGCTCTGTCTCTAAGCACGGCAGGGATTCTGAGCATCCCCACGCTTTGCTCGGGCCGGCACTGCATGCAAGCATTTCCACTCGCAGCGCTGCGCAGCAGCAAGGCTGTAAAAGCAAACAATAGCGCCTTCCCAGCTGAGTGCTGTCTTTCATTCATGTACAGAAATAGGCGAGTGCGAGGCACGAACACAATATGAAAACACTACAGTAGTAGTGCCAGTGGAGGGCCGGGGAGGGGGCAGAGACAGCATGAATAACAGTGTGTTAACGGCACTGTTACTGAGGCTCTGGCACATCTCAGTCCACTGAAACCAGGGAGGAACCATGTAAGCGCCTGTCCAAGTCCTGGGGAGGCACTGCACTTACAACTTCCATATGCTCCATCTGTAGAATGAGTCTACAGTTCTATATAAATTAACCATTTGAAATAAAAGGACCAAAATCTGAACCAGTGCATTCATTCACAATTACATTCAAACTGTGCGACAGGAACGCTATAAGCATCAGAGAGCGAAGGGAAAAAGCTCCCCTCTCAGAAGCAGGACAGTGAAGTATGTAGACCATTGTGACAGTAAAGGGACATTTAAAACAATAATTGACTTTCAATGGCACTTTGACAGTGACCTATGATTTGCTTCACAATTCATTTGTAATCTCATTAAATGTACTCAGCTCCTCAACCAGCTCATTTACAAGATTAGATAATAAAGCAAGCAGGGAATGGGGGTGTTTCAACATTAAACACACACCAGCCAAGCACCGCACACTGCACGTCAATGAAAGATTCTTTGTCTGTGATTTTTCAGTAGAAATTCTGATGCTCTATTGATCTCTACCCACCTGAAACACATTTAATTTTCTGTTTTTCTTTCATATTAACTCTCTTTCTCTCTCTTTCTCTCTCTCCCTATGTTTCTCTCTCCCTTTCTCTGTCATTTCCCCTCTAACACTAACACACAGATCATTAAGAAGATGAAGGTATGAAGGTGATGTGATGTTCTACATCTCACAAACAGCAACTAAGACCAGGAGAAACACTCTTCAAATAACTTTTTCCTCACACACGTGGTCTACATCTCAAATTGTAAGCATATCCTTAATTTACTGAATATATCATAAATGACACTAAACTATTACTTTTTAATGTGATTCAAAAGGCCAATACCCTACATTTTCTTGTCACACATTATATTTACTTTATCATTTTCTGATCTTATCCCTTTAGAATTCGACAGACGATTCTTGCTACTGTGCCTTTAAAGCTGATATGTGTAAATGACCTCTTTTCTGATTGGCTGCCCTGTGTTCTTTTAACTTCCATGTAAATTGGCAGAGTTGATGTATCCTGAATAAATGGGAAATCTGTAATACACATAATCTGTAATACACATCTGTAAAACACGTTTTAACAGCTTAACATATATGTATGCACTATATGGACTGTGGAATGAAATGTACATTTTTAAATGCTTGTATACTGCTTAAATCAAAGACAGGCCTTTTAAATCTAAATGTAATTTACTCGTATGTTATGAAAATTCCAAAGCACTTTAGGTACACAGGATCAGAGTGAAAACCAGATTCAGTCGCTCTGTACAGCTGCAGACGGAAAGACCTGCTCTATTTGCTCCCAGAAAGTGGAGAACTGGATATTTATCAAAGGGTAATGAGTGGCAGTTTGAACTGCACAAATTAGCACCACTAAAAGGAGCACCTTATGTTTCACTTCCCCAGCTATCTGCTCTTCTCCCAAAAGCGCAGGGTCGAGCAGTTAGAAAAAAAATGCTGTCCACACAAAGGAGGAAAAAAACATGGCTAACAACAAAGAGGGAAAATGGACATGGGAGAAGGACTGAACTCTCCTCCGAAGCCAGAGGTCTTTAAACTGCTATCATACACTGTTTTCTAGACCATCCCTGGAGAGAGAGCCAGAGAGAGAGAAAGAGAGAGAGAGAGAGAGAGTAGGAGAAAGAAAACAGTAGATGGAGGGATGCAAGAGGGGAGAGAGAGAGCGAGAGAGAGGTGCAGAACAGAGCCGAACAGGCAGCGCGCACTCTTTCATCTCCTCGTTTGTTTTCCTCAGAGGGGGTTTCTCTGAAGTCTTCAATAGGCAGCAAAGCATGTAACAAGGCGAGCGGGCAGTGCTGCTGTGTGTTAGGGAGGCAGGCCGGAGCCATCGAGGGCTCGCGGGATAATCCTGTTAATGCACACAAATAGGGGCGGTTCTGGAAGGCTCGGCGCTCTGGCACACACAGCCTCCTCCAGACACTCCTGCACCCTTTTGTGCTGTCATCGGTTTTGTGTGTGCGTCCGGGCCCTCTTTCTGTGAAGGAACGCACGGGCGTAGCGCTCACACTCCGCTGCCGCAGACAGGCCTGAGAAACCAAGACTAAAATGCTAAACCAGGGGAACAGCATTCGATGTTCTAAGCCTAACAGAAACTTTCTGAACCAAAACAAACACAGTGTAATTGCTCAAGGTCTGGTTGAAGTCATTTTGGATACGAATGGCATTACGCTGGACCAAGATCATATGTTAAAATGGTGATCAAGACTGTGCTTGAAAGAGAAGGAGCCACTGGATAGACAGAGAGGGCGAGGGAAAAAGAGAGAGAGAGAGAGAGGTGGTGTTGAACAGAGAGAAATAACAGCCCAGTGCGGCTCCATGGCTCTGCCACCCACGACTGCCTCCTGACAATCGAACTAAAGACCAACAGCTGAAAGCTCAGCGCCAAATCAAGACTGCACACAACTTTATATCAGGGGGTTGATGCGAAGGCCAACTACGGACGGTAAATTATGGATCATTACAATCTGCAGAAATTACAGTTAATTGTTGCCACCTGCACGGGTTTAACCTAGTATACATTTTACTATTATCATGCAAAGGCTATTTTACACAATTTTGCATTGCCAAAATTACAATGGCTGGTTCTTGTTAAAGGTCGAGGGACAGTCAGTCCCTGTTCGGATACAATTCCGGTTTCCCTCACTCACTTCTGAATCACGCCTATTGTTATACTGTTGTTAATATTGGTTAACATAGTAGAAGTCTCAATAAAGCAATATTTCAAATGTACATCAGTGGCAATAAAGTCTGCATTTACTATGAAGGCAGAATCAATGTGATAAAAAGAGTTGGCTTTATTATATATGCTTGTGTGTGTGTGTGTGTGTGTGTGTGTGTATGTGTGTGTGTGTGTGTGTGTGTGTGTATGGAAGATGCCTCTTCTCTGGCCACGGACTAAGATGCAGCTGAAGGACGGGTTACTGCAGCGCCATGTTTAACAAGGGCTTGCTTCATTTGATTACACATGGCAAGGCTCTGCGGAATGTGTAATCATCTTTTTCACATGACATTTTGAATATCCAACTAGACAAATAATTGCGGCAATAATTGATAGCTTTGTGCAGGCAGCGGTATTATTGACTGGCACGGCTCTGGCAGACTCCGGCGCGCGGCATGCCGGGACTGTCCCTGGCACACGCACATCCACCTTCTTCTGCTGACAAAACTGTCATAATCTGTCCTAATGACGCGAGTCAGCTGGCCACAGACAGGTACCTGCATTCAGGCATTAAAGATTTTTTTTTTGTGAGCTTAAATTAAAAGCAAAGCCCTGCCAAAGAAGTTAGTCCTCACCCGCTCCTATTCCTCCTCCTTTTTGGTCTAATTTTAATTTTCTCAAGAGAGAAAAAAGAGAATATTCTTTGTGTCATTTCCTGTCTTTTTAAAGGGGAGAATTTGAGAGCTGTGCATTTGAGACATGCAAGCAGTAAAAGCAGGGGAGGCACTGTCGGCTTCCCAGCTGCTTAATATGCGTGACTGAGAAGAGCTAGGAAGAGAGAGAGAGAGAGAGAGGGAGAGGGAGAGAGTGAGTGAGGAAGACAGGGAGAAAATGAGAGAGCGTTTGAGAGAGAGAGAGAGAGAGAGAGACAGAGAGAGAGATTTTCTCCATGCTGTTTTGGTCTCATAACGACTGCTGGATCCAGGAGTTTGTTAGACGTAATGATAATCTGTGGCTTGACACTTTTAAGCGTTTATGGGGAAGTCGCAGAGCGGGGCTTGCTCTAATTTGCCGATTCCTCAGTTAATTAGAAAGCCTCTCCAATTTGCGGCGAATGCGGGTCAGCGTGGACAGGCTGCGAGGCTGAGGCAGCTGGTGACAGTCTCTGGACCGGTCCGTAGGCGCTGGCAGCCGTACAGCCGCTCACACACACACTCACACGAACACAGGAGAGTGTACGCTGCCTGTTGCCAGTTTTAACACAGGGAAATGTCAGAGTGATGTTAGAGCAAGGAGACACAGCAAAACAGGAGCAGTTCCAACTGCCCCGCAAACACACACACACACACACACACACACACACACAAACACACACCGCCAACTACATCCTCAAAGGACTCACTAATCCAGCAACATCACACACACATACACACACATGCACACACAGAGACACATTTAACGGCATTTAGATAAAGGCACGCTGAAATGCTCTTGACAAAAAGTGCGGCTGTGTTACAGCTCACTGATGGCTTGGCACAGAGAGGCTGGTGCCCATGGTGAAATGCGAGACTTGGAGGAAGGAAATATGCTGTGGGGCGCCTCCCTCGCCCACCAGCACCCCCCCTCCCCACTTGCTTCGCTCTCAGCAACTGCATCCCACTGAAAAAGCTAGATTTACAGGGCAAAAATAAACAAATTGTTCCAAGCTGAGAAGACACTTGCAAATTTCCAACAGCTCATCCAGACCCTTTATCTAGTTTTCCTTTTTTCACTTTAGTAACCTCTGCAGTAGAGTAAACTCTGCCTCAGGCCAGATCAGCTGCATTTGATTCTCTTTTGATATGAACTCACACACACACACACACAATGCACAAACAAAGCTTGTGTTTGATATTTGGAATCGTGTTAGTTATGCAACAACATTTAAGAAACAAAAATTGTTTTTATTAAAACTTGCATTTGTGTGTGTGTGTGTGTGTGTGTGTGCGTGTGAGCGGATTAATATTTCTGAGAGTGTGTGTGCGCATGTGTGACATAAATGGAGTGTGAATATTTGGAGCCCTGTATCCTGTTGGCCTCACTAAGAAAGTGTGGTTGCATTTGTGTGTGTGTGTGTGTGTGTGTGTGTGTGTGTGTGTGTGTGTGTGTGTGTGTGTGTGTGTGTGTGTGTGTG
>JBBPDB010000146.1:17853688-17867982 GCA_037974465.1 Brachypetersius altus
AGTGCTGGGCTAAGATTATCGCATGGTTTTCTATAATTTTCTATAATTAATTTTTGTACGCAAAATTGAATAGTTCATCCAAAAGTAGTCTATTGCATTTGTATTTTTAAAAGTACTCCTATACTTGCAACAGCTGTGTTCCCTTTAATACAGTTACACAGCTGCAGTTCAAATTTAAATCAAATATAAAACCAAAGCTAGTTGCCAGTGCAGGGCATTCATGTTTGATCTAGTTTGTTACAGAAAAGCAAGTTCCCTTCAGAGTCCAGAGCATTATAGCAGGGGGGACCAACTCTTGAAATCTATGTATATGAAAGCAGTGTAATTAAAGACCCTGTCGGTGTAATGGTCAAGCGTCCCAATAGTTTAATGCAATATATATATATACATATTATATGTACACACTCACAACACCATCAGTAATGCATTTATTTGTAAATAACACAATACCGCACCACATCATACAGCGTTTATGAGCCCACCTTGTCCTGAACTGAGCAAAGCGATGTCGTTTCACAGTGGACAAGTGGAACGAATGCATTTCATTAAAAACAGACAATCAAATTCCAGTCACAGAGCAGAGCACTTAGTGCAGTCTGGCTTCAAACGCCGGCTGACATCAATACTCTCGCCTGCGTGGTAGCGAGAGGAAGTGCGCGGGGTAAAATTGATGCCATTCGCAGTTCAAACCCCAGCCACTCTTCACAGTCATTTACAACTGTCACTTTTCACACCTTTAGCAAGGACTGTAGCAGGCCGCAGGAGTGCTGATAAGACTCTCCACTAACTTAGGATCCCTCCCCAACAGCCACACACATGATCACGCATAACACATACACACCAGATAGAAAACACACAGTCCTGGCAAAATGGAGAGAAAGAGAGAGAGAGAGAGAGAGAGAGAGAGAGAGAGAGAGAGAGAGGACTAGGAAGTATTCAAGAGAAAAATATGTGGCCGCGAAAGACACTGTTGGTGGATAAGCAGCCACGGGGCATAGTGCAGTGTCACAGTTATGGACAGTGTACAAAAGAAAACGGCCAGGAAATCCCCACACTGCGCGCACACACACACACACGCACGCACACACACACACACACACACACCTACTCTGACAACTGGAAAAACCCTCTCACCTGGACAGGTACATGTTAGAGGCATTAAGGACGGGCTCCTGACATCCTCTCTCGTCAGCAGGTTAAGAGCTGCTGCTTATGGCATGAGCTACACTGCACATACCATGTTTGGAGACACTTTTGAATTTGTTCTTTGTAAGTCTTATAGATGTAACAAGACACACTATTCACAATGTTGGTTTCACAATTCAGTATTCTCAAGATGATAATTGTATTCAGTTGCATTATAATTCACTAATTCTGTTGATGGGCAGTGTACGTTTAGCAGAAACCCTGCTTGGTGAAAAAGGAAGGTCTTTTTTCCGGTTTTCGTTCTCTCTAAGAAGCAAGGCGACAGAGAGCTGGAGAGCAGGGCAGTGGGCAGCAGTGGCCGTGGCACCCTTTTTCCCCGGTGGTGCCAGATTACATTTCCAACAACAGCTGCCTCCTTTGTCCGCTCGCAGTCGAGCCAAACTGCGCCTAAAATTTCATTTAATCTGCTGCAAAACCTGAGTGTCAGCCACTTAAATGGCAGCTAAAAGCAGTACTCTCAGATAACTGACTGACACTTGCTAATAATAGACCCCTGGCAACAGGGGAGCCGTGACGGACATTTTGTGTAACCGTAGAGGGGACCGCGGGCGCCTGGGAAACGGGGGAGTGGACGGTCTCAGCTCCCCCGCCGCTGGGCTCCCCTCACAAGGCCCTCGACCAAACCCGGCTGTGCCCCCCAGCCTGATTAGCCACTGCTAATACCACCAATGACCCCCTTTCCCTTTCTTTCAGCCCCAGCCGCCCATGCAACAATAGCCGTGCGCTTTTGTCTGGAGGTCTGGGGGGCAAGGAGGAGACAGAGGGTGAAAAGAGAGAGTGAGGAGAGAGAGAGAGACAGAGGGACAGGGGGGTGGGGGTAGGTCTGGAAGAAGCGAGAGTGGCAGAGGAGAGAAAAAGAGGATATGAATTACAGGTGATATAAAATGTTACCCTTCTGGACAGAAACCCTATAACCTCCGAAGGTCCAGACGCATTTAGGCCTTTGGTGGATTGGTAGATTTGGAACTGATCTGGTCAAGACTGCAGAAGAAATAAGAGGGGGCAGTAGGGGGAGGGCAACCAGACAGGGGGCAGCCAGGGGGGTTATGAGGGGAATGGAGAAAGGGTCAAGGAGCAACAAAGGGAGCGGGGACAGGTTGAGCAGCTTTCTGCAGTGTGGTGTCATTACACAAGGTCCTAACACGCCCAGCGTGGGAATCCGAGACAGGGCCCGGCAGGTCCAGGGCTGTGCCCTGAGCGAGAGCACAGCACACACAAACCGCCGTGTGTTTCAGAGCCAAATGCCCAGCAGACACACACACACACACACACACACACACATATATACAAACACACAGTTTCTCTTTCTCTCCTGTGTGCACACACACATGTGCACTTTCTCTCCCAAAGAGAAAGAGAGAGAGAGGGCAGTATTTATAGACAAGAGGAAACACCCAGTGAAAAATAAATGCACGCGCTGTGAAAAGGCAGAGGAAACAACAAGCAGAAAAGGTTGCAGCTCAGTGGCTGTGCGGACACACACACTGCACTCTCTGTTTTGATTCTCACTACCTGTTTTCTGCCTTCTGCCGCTCAGGTGCTCAGAGCAGCGGCGTCTAGAGTGGACACGTCTGGCAGGAAAACCTCTCCCCATGGGTTTCAGAGTGGGAGTAACAGAGAAATATAAAAAGAAAAGAAAGAAAGAAAGAAAGAATGAATGAAAGGAAGAAATGAAAGATTGAAATTTTATAAAGAGAGTGCCCACAGCTCATACAAGACCTTAGTGAGTCGTGGCAGGCACTGAGACAAGCATGACAATGGTCACATGCTAAAATACACACACACACACACACACACACACACACACACACACACACACACAACTGGTCTTTAGAACATGTTTTACAATTCAGTATGCAACACAAGAGAAGAGAAGAGAAGAGAAGAGAAGAGAAGAGAAGAAAAGAGAAGAGAACCCATATGATGTTGGCTACTGAAGGTACACACACACACACACACACACACACACACACACACACACACTTACTTCACTACACTAATGATTAAAAGTCCACTGACTGACTCCTCTAACAGTGTCCCTGGCCTTTGAAACTCCCTCATCTCTCTGCTCTGTTGCAGGCCTGGGTAACACTAGCCAGGCTCAGGTCTGGTATATATAGAATAGCAGAAGTGAGTGTTTGTGGCGGAGCTGCAGAGTTTACAGTGAACAGGGTAGGGGGGAGCCGGGTTAGGCAAATTAACCTCCCTCATCTAAACCAGTGTCACTGGCTGCGGACGAGCCAGCCGCTCTCTCTGTGCTGACACATGACGGCTGCGAGGAATCACAGGCTTAATACTGGCAGGCTGCCTCTCCAACTTGGCAGATCGTGGTCACTGGGGGGGTGGAGTACATGATAGAAGCAGGATTTAGCGTGCACTACACGCTGGCTAATGAGAAGCGGCCAGGCCGGATTTATTTGCATTAGAAGGTGCGGGGGCTACTCGGCCCCGCTATAAATTTGTTGTGCTATATTAGCTTGCGGCGTGTATACATGGAAGATAATTTGCTTAAGGCTGTTAGGTCTATTACACAATGAATATTGCTGGAGAGGGGAGAGCGACCAGCAAAGAGGGCCATTATTAGTGGTTATCTGATGAGGATCATGAATAATGATAGGAGTGTATTCCCTCGTTTGAGCGGCTAAGGTCTCCACTTAAATTATGAATACAGAACAGGGCTCATAAACAGCAAAGTGTCTGAGCAAAGTTACCACCATTCAGTGGCCAGCAGAGTTCTACAAGCCTCCTCCCCACCACTACACATACAAACTCTCTCTCTCTCTTTCTCTCTCTCTCTCACACACACAGAAAATCAATCCTGAACTGTGTCTGCCCTAAGAATCTATATTAGCTCTTACTGTTTTTTGTCCGTGCTCCTACGGGAAAGCTGCATGATGGTACACACTGTCTGAGATGTAAGTGGCCAGTGCAGAATACCCAGCTGACTGGGCACTGCTCACACCTGTGTGCTTGTGTGTGTGTGTGTGTGTGTGTGTGTGTGTGTGTTAGTGTGGATGGATGAGGTCAGTCCTCACTGAAGGGCAAAGGGGACACGGCCCACAGTCTATTGATCAGGCAGCCGGCTGAACAGCTAGTTGGTCCCTTCGGACACAGCCTTCTCCGCTCCACACACACACTACACTTCCGTTATTCTCCCCACTTACTCCATCACTTCTTTCCTCTCTACCTCTCGCTCTCTCCCACCTGCAGCAGGGCCTGGGCGGACTCAATGTCAAAGATTAAACCTCTTTTTTCCCATTTCTGTGTTAGAGGTAAATAAATAAAGAAAGGAGTGAAGGGGGAATGAAAGGCGAGGGAAGAGTATTAGCCAGTCCTTTAGACTGCGGGGCAGAGAGGGTCACCAGAGAATTGAGCGCTCCTCTGCTAACACTGCTCACACAGAGCTGCCTGGTCAAGTAGAAAAGGTGCATCTGTGTGTGGCAACAGGGGTATTTTATGTTACAAAAGGCCAAGAGAACAAAACATAACAGAGGAAGGAGAGAGAGAGAGAGAGCGAGAGAGAGGGAAGAGGTAGAGCACAGAGGAGAAGCTCAGAGCAAGTGAAACCCCAGTGGTCATCATGAATCAACCATGTGCAACATCAGAACAGCATCCTGTGCAGCTGTGTATGTGTGTGTGTGTGTGTGTGTGTGTGTGTGTGTGTGTGTGTGTGTGTGTATGTATGTGTGTCTGTCTCATCCAAACACAAATACTGAAGGCCCAAGGGGACCATACACCTGCCTAAACCACAAGACGTTTAAATTTAAGTAAACTGAAAGTTAAAATTTACAAAAAGATAAAAAAAACAAATGGTTCAATTTTTTTCCCCGGAACTGTCCGTGTAAAGCTAAAAGACTTTATGTACTCTGGGGCTGAGGGCTGAGTGTGTGTGTATATGTGTGTGTTTGTGTGTGTATGTGTGTGTGTGTGTGTCTCGCTTTGCACTGTGATGGCTGGTGTCAGTTTCAGACAGGCTTTCAGAGCTCTCTCTGGCACAGAGCTGGGCCCCAGTGACCAGTTGGCCTTTAAGGACATGAAAGGGGCCAGTATCACTGCTGCCGCCCCATTCAGCTTCACACAACGCAAACAAACAGGCCGTCAGCCACAGAGGGCCAGGGAGAGCCGGTGACCAGAGAACACTGCAGCCATGCAGCTCCAGCTTGGAGAGAGAACCCCTCAGACTATCTGCTGCAGCCATCTCCCCTGTCCCTGGCCACAAAGCTATAGAGTGCAAGAGTAGGGTGACAACTATTAGTCGATTAGTTGCAGGTGATTATGATGATGCAACAAGGTGTCATTTTCTTTCATATTTTTTTTCTAATTGGAAACAAAAGATGTCCTTTACACTGCGTGGGTGTTTCACAGTGAATGAACCAATAGAACTATTCTAAAACTACTACTAATTGCACAAATATATATTAAAGTTAGAAAAGTGTTTTCCCTCTCCTGTAAGGTTATCATTTTGGAGTTGTCACAACAGGAAACACAGAGGGCAATATGGTTTTTATTGTTTTGCTGCACCATAAAAGAACGAATTGCTTGTTGCACGTAAGTAACTCTGAATGACAGCAGGGGCAAAATGGCCATGGTTCAAACCAGCTGATTAATAGTATTATAGTCAGAAGGTAAAAGTGTATTTACTAGTTCAAATTATATGTAGAACATAAAAGTACGTTAATTATTTGTTTTAGTAATGGCTCTGGCATAAGTGTATAATGTGTCTAAGGAAGCCTGTTTGGGAAAACTGTCTGTTTACACTTACCTTCTGCCAGTCATTTTATGAGATACAGCCCTGCGTCACCTTATGCCTCTACATTTACATCTGATCAACCAAGGCGACTTGGTGGAATTCGGTAAGTGCCCTTCTCCGCTAACACACTGGAGAATAAAACTGATGTCAAAAATAAAAGTACTTAAACAAGAGTCAAGTCTAGAAGCATTTTTCAAAAAAAAAGAGAGAATTGCTACAAACGAAAAATAAGCTGCGGTCTTCCTGGACAGGTATATAAACCCAATACGCTCAAAGCATTGAACAGCTTGAATGGGCGACTTTACATTACAAATTGAGCATATTTTTAATCACAAAACTGTCTTCAGGTCGCTGGAAAATTCCTGGAAGCCCTCAAGACTATGCACCAATGTATGAACTGAACGGCAAGTGTTTATAGGCTTGTAAAGAGAAGTCATGAATGAACTCTGATGGGCACCATCGATTCTAGGGGCACGCTTTGTGTGTGAGAACAGGAGGCGGTTGCAAAGAGTTTCTGTAGTTCACCTCCTTAACCGCTAGAGGTTCAGTATCTTGAATCTTGACCAATGCACCTTTAATTGATTACAGTAATAATGGTTAGTTGCAGCTCTATAGGGAAGAAGCAGCTGAGGCAGTGTCACTGCAGACACTGCTCCATTGTACAAGCCATACTACAGCTGTAAAAATAGCTGGAGAGGCAGTGACTGTACGGCTACTGATACAGCATCAGCTCCAGCACTGAGGTCACCCCCCTCCACACACACACACACACACACACACACACACACACACACATACCTTCTACTCAGAAACCCCCGCCACTGCCTGCCGCCTCACGCATGCGGCCGACCAGCAACTTATCAAAGGCATTAACAACTTTCTGTTAAAAGGCTATAAAGTCTGGCAGGGGTCAGAGTTCATGCTGTCAGTTCTGGAGAGCAGAGCAGCGCGGCTTATGGAATCAGAGTAATGCGTTTAACAGTGCGCGGTTATAAAAATGGAAAGTTAAAAAAAAAAGAAGAAGTGTGAGAGAGAGAGAGAGGGTGCGAAAGAGAGAGAGAGGGAGAAACACTCCTACACAGGCGTGTGTGTGCATGTGTGCGCCGGGAAGCCGGAGCCGTAAAACAGTGAACAAAGAGCAGCCAGGCTGGCACACTGAGAGAAGGAAAGAGAAAGAGAGAGGGAGAGAGAGAGAGAAAAAGAGAGAGAGAAAGAGAGAGAAAGGAAGAGGGAGGGAGGAAGAGTTGCCCGCGGCATGCCAAGATGTCAAAACTGTCTCAGCAGCTACAGAGGGATGCAGACAAAGGCAGAAAGTCAGCCACTGTTGCTATTGATTACTCTTCACTGCAGAACACTCGGGAAAGGGGGAGGACAATGGAGCAGGATCAAGCTCACATACACATATTGCTTCACCACTCCACAAAGACTGGCACCAGCTCCCGCTCTGATTCAAACCATATCGCCGGCACTCCAGCCCTTTCAGGCTACCCGAGAGCCGCTCATCAGAAAAGCAGCTCTGTGAAATTGAACAAATTCTGAATATGCATGAAAGTAACTTTCTCGAGAAGGATCAGAGTGTTTTGGCAGATGTGATGAAGCTATCAGGTTCCATTAAGGGCACTGATGTGGCTCCTGATAGCCCTTCTGCAGGAAGATTAGCAGGGGATTGCCGCCCAACTCACTCTCATGGACACAGTCACTCACACACACACACACACACATACACACTCTACAAACTCTGAGGCCAGAGAGCCCTCGTTTGGGCAAAATGTTAATAAAAGGCACTTTACCAAGACACCACACAGCCCAAAGCAAACATTACAGATCCTCTGGCCTCTGAAAGCAGCTGAAACCAGGCATGCAGCAAATACTTCAGCCATTCCCCAGACTCGTCTTAGCAAGTTGAGGAACAGCGGGCGCAGGAGAGAGAGAGCACACGAACCAAATGGAGTGAAGGAAAGGATAAATAAACAAAAAACTTTGTCCAGCTTTTCTCACTTCATCACAGCTTTAGTGCACTCCAGGAATGAAGGGAAGCTCCAACAGAAATACACAGTGGTTTATTGTAGTATTTTGTACATTAAGTGAGAGACTTCATCTTTGCTTATCTAAACAGACACATCTACCATTGGATGAACCTTGGAGTGGAAAGTGCCATCTAGGTAACAATACAATACTCTTACGATATTTTGATCACTGTACAATATTACTGCAATCCTTTACATTTTACAGTACACCAAGTACACCACAAATCTAACCTATGAGATAAAAATGTTAATAATATTGCAATTATGAAATCATAGTATTGGTCCCACAAGTGGGAAATTTACAATATTGCTACATGCAATTTTGCTAATACAATTTTGTTAAAAAAAAATACACAATAAATAGACCAACACGCTTTTATAAAACAGTCACACACTGGCAGTAAATAACACAGAAAGGTTAGAATAACACAAAAGTAAAACAAGAGCAGAAGTGCAATTTGGCCCCCTGTTTAATTCAAGCCAATTACACCTCGGTGAATGCCCTTGCACTGGAAAGTGAGGGGGCAGGCTGCAGCAGGCCAGCAAGCGACCACAGGTGGCCATGTGAATCTGGAGGGCATGTGCATTTATCATCAGACCCAATCTCTCGGCCCCCATGCAGGAACAACAAAATATGCCACAGTAAACATAATCCATACATCACTCTGTGCTACCTCCAACCCCATTAGCCCAGCCTCCCTCCTGGCATTAGTAGTAGTACGGCCAGTCCACAGCAGAACGGTGGACAATGATCACTCCCTGCCTTCCACTCTCCCTCCACTTTTGGTGACCAAAAGATACCACAGGGGAAAAAATGGAAGAACTGCTTCAGGGATTCGGTATGGCCATTCAATTATGTGGAAAAAAAGTTGTATAAATGCAACCAAATCAAATGACAGCCTCTTTGAACTGAGAATTCCTGGCCTTAACTTATTTTCAATCGAAACACTTGCGTCACAGATTCATTTATCAGCCAGATGGAGGGAGCACCAGTCGATGTTTGATCACATATTTGCAGTGGATTTCAACCGATTCTGATCTTAAGGAGTGATTTTGAAACACCAGTAAGTGAAAACAGACTAACACACTTTAATATTTATTCAGGAACAGTGACAAATAACTAACAAATTGCTATTAATCAGTCAAGTTTTGCTTCCAAACCAAACAGCTTCTTCACTGAGTTGTATCTGTCCCATGGCAGCATCTGCAGCATGGGGTACAGTTCTCTGATCCCTGATCACGTTACGTGGACTGCAGCCACACAGCCGCTCTCTCCTCACACCACAACATTAACATTCACAGTAATGCCAGCAGCCCCACATGGCACACACACACACACACAATCGTGTAAGTTCGGAAGCCGGGCAGCCGCTTGGCATAATGCCGCCAGACCTTTGCGTCTTCATGTAGACCACGACCAATGTCATTCTGCACAAATACTCACTAATACACGAATAATGCATTCCACTTTATAGGTTATACACATTCCCAGCCACTCACCCTGTTATTTCACAGTTGGTCTGAACACAGATATGTTAATATGCTGGTCAGCTTGCCCTGGCCTCTGGAGAATGCTGCAGTTAAATTTAGCTGGTTCGAAAAAGATTGTCTAAAAAAAACCACACCATGTATCAATGTTCTGGACCAACTGCTCCCTATAGTCTGCACACAGACACTCACACATATAAATGTGATTGGTGTCCATGCGGCTAGAAAATGCACTATAACTGAATCAAGCAATTGAAAAATACATTATATGCAACGAAATATGAAGAGGATTTACTGTAAGACAGACAGTCCAGAAAATATGAACTGATACATTAAACCGCTGAATGCAGTTTGAAAGTATATATTTGCACTTTTAATCAAACGTTTACAAGCATTCAGTCACTCGCTGTCCACCAGTGAAGCCCTGGCAGCATAATGCTTCTGTGTTGATGCATGAAGGTTCTGGAGGGCAGTAGGCCAATAAGAACAGAGCACTAAGGCAGGTGTTTACCACCGTTCTGGCCAGTAGTGCCCTATGCTCTCTCTGTGCCATTCACCTTTGATACACGGTTTGCAGCAGGTGGAGATGAGGGGTGTGCCTGTGATAAGAGGGAGCAAATTTATGACCCTCTGTATCTGAAGACAGGAAGCAACGCCCCAACACCACCCCCCCAACCCCATCCCTGTCCCATATGACCTCCATTACACTCAGAGAACAAGCACAGACACTCTACTGCACCACACTTGCCAAGGAGCCAGAGTGGCTATTAGGACCGTGGCATGTCCCTCAGAGAACCAGAGCCAGACCTGGTTAATCAACAACTACAAAGCTTTAGAGAGGTTAAGTGGTCCATGCTAAAGAACCAAACTCAATCAATAACTGAGAGCTTCGCCAAACTACAAATTGGCACTGGGCTTCTTTGAGCGTCTTCCATCCCAAACAAAACCTGGGCCCAGGCTGGAAAGAAATGATTGAGTCATGAAACTGGCTTCCAGCAGGACCTAAGAAGGGAGGGGTGGAAGACTGGGGTGATGAATAACCAGACTTGGGTCAGCACTGGCCTAGGGTTCACTGGCCATTCCTCAGAGGAAGAGGAGAAATCAATGGCATCCGCCACTGACTGGAGTAAGTGGGTCATACATCAGGGGTCCAGGGGTCCAGCGCTGCTTAGCGAGCGCCGGCCAGGCAGCCAGTCATGCTGGAGCACAGCCGGCAGTGACAGGCAGCAGAGAGGAAATGCCCCAGCTAGGGCACGCTCAATATGTGTCCCTTTCCAGCTCGGCACACATGGCTCTAAAGCCCGGCCGTGTCCTGTGTGCTCGCCTGCTCCAGCCTTCAACCTCCTGCCTGACAGGTTTTAAAGACTTTAAATGCTCACAGTAAAACTGCTGCACCTCAGGCACTGGTGCAATACATTTTTTACAAAGTA
Source organism: Brachypetersius altus (assembly GCA_037974465.1). Taxonomy (NCBI): domain Eukaryota; kingdom Metazoa; phylum Chordata; class Actinopteri; order Characiformes; family Alestidae; genus Brachypetersius; species Brachypetersius altus. The sequence goes on from JBBPDB010000146.1 coordinate 17,864,590, forward strand.
ACTCTTTTCTGTTCCAATAAGCCTTTTTCATGTTAAATTGAGTCCCTCCTTTACTACCTCCTCTTTTCATTCACTGTCGGGGGATCCACAGGTTACTGCCGTTATCAGAACTAGCCTTTCATTTTCTTCTTTGCATTTTGTTTTTCTTCTCCAGAAGTCCTCCAAGGTAAGGCAAGATGACAGAGCCCTGGCTACAAGGCCAGCTAACCGGTCTAAACTGGTTCTGGCATGGGGGGTGGGGGGGTGGAGGGGTGCGCTGGCAGAGAGAGTTGTATCGTCGTTCTTTGCCTTTAGCCAAAAAGGAACCGTTGATGTATCATCGGCAGGTACAGCAAGAGAAGGAGAGCGAGATGGGGTGAGAGCAGGAAGAAGGGAACAGGAACAGATAGAAAAGGGGACGAAAAGCAACAAGAAAGACAGAACGCAGGGAAGAGCGGAAGAGAGATTGAAAAGGCTAAAGAGAGCACAGGCTATGACACTGTCTCATCAAATGCCTGGACTTCAGCCAAGTTCATCTGTTAATGGACAACCACCGTAGGGCCCCACCCCTCCCCCTCCAACCGACACACTCCTCTTCCTCCCCTCCCCTCCCTCCCTCTCACTCTCTCCAACTCTCCCAAACACTCTCTCTTTCTCTGCCTCCCTTCTTTTCTCCCAGAAAAAAGCTAGACATAGATTATTCCTGTGCCTTTCCCTTTCTATTCAAGATAAACAAAGTGCTTCAGGTTCAGGGCACACCCTGGGACCCCTGACAAAGCAATCTATCATCCTGTCTGGCTGAGCCAGTCTGACCACACTGAGCCTGAGGAGACTAATGGGACCGCTGGACAATTTTGCCTTTGTGCGGCTGCCCCCTCTGCTCCAGCGCCCCCGTTTCAATGGCCCTTCACAGACACAGATGTGCTTGACCAGTCCCTCTGAGGTCTGGCTATATCCCTCTCTCTCTCTCTCTTTCTCTCTCGGCCCACACAACCACACAACCAAATTCATGGTGGAGGAGTGAGAAAAAGACAAAAAAAAAAGGGGTGGGGGGGCAGAGACAGAGAGAGAAAGAGCAAGTTGAAGAGCGGTTAGCATCAGCCCCAGACGTGTTGAGACACATGCAGCTTCTGGATGTTCCCAGGGAATGACATGCAATGGAGAGAATGAAACTTAAGTGAGTGTGTGGGGGGAGAAAAAGAGAAGGATAGAGTGTGAGAGATGAGAAAGGATAACAGGAAGCTTCAAACTGTATTTCAGTTGTTGCTTACAGGGATTTAAGAAATTTGTTGTTTTTCATTGTCTATACTTCTTTGTTTCTATTGGAAACCAGTGAAGGCACTGCAGGTCCTTGTTCTGATAAATGCTTTTTGAATCAATTGATAAGTTTTTAAAAATGTCAGCGCTTTGTTGAAGCAACCCTACTCACGAGAGGACGCAGCAGCGCTGAGTACTGTTACTGGCTGCTGTCAACAAGCAGAGGCCGACATGGCACCGGGCCTGTTGTTCCGGCAGCTATCTGATACTGAACAAGGATTAGGGCAGAAAAACATAAAGCACCCCTTGTACTTTAAACAACAACATAAAGCGTCCTCCAGACTGGTAGTGTGTGTTCTGAGAGATGAAGGGAAAAAATGTGCAGGACAAGTTCATACCGCTTGTGTGTGTGTGTGTGTGTGTGTGTGTGCGTGTGAGCTTGAGTGTGTGTGTGTGTGTGTGCTCAGGGAACAGGCTGGAGGCAGCAGCGTCCTTTGGGGATAGGTTCCTGTTCAGAGCACAAACAGACACGGTTCACAACCCACCGCTGTGAAACAAACAGTCCAGAGCCTTCGCCAGGATCTAAACCTGTCTCACACACACGCATGCATGCACGCACACATACATACACCGCACACTCTGATCTGCAGCTACAATCCTGTGTACTGTCCAGGACGCACCACTCACAAAACAAACAGCTTTCCCACCGAGCCGCAAGTCTTCAGTCTGGTAACCCTCCTTCACTCTTAAAACTAAAGGGCTCAGAAATGGTTCTTTGGTGTGATTTCAAAAGACTGTTTCTTTGAGGAGCCATTTTTGTATACGTGTGAGGGAAAGAACTTTTTAAAAAGAATGAACACAATTATGGCCTATTTGTTGAATTTAACCCATAATGTGATCTGTGCATAAATTACAGTGTGTTTTAAACATTGCGGGGGTTTTTTTCATGTATGCCGATCACACATTCACTTATTTCTATTTAGAAAAATAACGGAATGTTTCTTCTGACTAATGTTTGCAAATGACTGTATTTTAATATTTAAATTTGTTGAAACATCAGTCATTGCTAAGATTCTTTTTGACGATGCAGACTCATCCTGCTGATACTGAGTATTAATCATGTAAAAGATTAATTTATGACAAATGTATATAACTAATTATATAATTACATAATCATATTATAGATTATTACGCAAGTTCAATTAAATGTACTATATGGCAACCTCCCTGCCTCTGTCAACAAGAGCACAAACAAAAAAGTAAGGGACTAAAGAAATGAATGAGACAGATATAAGAACACTAATGACAGGTAAACAGACAAAGCGAGTGGGAAAGAGCAGAGAGGGGGGGGGGAGAGAGGGAGAGAGAGGGAGAGAGAGAGAGAGAGAGGAAGAGAGAAAATGATCCATTTTCTAGTCAACTAATCAGGGAGCATAGAGGCCTAATCAGGCTGTAATACAGAGATCAGCAGTGGAGAGTAAGACAGTTCGAACAGAACCTTGCCCACTCTCTCAGCCCACTAAACCTTCAGCGCCATTTCACCATTTCTTTACCCATTTTGGAACGATAAATTATCCATTAGATTTCATCATATCTTACTAAGGCAATTACATCAAGAAAATGATAGCGTGTGTGGAATCAATTATGCATGCCCTTGGCCGGAGACCAGAGGGCCGGGAAGTCGAAGAGGGCAGATCCACTCCACAGACACATGTACACACACACACCCACACACGCACACACGCACACACGTATAATACATACTCAAAGACACTCATACATTCAGTCACACACACATACACACAGACAGAAACTCACACCACTACAAACCCCACACATACACACAAGCACAAAAAACCCACACATGCACACACACACAGACACACACAGACACACACAAATAAAAAAGACCCTGGATCTCACAGATGTGCCCCATCAGTTCATCTTACTGCCTAAAAAGTTCATGCACTTAATAATTTATTTGTGTTCTGGATACGGTTTCCCAGCTGAATATTAACAACTTTGAAGCGTGCTCACAGCCAGGGTAGGGCTAAAAGAGTCCTGAGGAAACAGTGCCTGCTGGGTCCCCCTGGCCCAGGCTCTCCAACCCCCCCATCCCCCCCCAAAAAACTAAAAAAGAAACACACTGTCATGAGG
>JBBPDB010000146.1:17867992-17884853 GCA_037974465.1 Brachypetersius altus
CGAATCCCCCCCCCCCCAACACACACACAGATAGACACACACATCCCCTCCACTCCCCCTCCCTCAGTCTCTCCCGCCCTCCGCCAACGTGTCCATTAGAGAAACGCACTGTGCTCCACCGTGCCATACACAACTTATTTTTCCCCTGATTAAAAATTCCTTTTCATCACAATGTAGGTTTCAGCACTCCCTTGAAGCACTTCACAGAAAGTTGGTAAGGAGAAAGGAGAGAGAGAGGGAAAAAACTAAATATACAGCGATAAAAAAATAATAAAAGGGAAAAATTACCCCCTTGAGTTTTTGTTTTGTTGTTATTTTTTTCCGTTTTTTTTTTTTATTTGTTTTGTTTGGTTGAGTTTTCTTTCATTTCTGGTTTTTAATTCATTTGATTGACATCTTTGTTTTTGTTTTTTGTTTTTTTTCCCCCCTTTGGCTCTATTGCATATGGAAGTTATTGTCTTCGGGGAACTGCACAGCCAGATACAGAGCAAGCGTGTGAGTGTGTGGGTCCACTGGCGCAACGGCTCCCATCATAGCCACATGTCTGTATGTAGAGAATGTAGAGAATGACAGTGTGGAAGAATACATTAATTTCTCTTCTCACAAAGTTAACAGACAAATCACTCAGAAAATGACACAAAGATTAGACCCTTAGCAATGCTGTGTGCATGTGTGTGAGTGTGTGTGTGTGTGAGAGAGAGAGTGAGAGAGAGAGAGAGAGAGAGAGAGAGAGAGAGAGAGAGAGAGAGAGAGAAAGAGAGAGTTTGTGTGTGTTTGTGTATGTGCGTGTGTTTGTGTGTGTATGTGTGTGGCGGCTGGTCAACATCTGCTTCCACACAGAAGAGGGAGGGTACATAAAGGTCTGGCTGTCTGCTGAGCTTTACACATATACATCCCCCAGCAATGGAGATTGCAGTATGTAGAACCTAACATGTGTGTGTTTGTGCTGTAGATGAGAGAGCTCCAGTAAATTGCTGTGTGTGTATATGTGTGTGTGTGAGTGTAAGGTGTGTATATGAGCTTGTGTTGCCAGGCTGAGGCTGATCAGCAGTGATTAACTGCAGCGCCGGATGCAAAGCGCATTAATGAAGGGGTGCAGAGTCATCATGTAAATTAAATATGTCAAATCTCCCGGTAAACTTTCAATCTTCACACGCAAAACGCTGCTTTCATTTACATCCTCCATTTTTTGCAGGGAAAATAAACTGCAAGCAGTATAAGCAATTTCCACCTTTTCTCTTTTTTGTGTTATATTCCCTCCCCTGTGTAAGGGTGTGCACACACACACACACACACACACACACACACACGCCGCTCCCTGCAGAAGGTCTGACAGGCCGCACTGATGTGTTCGGAATGCACATGGTAATAGGCCAATCAAAAATGCAAAACAATTGGCAATTACTGAGAGGATCTAATGGTCATTAGAATTTACAACTAGGTAATGAACTAAAGTCTGCCCATACCATGCATATTCATAAAGCAATTTAGGCTTTGAAGATTAAAGAAGTGCTTAAAATTCAAATGAGCCTGAGCAAATTATCAGTAAGATTCAGTCAGGAAGTAGGGGCTTTATGTGTATGTATGTGAGTGTGTGTGTGTGTGTGTGTGTGTGTGTGTGTGTGTGTGTCTGTGTGTGTGTCTGTGTGTGTGTCAGTGTGTGTGTGTGCGTGCACATGTGTGTGTGAGGGAGCAAGAGAGCTTGAGTGCATGTTTGTGCATGTGAATGCAATCATGTGTGATTCTGAAAGCATGTTGCTTTATTTTTCCTGTTAACAGGAAAACTGCACTCTCCAACGTGTGTGTGTGTGTGTGTGTGTGTGCGTGTGTGTGTGCGTGTGTGTGTGTGCGCGCGCGTATGTTCAGAGACTCTACAGTGCTATAATTCTCACTCTCCATGCCTCTCACTTCAGAAACACTGTAAAGCCTGGCTTTATCAACCTGACTTAGAGTTCCTCTCTTATCGTCTCGGCTCTCTCAGAACAGAGAAATGGTATTTCATTAACGCTGTTCGTTGCCAGTGCTGAGATAATGCCATCACGAATGATAATCTGAAAAGTATTCAATAATCTACTGTATAGTAGTGCATATATAATGAGCAACAGTCTTAGTTGCAGTGATGGAGGCGGTGGGTAAGGCAAAAATGCAATATTAATTACATCTGCAGTAATAACACTAGATATGCTGCTTGGAATTTGCATTAGTATAAAAATTGGCGGGATACAAAAAAATGTGGATTTTTAGAAATGCGGTAACAATGGCAAGCTTCAGAAACAAGGACAAGCGGAAAGAAATCCCAGACAGGGGAGACAAAAATGGATTCCATAAAGCATGATACGTTGGCTCTGGAAAACAATACATGGATTATGTTCAAATGTAAAATGTAATTAAATTGGTAACCCTCAACAGTGTTTGGCCTGTTTCATCCTTCGATCATCTAAAACTAAAGCAATTAACTGATTGGTGAGCTGGGGGGGGGGGGGGGGGCAGTCTAACAGGCATTCCTGAGCTGGGTGAGGGGTCATGACCCTCATAGGCCCAACCAGTGCATTGCAGGATTATGCCACTGCTCTAAATAAGACATTTATCAGGGCCTGCAAACCTAGGAACAGCCAGAAAGCTGCAAATATTCAGATCTGATGACACACACAGACAGTGATGTTTATTTATTCATTCTGATTCATTCTGACCAGTGGGTGTATGCCATCGCTTTTTTTGTAAGCAAGTCAATTTTTAAAGTACACATACGGATACAGGAGGTACTTACACTGCTATTTGAATAGCTGTAGATGTTTCTGTTCAAATATTTGTTTCCTAGGATGTGGCTTTGTGTGCCATATGCATAATAGTAACAATAAATATAATTAATACTTATCATTAAACAAACAGAACCCTATGACATAATTCAATTTTTCTGAGGTAAAATGACACTAGGGGCCGTGAATATACAAATAATAAGAAATGAAAAAAAGATGACTGAAGCACATCATGGGCTCCTGTACATTTCTATTTTGCATATGACTTACATAAACATCTGCAGTCATGATGCAATCCTTCTCAAAAGTACCACATTCATTTTCCTTCTGCAGCATTTCAGTCGACACACTGCCTCTGTTTACCTCCACTACTGAAGCCACAACACAGACACACCATGAATATGCACGTATTCACACACACACACACACACACACACACACACACACACACACACACAGCGATTCGCTACAACCAGGCAAGGACCCAATACTAACATGAGCAGGCAATCAACCAGTTCACACACAAATACAAAAAGGAACTACACACACACACACACAAACACTTCAGTCTTGGCGCTCACTTCTTTAAACAGGCACATGTGTGAGGGGTGTGTCATAGACTTGTGTGGAGTGAGGAAGGCTCCTTAAGCCTGAGCATCAGATGCCGATGGTGATACAGCAGGAATTACTCCAGACTCACTGACAGACCTCGGAACAGCCGTCCCACTTTAATCTAAACTGTGCAACTGGTTGAGAGTGGGTAGTCAGTATTCCACCTTTATCTGAGTAGAGAAGCCGAGTGTAATAAAGAGATGGCCTATTAAGTGAAACAGAGCTGGAAGAAAAGGAGAGAAGAAGAAAAGGAAAAAAGCACAGCCCCGAAGGTGTCTTCAGAGACTCAACTTCTGCCATTTGTAACCATTATAGCCCAGATGAATTGATCGCATTGAGCATCTTGGCTGGCAGAATCTGCAAGTGAGTGGCACTGCTGGTCAAGGTGACCTCACACACTCACAGTGGGAAGAGAGAGAGGGAAAGAGAGAGAAGAAGAAAAAGAAGAAGTACGTATAAGAAAAAGAGAGGAAGGCACATTCATGCAGAAACACAGCGGTGTTAGTCTTATGCTTCTGAAGGCAAGCGGCTGCCACAAAATGAGACCAACATAATCTAAGGCATGTGTGTGTGTGTGCGTGTGTGTGTACAGTAAAACAGTAAAGGTAAACACAGTAGTAAAAGCTGGCCTCACTGTAGCCCACCCCAGGCCGCCAGTCCCGCTCTGTGCCAACTCTTCTCTGGCAGCGTCCACCGAGGGATGTCCTGTTGCAACACTGCCAACTCACGTAGCCTTTCATGTTCTACCGCGTCCCACCCGACACACACACACTCTCTCATGGACACACATGCCCGCTCTGTTCTCAGTAACCACAAACAAATGTAAAGACCAACACACACACACACACACACACATAAAGCACAGTCATTCTTTACCGTTCCTCCAGTGTTTCCAAAAGCCCCCTCTGTAATCCAGTGGGATTTATAAATACACTTTGTAGTACATAAACATTTTTATGGACTCATTCTCTAAAACATCTGACATAATTTGAGAGCTACACTACAACGAAACTTGGAGGGTCTGCACACATCCATCCACACATATACAGACATGTGAGAGGGTTAAATCTCATACAAACACACATGCACGCACACGCACACACACATACATACGCACATACATACACACACTACAGCACCCCAAAGTACAACTCCAGTCTTTTCCCTTCATGTAGAAAAAAGAAAGGCAGTTGTTACCTATCCAGAGTAAGAGCCATTAACTAGGAGAAAGCTATCTGCCTCTTTTAGCAAATAGAAGCACCTTGTTTCTTTAGAATGTTTATACAACACTTTGAATTAGTCTGGTTTAGAGATGCGCTACATGGATCTTGTGGTAATTTGGGAGGAACGACAGATGCAGATTGGCAAGACACAAGCCTTTCTCTTCTCGCGATGGAGAAGCCGCTATTGTCCTGGGGTGGGAGGGTCTCGGGGAAGAAGCGTCACTGGGTGGTGAGAGCGAGAGGGTGGCACTGTGCCAGGCAGTGCCCGTCTGGCTGCTAAATACCTTTGTTTCCCGCAAGCTGGTTTTCGCCGCAAAACCAGGTGAAAAGAACAATTATGAATCCATGATTTGGGGTTCAAAGGGGCAAAAAATATCCTCTTTCTTTTATATTTATTCATTTCCCCAAACTCGATAATTATTTTTTAAAAATAATATAGAATGAATGAATTTTTTTCTTAGCTTTTTTTTTTGAGGGAGGATCCTTTTTTAAGCAATGCAAAAATACAGAAGCCCCGCAAATGTGTGTGCCACGGTACATTAAATGAAAAAAAGCAAACGAACGAAGCCCATATACCCCCCACAGTACACAGCCGACTGGATCATGCAAATCAATGCTGAGGATGCTGGATATCACAATGCAATCTGTGAGCGACGCTCAGAGTGAGATCCACCCAAACACCCAACTGCTCCATGAGAAGAGAATTAAACATTATCATCCACCATTATTAAACCTTATCCCTGAGGACAGTGCTATGCATCTCTCTCTCTCTGTCACACATGCACACATACTCCTGTCTTTCAATATATTTATAAGGCTCAAAGAAGAATTGTACACACTTGCTGGTATAGCTTGAGTACAGACACACACACACTCACGCACGAGCACAGACACACACACACACACACACACACACACACATACACACACATACACACACTCCCACACTCACAGTAGCAAGGTCTGAAGCCTCAGTTTTTTTAAGAGTCTGTGGAGCAATCATGCCAGTGAAAAGAAATAAAATCTGGCATTCTTTAGAAAATTAGAGGGGAGCTTCCATTTCAATGCATATTCATAAAGAGCACCTTTGCAGGCTCACCATCGCGGCTTGGCGAAGACATGCTTTTTTGTCATGCGGCGAGCCACTTCCTGATAATTCATTTTCCTGATAGTGGGGAAAAAAGACATGCTGGAAGATGCGGTGTATGGGTGTATTCAGAGGTGAAAGCACTGTCGCATACACACACACACACACACATGCATCTGTCTATGCCCAAGTCTCGGCACAAATAAAAGGATTTTTCGCTCTTGTAACGCCAAGACAACTCTGCAGACACACACACACACACACACACTTTCACGTTTTCAAGTGCCTCTACAGCAAGTACATCCCAACCCATTTATCATGACTGTCGTCACAAAGATGCCATGCACACATCCACATGCAATAGCAGAGAAGGACAGAGAGATTCCAGTGAGTGCTGTAGATTGCATTCATTGTAAGAGCTACTATGTTCAAGCCCACCAGCAAACTATACAGGCCAGTCCCGACAACTTTTAATCCACTTCAAAATACTTTTTGCCAGGCCTCTCCTTCAAGCCTCTCCTGAAGATTTCCGCTCTGATGACAGACGACCATGTTTGAAAAGGTAGGTGATTTCAAAAAAGACAAAACTAGACGATAACGAATAAAGGGAGGAAAATGCTCAAATTGCAGGGGTCTTTGTTAAGCCACTCATCCGGGTCACATTTTGGCACAGAAAATTGCTGGCAGCTCATATGCCAGGCAATCGCACACAGTGTAATTGATTCAATATTAATTGGATGCCCCTGATTTACACTGACGGCTAAAGCCGTATGAAGAATGAAAAAGAGAGAGAGAGAGAGAGAGAGAGAGAGGGAGAGAGAGAGGGGGAGAGAGAGGAAAGCGTTGAAAGCCAGCCTAGCAAAGACCATTTAAAAAACAATTATCTGCATTGAGGTCCATTCTGCATGGCTGCAGCGTTCGTCTGAACTAATCGGTTGATCTATTGCAGAGCAGTCATAATTTCTAAAGGAACACCATGGCAAGAGACAGTCCCGAAAGCTGCCTGTTAAAAAAGTTCACCACTCCAAATGGCCACATGCTCAGAGCCAAAGTAAATTCAATCTGTCATGTAGGCACATTTTTGGACAATGTGGCTCAAAACAGGAGACTGCAGGATGTCACTTGCATAATTTTTGCATATTATTACAAGTCTTGCATGGCGCTACCTGATTTTTGATAACCATTTTCCTCCCCCTCTTCCAGTGAGTCTTAGGGTAAAATAGATAATCTCATTTAGGGATTAATAGAATGAAAGTGTACAATTAAGGAGGACTTGCCACAGTCCACATCTACATTCAGAGAGAAGGGGAAAGGACAGAAGAGAAGAGAAGAGAAGAGAAGAGAAGAGAAGAGAAGAGGAAAGGGGAAGGTGAAGGCTGCAGAGTCGATTAGCCCTATGTTTTCTGGCTGGGCCCCCCAACCAGGATACATGGCCTATTTGGGGCAGTATGCACACGCACACATACACATACACACACACACCCTTCCCCATTGCCCCTATTCAGAGTCCATTCCTCTGTGACAGGTACTGCCTTTCGTCTCACTGAGCTGCTCTATATGGCAATTGTGATGTTACATCACACATGCAGCACTCCATATTTGGTGGTTTGAACAACACTTCAAAACCTAGCTATAGGACTCACTGAATTTTAGGAATATTGTTCCTGATGTATAAAATAATGTGCAGACAGCTGCAACAACAATAATAATAATACTTCTAATAAGCACACGTTATTCTTGTTTACATATGCATTGTATAGCCTTACCTAACCTTGAAGTTATTACCTCTAATTAATATCTCTTTTGACCAGTCAGGGTAGCGCATTCAATAACACACAGAGGGGCTGTTGAAGTCCTTTTTCACAAAGCTGTTTTAAAACATAAGAACCACACATAATACCAATGACCCAATGCTATCAGCTGAACCCTGTAACATTATGATGTAAATGAGCTTAATAACCCAGTTTAGCGGCTGACAGAAACAAGAAACGTGTGCACGATGGCTTGCGCATATAAAGGGTTGTATAATTTGTGCTGAAGCGGCATCAACATGTTTAAAACAAAGGGGTTAACTAGACATAGCTGACCCCGCTTACCACCCTTATCCATTAAGACCTAAATCAATCTAATGTATGCGCTGGCTACAGGAACCACAGAGAAGCGCGTGTCTCGTCAGACTGTATTTACAGCACCTGGGCTTGGATTTTTCCTGGAGTGCAAAGGAGAAGAACACTTCTGTGATATAACTGCGTACCCAATAATTAGCCCTCAATGAGGGTGAGGCCCACATGACTGTAGATGGGACTGACTGGGCCTAAGGCACTTCCCGGAACCTGATCTTTAAAGCAGACTAGAGAATGGACCAATGTAAGGCCAGGGCAGAAAAACAGGCTGGAGAGACTCACTCACACTTTTTCTTCTCTCAACAAACGCTCTCTGTAAATCACCTCTTGCAGCCACACACACTCTCTCTCTCTCTCTCTCTCTCACACACACACACACACACACACACACACACACACACACACTCATATAGTCACCGAGATCACATCTCTAATGTTACATGAAGCACAATAATGGCTTACTTCACTAAAGCTAGCCACTCAAGGCACGGGGAGACTTATGACCACCGTGGGTCACATTTTAACACACCAGATTCCAGACATTTCTTTTTTAAGGTTGTTTACAATCAAAGTGATAAACTGTCTTGTTTGGTTCTTTGTTTCCATAGCAGTATTTCATGTTTTCCCATGCCTTATTTAGTGCAGGAAGCAAACCACTGAAACTCACTCTAATTAAAATACGCAAAAACTAAAACAAATAATTAGTGGTGTTAAGATTCTTTAAATAAGTGACTGTCCCCTAACATCTGAAAATAGCCGAATGGCCTTCCATTTCCTTTCCACGTTTTTTTCTTTCTTTTTTTTTTTTTTATTTTGGTCAGAAAGTGAAAATGTGCAGGCATACATTTACACGGATAAGATGTGGCCGTGTAAAAACCGCAGTGAAATCAAGATGCATCTGTGGAAACCACATGAGAGAGCATAAGCAGTGCAGAAAGGCATTTCCCACGGGCCTGTGGACACACACTGAGGGAATGGCCTCTCCTGTCACACCACGATCTCCTTCAACCAGCCCTCCAGCGCCCAAACTGCCCCATCTGTATTGCAGCTCACTGTCTCTCTCTCTGTCCCTCTCTCGCTCTCCCTCATTCCCTAATTCTCTTGGCGTGGATGTGCCGCCCTCCTGACACACCCTCGGTGTTCCACTTTGGCTGATCACAAAATGGCAACATAAGGTTAAGACAGGATAGGCCACTTCACCACTGTACTGGATTTGATTAGTATAGGAAAGAAAAACATTCAATCTCAGGCTAATACCTGAGCAGAGTTAACTGTTTAACTGTTAAGAAAGACCAAAGTTTTCTGAAAGAAACGGAGGAGACTCGCTCAAGCGCCAAAACAAGCATACCGTCAATGTCTGAGATACATGATGTATGCGGTACGACTGAGTTTAATTAACAAAATCCCACCCAGTCAAAGAGCAGAATGAGAGCCAGGCTGATTCCAAACTGCGATGAGCTCCAGACAATAAATCAGAACAAAGAGGGTTTTTTCCCCTTCCTTCATCTTCGTGCTCTAACAGAGTCATGCAATGATATGATATATAAGCCCCCCATCCTCCAACCCCACAGCTCGTAAATATTCAACACTCTGATATGTGTCTCCAGAGTTGTGGACGAAAAACCCCACGGAGAGAGAACATGTGTGTGCGATATGTGGCCTACACATCCACTCAGTTCCGCAGAGTAAAGAGTGTTCATCACAGACATCATGAGCACAGCATACCCACCTACACACAGACACATTAAACACACACACATACTCACACATACATGCAATACACGCAACCAAAGAACATGAAGTCTCTCCCCATTCATTTACTGCCTTACAAATGACTGCCATGTCATTTGGAATATAGTCTTCTGGTATATGTTTACCTGTAATGTTCTCCTGCTTAGGACAGATTCCTCGAGAAGATGTCGACAAGCAGTCATCATCCTCTGGCGTGACCTGAACGCCCACCTCGACAGGGTTGGAGGCTCTCCTCAGCTCACTATGCGAGGGCGAGGGGGGTTTATCCACTGCCTTGTCCATGCACAGGGTGCCATTGCATTGCTTCCTTTTGTGCTCAATAAAAATCAGGATATCCCCCAGAGGGAAGTTCATCTGACACTGGCCGCAAGTAAGCAGGTCCTGGTCCCCTTCCGGAGCTACCTGCACCAGCCCGTGCTGTTCCTGCCTCTCCTCTGAGACCACAGACGACAGGGGCTCGGCTGCTCGTGGGAAGCATCGGCAGGCAAGACACAAGGAATGAGAGAGACACACAGGGACAGAGAGAAAATTAGCGATGAGGGGTGTTCTGCTGAACACAACCACCATGACAGAGAAACTAAATATTACAGATTACTGTTATCTTCACTCAGGGATATTTCGCCCCAAATTATTTGACACAGTCAGCTCAATTCATCAGCTTAAGAATTTTTTTTATTTCCCCCGCCCTCCACATTTCTGTCTTCTAGACCCTCTCCATAAATACAATTTTCACAATGTATATTTTGTTTCAATAAAATATATAAATGCTCATGGAAGGCATTTGCAATGATTAGGACAGTGTACAGCATGCTTCTTTATCAGGACAGCATCTATTATTTTAAATGAGGTTTACAGTGTGATGGGGTTTAATGCAGTGCAAGTCCCTTTCTCTTCCCCCCAACTTGAGATGTGAATACATTTTTTCAGTGCAGATGTGGAAAAAAATCATTTGGATGTAGTTAACACATGTGTAAGACTAAAACAAAATCACTTTTATTACCTTTATAAGCACTTTCCCAAATGGCACAATCCAAGTGACACACACACACACACACAAATGCACGTGATTTGTTTTATGTCGTGATAAAGTTTGCTCGGACAAGAGGACGCAGGACACTGCTGGTGGGTGGAAACAGGAGCGTTTTATGTGCCCAACGAACTCGAGATGTTTGCACAAAGGTTTCCAGCACTACAGCATCTTGGGCTTTTTCGCTAAGCTACCGGTCTCATACTTTAATTAACTTTTTAAAGCACAGAGGTTCAAAAATATAATTGTTGTTTTTTTATCCTTTTTATGGAAGGCTTTGTGAACTGTGGAGCTGGGGCTGAATAACACATTGGCCTCCACATGTGCGTTTGATCGGGGACTAAAAGACCGAGTGTCGCCTGGTCCGGATCCTGCTTCTTTAAAGGCTGGATCACAGCGAGGGGGGTTTCGAGGACCCGCGTTTTACCTGCGTGAATTAACACATGTGAACGTTTGAGCTCACACCATGCAGGAGAAATAACTAATGAAGAGGAAATTAAACGATAAAGAAATATCAGTTTAAAGAGCTGCTTCAAGTTACAACGTTCATTTTCTCAAGTATGTTTTTTCTCCAGTAAATACTGCAATTCTATCAGAGTTCATTTAAATGCAAATCTATGAACGGGGTTTGGCTGCTGTATTTAGACTTCTTACCAACATAAGAACCACACAACTAATCCTCATCATGTAGGCAACCATGGCTTTCTGTGGAAATCGTCTAGCCTGAGTAATTAAAATGTTTTTAATGCACCCATTGCTCGTGTTTAAGCTGTCCTACAATTTATTAAAAGAATAACCATCTTATTTGATTTCATTAATGAAAAATGCAGTGTAACTCCAGCCGATTGGACTGAATACCTTTAATATCAAGTTTATATGTAAAGAAGAGACCCGTTTCAACTCGTTTGAATCGAATTAAAGGGAAAGTGTGCGCGAGTTTTGGAATAGATAAAAACGCAAATTTAAAAAAATCCTATTATTTAGCTTGAGGAACTATTATTTTTAATTTATACTGCAAACGCAAATCGTTCTGGAAAAGGGGGGAGTTGCTGTTTAAAGCACAGGAGAAAAAATGAAAATATAAAAAGAAATTATTAAAACTGGAGTGTCAGTTTTAAAAGTGTCTGAATAAAAGTCAGAATTTTTGTCCATGTGATTTTTTTGGTACGAAGTTTATTAAAGCGTGTGTGTGAGAGAGTGTATGTGAGTGTATGTGTGTGAGAGAGTGGATAGGTGTGTGTGTGTGTGTGTGTGTGTGTGTGTGTGTGTGTGTGTGTGTCTCATTGCCTTATTAACCTATTTCTTAAAAAAAGATCCCTTTCAGCTCAGTACATGGTGCACGTGGTTCCGGGTGTGAAACGGGCTGCAGGTTTGATTGCAAGTTTTCTTCCAAAAACCTCGTTGTCAAATATGCAGATCGAGGTGGTGGTAAAATCGATCAGGTTCAAGTTCACTTCCAGTTTCTGATCGGAGTGTGCCTCCTAGCGACGGACGACACAAACGACGAGGAGCGAGAGAGAGAAAGAGAGAGAGGCGTGCGACCTGGAGACGGCACTGAAACCCTACAGTCTGTGTGTGTGTGTGGTGTGTGTGTGTGTATATGGGGGGGAAACCCAATAATGTTACACGATACGTTACAACGTTACAACAACGTGGGATTTGTGTCAAGCGTGTTTATCACGTAAAGGGGAGCCCAGTGCGTTTTTTCTGGAGTCGTTTGAAGGAAAACGAGTCGTTAAAAGACTTGAACGGTCTCCTCGCAATGCTTATAAGGCAATAAAATATGAAAAGAGTCGACTTTACTACGGGGCATTTCTCTGTGACCCTATCTGGACACTTTCATACACACAGCACCAAAAAAACGGAAATAAAGCCCAAAATGACCAGACGGCGCGTTAAAACTACAGCAGCAGTGCTGTTCCGCCAGACCTGAAGCACTAATTAAGAAGTATAGTCAAAATTCTTCACCTAAAAAAAACTGGTATGCGTTAGAAAATATTAAAGAAAAAAAGCAAAAGCACACCGGCTCTCGAGCCGTGTTCCTGTTGCTCCTCACGAGAGGAGTCATCAGCCCAAGCTCCACGCTTTTTCTGTCTCTCAAAGTTTCTACCGAGCACCAGCGTGGGCATTTTAATCTCCAGCTGAGCCGAGGTGAGGACTCGTCTGTAAGGGGGGCTGACCGGCTGCCCGGTGGGCATTTGGGGTCGCGCGCTCCGCGCTTGGACACGGGATTTTTTGGTTACCCCAATCAAAATCCACCTCTACTTTTTTTGAAAATCTTCCAAAAATAATGCGCAAGGAGGGGGAATCCGTTTACTCCACAACGCAGCGCTGTGAAACGAAGCCGGAGCCGGAGCGGCACTCACACCTACCACGGTCCGGCACCTTCCCGGCTCTGAGGTGGCTAGAGAGACGGACGAGGGGGGCACGGGAGCCAGCGCACGGCACGTGCTTACGGCGATAATATGCGCTGGAGAGAAACTCCTCCGGACGAACGCGTAAAAAGAGAAAAGAAAAACTTTTCTCGACTCTCAGAAGACGATGGAAACGGCCCAGACCCCTCACTGACTGGAGTCCACCTGACCGCGGTCCCTGCTGTCCACTGTCCGGCGCGCCTTCGCCCGGCTCTCGCGCGCTTCACCCGCGGAGACCCAGGAAAGGTGAGGAATAGGGAAGACACAACATTGCACACACTCACGCGCGCGCACACTCTTACACTCTCTCTCACTCACACACACACACACACACACATGCTTTACTTACGCGAGAAATCCCGTTTGCTTAAGTGCTGGGGTTTGCCTTGCTTGCGGCGAGACATGGTGGTCGGCGGTGGTCTCTCAGCTCGGTTCACATCGGGAGAGCCGGGTTAGAAGGGAGACTCCAGAGAAAATATCTTCATCAACGCCTTTGACATCCAAAATAAATTAGAAATAATAGAAAGATGGCGCTGGGAAGATGGATTGTGGGATAGCCGTCATGGCTTTTTTGAAAAGAGAGAGGGAGAGAGAGGGAGAGAGAGAGGGAGAGATGAAAAAATGGCAAAAGCCCCCCTGAGCTGCAAGTTCAAGTGCGGACGTGACGTCCCTGCGAACTTGAACGTCAGGAGATGGATGGACACAGACATACAAAACATGGGCAGGGCAAAGCCGGGGAGTGGGAGGAGGGAGTGGAAATAACAAAAACCAATGGACACTCATTAGGGGCTGGACATGAAAAATAGACCCGGAGAAGCCAATGGACAGAAAGATCAGGGGGCCGGACAAGAGGCGAGCGAGGGAGAGAGAGAGAGAGAGAGAGAGAGAGAGAGAGAGAGAGAGAGAGAGAGAGAGAGCGCGAGAGAGAGGGAGAGAGAGTTTAATGAAAGCAGCGTGCAGTGTGTGTGTGTGTGTGTGTGTGTAAGGGGTGGACGTAGGAACACGGACCACGAAAAGCCAATGGCCATGAGAGTCGGTTTGGGGGGGAGTGGGAGGGCTGGACATGCTCCACGCGAGGGGAGGGGGGAAAGAAACATTTAATAGAAGCTGCTTCAGTGGACATTGACCAGGACTGGCAAGAGCTAACAGAGCTTCTGGAAACACTGGAACACACGTTCAGTTCGTGGTCCAACGTGAAGTGTAGAGTAGAGTTCAGAGACAGAGAGAGATCGGGCGAACCTGCGCTCATAAACAAACGATCAGGTGGCGCGTGAACTGGACGGACTGGTTCAACACCAGGAGTTACTCGTGTTGAGCCATGCTATAGGATCCCCCCCCTTCTCCTTCCAGCCACCCCTTTCTTTAAAAACATTATATGAAAGACATCAGTCAAGTAAAAACTGGAAAACTGGACACTCTAGTTTTTCTTTTTTTTTTTACGAATGATGTAGGTGGGACTTAAATACTCCACAAGTGCCGCAGCCTAGTTTTAAAACCCCCATACCACAGTGACGACTATATGAAGGGAGCAGCCCACCACTACAAAGGGGGCTGCTGGGGTTTTAATAAGTTTCAGCTGTGTTCAGGTCGGAATGGTGGTGGGTTTGAAGGGGTGGGGGGCTGAGGGTGAGGAAGGGGGGGTGGGAGTTTATGGAGGCTTTTTTTCCACGCGGATTCTGCTATAAGACGCTCAAAACATTTTTCAAAATAACGCCACGTAAAGAGGCGAGCAGCGTGCAGGCTGCACATATTCGCGTGAGGCGCAAGGAAGGCAGCCACGATCGCAAACGAGCGAGCACAAGCCGGGCTGGGGCGCGAGGCAGGAGGGACACTGGGAGAGAGAGAGAGAGAGAGAGAGGAGCTGGGATGGAAAGACGAACCTGTGAGATAAGGTGTGGTCAGTGAGTGACAATGCTTTCCAGGCAATTACTATGATTAATTTGTCACGTGTTTTATTATGTTCATTATGTGTCTTTTTTATATTGATCTAAGCTAGTTCTGAACTGTCCGAAACTTTTAAGTGGACATGGACCAAGTGATAGAGCACTGAAGTCTGGTGAATTTTGTAAATGCTTTTTAATGGTCACCTGCGTGTAAATAAATTTAAAAAATAAACACAAAAATGAGGAACGGAGACACAGCTAGACTAAAACAATGTGCATGCAGTATATTGATAATTCCCAAGTGTTTTTGATATGGTGTGTAACGCTGAATGCTGCTTTATAACACCGTTTAACGCTGTTTAATGTAATATAACGCGTTATAACGCCGCATAATGCTCTATAACGTTGTATAACGCTTTTTAGGGTTGTTTAATATACTGTAAGGTTTTATAAGGCTGCATAATGCTGAGTACGGTTTTATAAGGCTGTTTGATGCCATATAACGCTTTATAACGATATATAATGCAGTATAGCGTATTATAACACGTAATATAACGCTTCATAACAATGTTGAGTAACGCTTTATAAAAAGATATAATACAGTATAACGCTTTATAACGGCGTTTTATTCCGAACCACGCTCGTTGTAAGTCGAGTTTAAAAAGTCAGCACGAGCATGTTTTATCAGGAGTTTGATAGTTTATGCACTCATAGTAAAACACAGATAACGTCGTGGCGTCTATCTGAATTGAAAGTCTTTCCTAGATCGTCTCGTGGAAAAAAGCACAGGGTTTTGCACAGAAAGACAAGCAGGCAATTGTGTTTTCGCCTCTCACATAGACTTTTCACTTTTCAACACCGGAGCTTTTTTAATACCCGGGCGGCTCGGGGCGGCTCGGTTCCGGAGCTGTAACGGGTTCTGTTATACAGAAACAGAGCACCCTGTATCAGCCGGGGAACAAGGAGAACCCTAAACTCACACTCTCCTCACCATCCCCCGCTTCTCCTCCCGCGTCCCCCAGCCATACCCGCTCCTTTACGGAAAATGCGGATCAAAGCAGATGAAGAGGAAAGAAGGACCATCTGACTCAGACCCCCAAACATTAGCCGAGCGATATCAGATACGCGGACACATCCTGCTAGTAGCGACACTTCGAGCGCGTTCCAGGGAAGTTCTGTGTGTGTGTGTGTATGTCTGCGTTCGTGTGTGTGTGTCTGTGTGCGTGTGTGTGTGTGTGTGTGTGAGTGAGTGAGTGTGTGTGAGGGGTGGGGGGGCTGTTGGGTGGGAATGACCGAAGATTTGATGATTGATCTAGGCTTAGAAATAATCTCAGTTCACAGGGGGTCGCAACTCCTGGACACCGAAACCAAATTACACCGATTTTGAAGTATTTATACTATTCATTTTAACACTTTTAGTGCAAATAAAGACACATGCTGGTTCTTATAAAGAAGGCTGGAGAAATAGGGTAAAACACTTTAGAAAGTGATATACAGGAGGCTTTAGTGTATACAGTCCGAGTCCCAGGTCTCGTGTCCTCTAAGTAGTCTGAGTAACTGATGCCGTGCTTTACCTTCTCATTTTCCTGAGATTTGAAGCTGCATTTGTTTCACGGCTGATCAAAATCCTTCTTTTAAAAAGTGACCCAGAGGATGAGTCCGTTCCCCACAGCATTCCTCCTGTCTTTCAGAACGACAGATCAGTTCCTCTCAACTTTGAGAATATTCTCTTATCTCTTATCTGTCTGATATATGCTAAGAAAAGCGCGCGGGTTCTAAAGATGCTTATATGTGTATGGCATGCATGGCTTTAAGCCCAGTAATCAGTAGGGAGGTTAGAAAGCAGAGCAGGCCGTTTAAATAAGCATGCTCTGCTTTCTTGTGTGTGTGTGTGTGTGTGTGTGTGTGCGTGTGTGTGTGTGTGTGTGTGTGTGTGTGTGTGTGTGTGTGCGTGTGTGTGTGTGTGTGTGTGTGTGTGTGTGTG
>JBBPDB010000146.1:17885333-17898553 GCA_037974465.1 Brachypetersius altus
ACAAGCATGCTCTGCTTTTTTGTGTGTGTGTGTGTGTGTGTGTGTGTGTGTGTGTGTGTGTGTGTGTGTGTGTGCGCGTGTGTGAGAGAGGGAGCGTGTATGTATAACGTATATTTCTTTGGGGTATCTACAGACTTCAGTACAACTTTCTGACCACCTCAAGTTAATATTGAGTTAATTCCATTGTTTGCAAAAAAAATTAAAATATTGTTTATATCACACCCGTGTTGCGTAAGTCGTTATTACATTTTGAGTTAGTCGAAGGAAGCAAAATCCCTTTATTTATATAAGTTGCAATTTGTAAGAAAAATAAAAACAAAAGAATCCAGCAATTACCTTTAGGCTATATTTTCTTTTACCCTGAAATAACAGGCTACCCAATTAGACCGCGTATCATCCATGTGTAAACACTCGTGCGTGTGCGCGTGCGTCCTCAGCACTTGAGTGTGTTAGTGGACGTGGGTGAGCACAGAAGGCCCCGTGGAGAGGGTTTGAATTGGGGCTCATGCAGATGGAGAGGGGGTAGAAACTACATCGACCCTCCAAGACAGAATTAAACCTCTGTCTTGGAGGGCAAATGAGACATTTGTCTATGATTAGGATGTGAACATTGTCATCATCACCATCTTCATCATCAGCACCATCATCACTGTCATCGTCAGATCTTCCCTTTACTCTGCACTCAGACTGAACAAGCGTTCCTTCAGAATAAAACTCCTTGATAAATACTCTCTCTCCCCTCGTGGAGTCTTTAACAGGTCTTCAAACTAGCTTCTCTCGGACCTGAAACTGACAAAGGCTATTTGACAGTGATAAACATTTTTATCATCAGGCTGCTCAAAAGGAAAAATCCACGTGCTTTTTCAATGTGCGACAAAAGGAAACCTTTAACCACCCTGGACCAAAAAAATAATAGAGAATAAGTCCCACCTCAAAGGAAAGAACGAGCAACGAAATGAAATCATCTCCAAAAAATCCCCACTAAGTCATGACTTGCCTTTTGAAGAAATTTCAAGCTTTAGTAGTTCAGACAGATTCAGAGGCTGAAAATTAATATTAATGGGTAGATTCCACAATGGCATTATCACACTGAGCGATGGGTGGGCATGCCATCTGGGGGGCGGCAGGTATTAGATATAATCAAAGGGATTACGTGTCTCTGCTAAAAATATAAACGTGAGTACTGGTCTTATATAAAAACAACGGTGTGTGTGGAAAGAGATAGAGAGAGCTTTAAAATAAAACAGCAGGTATGTGTAGGTGCGCGCGCGCGTGTGCGTGTGTATGGAAAGAGAGAGAGCTTTAATTTAAAGTTCTGTGTGCGTGTGTGTGAGAAATATGTCTGAATTTAAGTTCGTGCACATGCTACAAGCGAACAAACACACACACCTATGTTATGATATTATGATTAGGTCTGACCGTCCTTAATTCGAGCAGACACGCATACAGTATCACACGTGCCCGTGGCGCGCGCGGGGTTGCGGAATCTGTCAAGCACTCATCAATTTACGGCGCGTTCTAATGCACGCGCGTGTTTATTGCTATAATAGTTAAATCGTTGTTAATTTTACACTAAACGGTAGTTATGATGATGAATGAGAAGGAGGATGACACACAGGGGACGCTCGTCTGCTCAGCCCGCTTCCTCTTTACGGCCTTGGATTTCAGATACATCTGCACTGGGTCCTCCTCCTGCTCAGGTGCACCATAGTTGGTCATTTATAGGCTAAGCAGGTGCCCACAAATATGCCATTGTGCCCCATGCCCGTGTCTGGCAGTAATCGTGTGGTTAAGGTGTGATGATCTCTGAGACATGTGGGAAACATTCCGCCAGGTAAAATCTTTTTAACTCCATAAAAAATCAAAGCGAATCCATTTATTTTCGAGCCTCGAGAATACCCCCCTCCAACAAACACATATACACAGAATTGTTTTATTTTAAAGCTCTCTCTATCTCTTTACACACACACACACATACACTCACTACTGACGTTTTATTTTAAAGGCCTCACTCTCTTTACACACACATATGCGTCCACACCTACCCATATGAACATACATATACATCTACACACACACACGCACCTGCCTGCACACACACAAATGCGCGCGCGCGCGAATACACACACACACACACACCTACACACACACACAGCAAGAGCTAAAGGTGAATTGCTCTGTCGTGCTCCAGGCTCCCTCTAGTGCCCAGATCTGTTATGACAGCCGAATGATCATCTCTGCTTTCTAAAGTCGATCGCAGCTCAGAAGCCGCGCGTGCTGAAACTGGTCTGCCTGTAAGTTCTGCCCTGCATTATTAATAAAAATAACAGAAATACAATAACCTGGTACTGTGTGTTTATTTTTATTTCCTTTTCAGTCCTCTTCATTTTTTTATTTTAACATGGCCGTGCAGCTCTGTAGATGACAGTGTTTGTTGGTCTTGGGTCTGAAATGTGGTCTTGAGTTAAGGCCAGTTTCTTACACCGGACTGAAGTTATCCAGTAAGGGCAGTGCCACTACTGACCATGTAAAGTTGCCCACGGTACGACTGGAACAGGTGATATGGGCATTTAATATGTTTTGTCTGTTAATACACAACCTGCTAAATAAAAACAACACTATTATTTTATGATATTTAGTATTTTTATGTTGTTGATGTTGATTTACTATGTTTATGTTGATGCTACTATTATGATTATGATGATGATGATGATGATGATGATGATGAAGATTATTATTGTTGTTGTTGTTGTTGTTGTTGTGATTATTATTATAATCAACTCAATTCAAGATTTTCAAATCTATCACACACACACACATTATATATATATATATATATACATATATATATATATACATAATTTTTAAAACATCATTTGAAAATTGTAAGAAAAACTGTTGATTACATTTAATAATAATAATAATAATAATAATAATAATAATAATAATAAACATTTAGAAAGCTATGTTAGTGAGTCAAAAAGTTAATGCAAGTGACGCAATCTGTTTAATGACCCGTTCAAATGGTCGCACGCGAGTCTGCGCTCTTTTCAGTTTTTTTTATTATTTATTTATTTATTTATTTATTTATCTATCTATCTATCTATCTATCTGTTATTATTTCCTGGGGCGGCAGTTTGAACACACGTCGCGCCGAATACACTTTAAAAACTATTTGAGCGGAATAAAAATATATGTTCTGAGTAACTTCTGGAATAAAAAAAAAGTGCTGAGACTTCTAGTTGTAGAATCTTGTGCGCCTCCTGATTTCGACATTTTTTCGACATTGTTGGATTTTATTCCAGCATTTCTGATCCGCACGCGACGAGAGCTGCTGGGGTGTTTCTGTAAATCGGAGGTTCAGGACCACGGACAGCTCCAGCCAGTCTAAAGACGAGGCGATTATAAACTAAGGGCATTTACAACATCCAGGATAGCCTAAAACAATCAGCCCACACCGCCAGTGAGTTTCACAGATATATACACTAATATATGGAAGCTGTGCCGCTTTTTAATGTCAGCACAAATGAGCTGCGTTTAAACCGTGTTCAGTCTGAAGATACGATTCCTTTCCCGCATCAGGAGTAATATCGCACATATAGCACCTCAACTCTCATTTCCAGAAACAGCCCTCTAAAAACGAAACGAAGATGGAGAATAAATGAAAAAAACACGGATTATTAGAGAACAAAAAAAACAGAGTATCGAGAGAAAATGTTTTCTTTTCCTTTAAGTTCTAAAACTTGTGGCTTGCACGCGACCTGATTTGCGTCGAGATCTCAAGTTGATTTTTCTGGACAACATTATATTTCAGTTATATTACTTTGTGTGTATTTGCGTGTGTGTGTGTGTGTGTGTGTGCGTGCGTGCGTGCGTGCGTGCGTTTAAGAGCGCGCGAGAGATCGCAGTGTTTTAATTAAATTACATTATTTACTATCCAAAAGAATGTAATTGGTTTGCAGTTTAATGTATAATTCACTATGATTAAACAGAATATACTTTTTTTCTTACAAACTCCAGATCCAGGATACGCCAGGATACCACTGATATAAATCAGACTCAATACATTTCTTTTTAATTTCAATGTCATTCCAGTTATTAAAAAAAAAGTTTGTCACTAAAAATAAATGTCAAAACAAAGAGTCAGTGACAGTTACCCAAAACTTGTCAAAGCAATCCTCAGCCACTACACTACACTCGTACCACAGTACACTACTACACACTACCATAGTACACACTATCATGCTCCCACACTACATTACACTACACACGACCACAAAACCACACTACACTACACACTATAACACATACTTCCATACTACATTACACAACTGCACACTATACCACACACTATCACACTACATTATACCAACTTATAACACAATACACTACACTGCCCAATAACACCACGCCATGTCACACCACACTACACCACTACAATACACCACACTGTACCATACTACAATCCACTACACCACACTATACTACATTACATCACACATTGCAATGCACCATACTACACTCCCATACACTGCATAATACACCACACTACAGTGCACAACACCACACCACATTACACTACACTACACTACACTACACTACACAACACTCTACTACACTACAATACATCACACTGCACTTTACTACACTAGATCACACATTCACACCACACTTACTTCTTTGCTTCTCTCCACCAGGAAACCAACCACACCCTCTGTTTATATTTAATAAGAAAACCACTAATGGACAGCATGCTCTCTGAATGGCTAGCTACTACAGCCTGAGTGCAGCGGAAGGGACAAGTAAATATTGTACAAAGATTAACCACGTGGTGGTGCTGAAGCGCTTTTTTCTCCATCCACACCACTTCCACTACTGTTATGCAAATTCAACTCACGAGAAAGACTATGCGTTCTTGGAAAACTAATGTTACAACTAATGTGACAGGTTCGCCTTTAATAACCTCACAGAATCTAAAATCGATGCAATGCCTAACTTTTAAAAGCAAATGTGATCCAATCTGAGACCGTGATGTTAACTGATGAAGATCCTCAATCTGAACTTGTGTGCTCAGATGCAGATGCTCACCCTGTCATCATTCAGCGTGTGTGTGCTGAACTGTAAAATTGTTTCTTATGCTTGCAGTTTCTTGTACATTACATTAATTCAGTACTGTTCTATTAAAAGTAGTTTAGCAAACCTACTGACCTGATAAAATACCACTGGTGTGTTTTGTTACAATGTTGTGATGAATTAAAAGTATCTCCTATGAAAATGTTTGTTTAATTCTATAGATTTACAGCTATTTTGAAGTATATTTTGGAGAATGTTATTAAATACAGTTTATTTGTGAGGGGTGAAAATAAACTGCCTGAATTAAGTTTGGTGCAAATGCTTAGGCCATTTTTGGAGAGGGAGGTACTTATATAACCTGTAATGTCAGATTTTGGTACCTGGAAATGGTTCATAAATATTTGGCCTGATGTTTAGAAATTAAAATTCGAGGCACATATGCCTAAATGTCTCAATCACATGTGTCTTCAAGCCAATTTTGCTACAGTGAGGACCTGTGGGTAAATTTGCAGTAAATCCAGTATTAACCTACTTAAATAATACAGAACATCTGCAACAGTGTGTTAAGATAAGTTCTTTTCAGTGACAGTGTGTTAAGATAAGTGCTTTTCATTTTCAGTGATTTAGCATAACAAGCCTTTCTGTTACATTTATAACACTGTACTTTAAGTGAAAGTGACAATCTGGTCATAAGTGAACACACCACAGCACACAGTGTGAACAGCACGAAATACATCCTCTGCATTTAACCCATTCACCAAGTGAAGCAGAGGGCAGCTACGAACACAGCGTCCGGGGAGCAGTGTGTGGGCACGGAACCTTGCTCAGGGTACCACAGAGGTGCCTAGTGGTCTTGGGAATCGAACCCGCGAATCCTAACTACTAGGCAACCAGCTTCCCCATGAACACTAATATTTGTGTATTTTTTATAGTTTATGAACACTAATCTTGTGTTAAGTTAATTGTATTAAGCCATTTTAAATGTAATGATGTTCATCAGCTGCTTTGGGTCTTCTAATGGCAGGTGAAACATAGAACACATTTCAAGTACATTTACAGTTATACTACTAAAAAAAACAAAAAAAAACAAGCTTTTGTAAAAGGCATTGCTACACACAGCAAGTTAATGCCTTAGGTTCTTAAGAGAGCCAGACAAACTGAATAATGCTAAAGGTGTACAACAACCTTGATCCATTTTTCTTATTACTTAGACTAGCAGTTCTCACAGCCGACTCGAATATGCTTCCCTGAATGTACACCAGCAACCAAAGTATGGAAATTTCATGTTCACTCACACTGGTCATTGTTGATTGATCCTCTCACAGTAGAGACTACTGAGTACGAGTTTCTGAGCGAAGGCCTTGCACAGGTTAAGAGATCATGCTGGTTCTTTCTCTGTATAAATAGTTTAAAACCATGTTTCTGTTATGTCCACTGTCTGCCTAGCAGCATGGATACAATTACAGTGTTATAAGGTTAATTCTATGCACTCTAAAGAACCAAAGATTATCAAGTGCTGCTTTCCTCTAAAAGTCCATCCTTCATAGAAACCACTGTGCTTGGATGTGGATATTCACCTTGATGTTTACAGCTTGTGTTGTTCAAAAACGATGGGTGTAGACTGCATTCTGGAATCTGCTCTGGACATTACAGAGCAAGCTAAAAACCTGGTATCATCACAGGTTGAGACCTAAAGCAGGTACAGTGCTGTTCAAAAACCTATGCAAACTTTTGAACACCATTTTTCTCAGTTATAAAATGCTTGGTGAGGAGAACACAGATTTGGTTCCAGATTTTTCCTTGATGCCTTCAGATTTGTGAAATTCCATCAGCACCTCCTGAGTTAATTTAACGAAGTACATGTAATACTGCGCTTACACAAGAACACACTGATATACTGGACATAACATCACTATTTACTGCAGTTATTGCTGTTAGTTTTATCTAAACTTGCTGTTAGTTTGACCTAATACCTTAGGTGTGGAAAGAAATCTATTTGCAGGTGAAGGGTCTTTCAACTACACAGGTAAATATGAAATTGCGAAGTAAACACGAAAAGACAAGATAAAGCGGCAACAGGTAACACTTTCATTACCTTTAATTTGGCAGACAAGCAGCTAGTAAGGCTGATTATCCTTAATCTTTACTGTCCGCTTAGACGCAGATCTAAAAACTTGGCCTTAAATACATATCACAGAAGAGTACTTTTTTATTCATACTGCGTCAGTTTTAAGAGAGAGGCTTGTAGATACTATTAAACCACTTTAGTTTCGTTAGCTTACAATTTGTATTTTTGTGAACTCCATTAATATGACTGTTTAAAATGACCTTCCCACGCAGCAGACATGCCCTTTATTGAATACCAGCTGCATAAACCTCCAAAAATATGTCTGTGATGAATAAAAATGACACAGCCTTGTTATCCATGTTTTATTTCTTACCATGGTCTATTTAATAGATTCACTTCTTAGATTTAAATTGGTGAAAGACATTCTGCCTTCAAGCCAAGCAGGGTGAAATTTTAATGTGCTTTGCCCTCATGCCCCTTTTGGAGTTGTCCATATCTTTAGAGGTATACAGTTCTGAGTCATATCACTGTCTATTTAAAGGTAGATAGTTCTGACTCATATTAATGTCTCGCTTTACCCCACACTGGTCAAGGAAGTTCCATCCCCCCTTTCAGAAGCACTTAGACTGATGTGCCATGTGTGGAAGGTCAAGGATCTGTCTTCATCCAGGGCCGGTGGTGCCATCACACTGAAAAAAGATTTTTTTGTGTGTTTGTTTGTTCACACCATATGTTGCGTATGAAAGCAACAATTTGTGCCTAACAAGGGTCACAATGCTTCAAACAGTAGAAGGTAAGGCCGTCTAAATGAATACAAATATAAAGTGCCATCTTTGAACGTGTTTAAAGTATCAGAGAGTGATTCGTACAAAAGTTTCTACTCTCTTGGATGTTTTTCAGCGCATGTCGTAAGAAACCACTCACCAACTTTCTGTAATGCTCACTAGGGTCACAGGTACCTGGAGCCCATCCCGGGTCCAATGGGCATGAAGCAGGGACTCACCCTGGGCACACACACACACCATCCACTCACACCATCTGTCAACTCAGAAACCTTAATTCACCCGACATGCATGTGGGAGAAACCAGAGACCCCAGTGGAAACCCACACAACCACGAGAAGAACTCCACACACACAAGACTGGGACCCGGATGCAAACCCCCAACCCTGCAGGTGTGAGGCACGGCGCTACCCACTACACCACCATGGGTCTCCATGAGAAGCCATAAGAAAACAAAACGTTAAATTGTTTTTAAAGATTAAAGATACAATCCAGTGTCAACTGTGATCTATCACATGTAAAGACAATCTGTAAATTCATTTTTGCTGATTTATCATTTATTAACGACTAAATTCAGCCCTGAGTTAATCTGTGCTGTGCATTTTGGCTAGTTGTTTCTGCTGTAACTCATTTTCCTCTCTCAGCTGAAAAACATACCGAACAACTGAACAACCAGGTCCACACACACTCAATGAAATGGGACAATTCTTTGTGTAAAAGAAACAATGATACATCATTCAAATACTATCTGGTCAGCTGTAGTCCTACAGCGGTCAATTCCTACCAGTGGAAAGGTTGTTAGGGGGCTAATCAACTGTGCATCAACAGTTCACTACAGTCAAAACCACCAACACAAAATGCACCTAAGTGTACCTAATAAAATGGGTGTACAAGGTGGGAAATTATTTTCTAAATATCCAGACAGACAATATTATTATTTACTAGGCTTAGTATTTTATCATTCACACAATGCCATTGAACATCTTATGACAACTTCTGTCTTGAATACATTTGTACGTTGAACTTCTGTCTCAAAATGACCTTGGCTTGTGAACGATTGTTTTTGGAACAGTTAATCAATGAAGTGAGGGCTTCATGATAAATTACATTTTTATTGTTATCGCAATATGAGTTTCCTCGATGAAAGCATCATTAAGGGCTGCAGTTGAAGAACTGATCAAATTACTTCACACTTACAAGACCAGAGTGATGTAATTAAACTGGTAGGAGTCCAACATGCATGTCCCTGAGGCACCTGAAGCCTCCTCTCCCACACTGAAGATGAGTAGCCCAACCACTCATCTAAGCAGCCAAATACAACACACCACTGTGCACAGCTGGACAACCACTCTAACCACTAGTCTGTGTGAGTTCTTGAAACATGATTATTTTCACACCCAGTGCTGTTCATAAGATGTTTGAAGCAATCATGGCTAGTGTCACAACACATCTATATCAAATCTATATTACAAGCTGTTTAAGGAATTATATTTATTTGTTTTTGTAGGCCTATAAATATGTATGTGGAGCTTTTAGTAATTTGTTGCTGTTCTACTCAGAAAAGTGTTTTGTTTTAGATGGCAAAAGTGACAAGCAAATCCATTATGAAGAAAGACCACAACAAAGCACTTCTAGCAGTACATTTACAGACACAAAACTTAATTTCACGTACATAGCTAACTAGTATTTGTTAATGGGGGCACAAAACACAATCACACATTGTCAGTCATTCCCTGACACATGCAAGCTATGCAAGCCTGACCGAATGCAAGCTATGATTTTGTACATTTTAGTCCTATAATTTCCTGGTCTGTAACAATATGTTGGCTGAAAGAGGTAAACACTACTGACCTTATTTACAACAGGAAAAATATACTTGGATTTGTATTCCCCGCTCACATCCAGCATTCACTGTGTTTAGGCTCATTTCGAGGACTAGGTATAAATACCTGCCTTATTTAAAATATTATAGCTTTCAAGAAAATCACAGTGCTACACAGAATTAAAGACAGGATAGCTCTTGCTTAAAAGTTTTATCACAGGTAAGGGCATTCTTAGGCATGAGGGAGTGGAGTTATAAAAATATGATCAAAAAATATGACAGTTCTGCATTGAATAATTAATTTATCTTTAATTAATAGCTACAATAAACAGTTTTTCCAAAAAAACATAGTCTGTTAAAAGTATGTTATTCTTGCCAAGTGACGATGGACTATGACATGTTATTATATACAGTAATTGTATACAGTTTTTTTAAGAACCAAACCATCGTCTTATGTGGAAATCCCCACAATAACGAGGAAACTGCAAAATCCTCTTTTCTTTAAGAACAGAACCTCATAATTGTTTTGAGAACAGAACTGTATTACCGCCACCAGCCCAGCGGTGTCAGTGATACACTGAAAGTTGTCAACCACCATAAAGAGGAATAAGAGGAAGTGTGTCTGCTCTGTGTCTTGTCCTCCTACTTAGAGTTTTAAACTTTCTCCCACCACATATTCAAGTTATCTCAGTTTAATTAGTATTAGTGAGCTGTGTCCTGTCTAAACATAGAGAGAGTGGAGAGAGTAGAGAGAGTTATTTCAATGTTTCTTTTGTGTACGAGTCCTTACACGCTGGTAATGCTAACCGCAAATGCTAACAGTGTTTCTCTCTCCCTCTCACACACCCTGCCCCCCCACACACACAAATAAACCAATATTTCCTACCTTTTCCCTGACTCTCTGTGCATCAGCACAGAGAGCGGTCTTGTTCTTTTGTGTATAAGTCTTTGCACGCTGCCAATGCTAACCGTTAATGCAAGCTTTTTTAAGCAATAAAGTTTTCTGATTATAATTATTTATATACCTTTAAATTTTCTTTATGGGTGTTCTGGGAGCATATCTGGTGCATATTTTGGGTTTACACTATAAAAATAGACATTTTAGCCATTTTTTTAATTTAAAAAAAACTCCACGGTTTTTCAATATCTACGCTCTTGGAACGTAACGCCCGCGAAAGGCAGGGGATTATTGTACTGCAGTCAATTGATTAATTATTTAACCTTTTTACATATAATAATGCCGACGGAATTTCAGGGTCTAAGGCTAAATATTCACCACACACTACACATGGGCTCTCTGGTGCATTTTTGTAGAATCTAAAATACTACATAGCTCAACCAGAGAGTAATACGTCTAGCAAAGACTCACTTGGGAATCATACACTTGTATACAATTCTAACTGGACAAATAGTGCATGAGTTAATGATTGGTGTGGAGCCCTGGCTCTGACCTCTGGTTCTGCACTACCCACGTCCTGCATATTTTAGTATTTTTTTGCTGTAACAAACCTGATCCAACAAATGAGACCTTTAATGAGTCCTTCTTGAGTTGCAGGGGTGCGTAAAAGCAAGGAAATCACTGAATTGTGCAGAACAAGGGGTGCTACACAGGGCCTGGAATCACTTAGAGGATCATATGAGGCATGTCATGGCCTAATTCACATTTTATTCTTTGATTTAATGTTACGGTTGCTATGCTTGGTTTAACAGTGCTTTTCAGTATTAAAAGCTTAATTTGACAGAAAATAGTGCTAAAACTACCACAAAGACAAGCTTGTATTCTGTATTGGAGTTCACTCCTGAGAGATGGAACCTAATCCAGTGATGTACATTCCTCTAAACTGCTAGTTGAAAGAAAGAAAATGTGTAAATTCTTACATATCTGCCTAAAACCATGTTATGTAATCTGAAATAGACTTGCTTATGTGGTGGCACGCTGTTTCTGTAAAGAAATAAAGTAGGTACCTGCAGGTACCTGTATGTCAGAGGGCTAGAAATCAAATGTCTTTCAAACTCAACCACTCAGCACAGTTTGATATGAATGTAACTTCTAGCAGACACATGCACAATGCTGTCACACTGTATTAACGCAGAACAATAAAAGCACTTAATAATAAAAGCTGAATAACTATATTTTCTCGCACGCGAGAGAGAGCGCAACAGAGAGAGAGCGACAGAGAGAGAAACAGAGCGAGCGAGACAGGTTTAAAACGGGGGCGATCCGGAAAAGTCACGAACCAGAGAGAGAGAGAGAGAGACAGACAGACAGACAGACAGACAGACAGAGAGAGAGAGTAAATCCACACTAAAATATCAAGGTGAAAGTCATCATAGCTTGCGTTGTATAGACCCAGCTCCCAACCCAACTTTGTGAATAGATCATGGGCGATATTTTTTTTATCGCCCGATAAAGAGTCTCTCATTAATGCAGCACGTTAGTGCCGATAAAGGCTCACCACTAGTATTAAAATAAGCAACGTTAGGACATCACACACAACCTTCAATGCATTAGAAAAGTTAATCACAAATATCTCTTCAAGTACAATATGACTTATGATATGAATGACAATATGAAGACTACAGAATCAAAAAATGGCAATAATATGACATTTGTTTGTTTGTTTGTATAGTTTCTAATTGATACAGAGCAAAAGCTACAATGGGGACTCTTGTGATTACAGTGTTGTAGGTTAAGGCTAAATTCAGTCCTAAATTCAGTTTATTTTCATACATCTCAATGATGTTTGCCACACTCTCCCTTGATCAGATGCAAAACCTTGAGTGTCTATCCATAGTCTCAACAGACATGTCAAAAGGTGGAGAGATGAGAAGGCCGTCTGTATCTTATCTATGTCAAAATGACTTTTTCAGTTAATGGCCGCTGATGTTTTGAAAACAAGAGGAGGAGAGAAAAACATGGAGCAGACAAGCATATTATAAGCATATTTTCTTACTATATCTAATAGCTCCTTATGGGTCTGCCATAAAGCAGGATTACAGGGTTGATGAGCTAATTTTGGGTGTAACTTTGGCTTTCCTGCACCGTGAAGATGTGTTTAGGAGGGCAGCTCACACTATACATGCTAACCTTGGGCCTGTCTCACGAAATATGATTTCTTATTCAGCAGCTTAGTTCAGTCTGACCCTGATTTGTTCATAACAGCAAATTACTTTTCACCAGGCTACCACTGAAAAGAGGGCTACATAATAAATCTGTGCTATGAGAATTCACAAATCCATTCCAATTTGACCTTTTTTACTACAGTTTGCCATGATATCCTATGCTACAACAGATCCTAGAGACATTCTTTTTATGTTAATTGTAGATAGGATATGCAAATAAAATGAATCTCAGTCAAACGTCTGCTAGACACAAACAGTAAGTAAGTAAGTAAATATTTCCACATTTTGTCACATTACAGCCACAAACATGAATCTATTTTATTGGAATTCCACATGAAAGACCAATACAAAG
>JBBPDB010000146.1:17898653-17911304 GCA_037974465.1 Brachypetersius altus
TACACCACTTTGTATTGGTCTTTCACGTGGAATTCCAATAAAATAGATTCATGTTTGTGGCTGTAATGTGACAAAATATAAAAAAAAAGTTCAAGGGGGCCGAATACTTTTGCAAGCCACTGTATGTAGTACACAGTGATACGAAATATCATCCTCATGGACCATAGGTGCAACATAGAACACAACAGAACAGCAGCACTCAGACAGATCAACAGTGAGGGTAAAAAGAGAGGATTACAAGTTAGCCTATTTCTTTATAAATACATCTTACATATCTTACAAATACAGTTACAAATACTTCAATTAAAAATAAAATCCTATAAAAATACAATAGTGGGGCACATAGGGAGCCAATAACAATACACAACTGTATACAGAATTGTAGTGAAAATATAAACATTCATATATATATATATATATATATATTCATATACAGGAATCCTCTGCCTTTCACAGGGGTTACGTTCCAAGAGCACCCCCGTGTAGTGAATTACATGTTTTTGTGATTTGGTTAAAAAAAAAAGCCCAAAAATGCCTATTTACCCATTCCGTCGCCACCATGTGCCCCCTTCCCATTTGTGTCTGCCCCCTCATATATGCCTGTCTAGACCCACCCTTGATGTGAAGTAATGTAGAAAATTGATGGGATGCATCAGGATATCGAATCGTTGACATGATAATCGTAATCGAATTATGAGACCAGTGAAGGGTCACACACTCACACCCTCAATTCACGCATGTCTGGACTGTGGGAGAAACCGAAGACCCTGGAGAAAACCCACGCCACCACAAGGAGAACATGCAAACTCTGCACACACAAAAGGCCCAGATTCAAACCCCCAACCCTGAAGTGTGAGGCGACTGTGCCACCATGGGGCCATATGGATACACTCTTCAGGAAGAAGTTTTCAAGATCGCAAGGACAGTATGAACTGTCCCATTGATTTTCTATCATATGAATGGCCTCCTCTTTTATAACATTTCAGGCTCAATTAGACAACCAGTTAACCCACAAGGTGAAATTAGCTTAGCTTGTGAAAGTTAATTTAAGGGAACCACTACACTTATATAACTTCATATACTTTAGGAATTAATGCATTTCTAATGGCAGCATACTATTCTTGAAACACTATTTAGTATCATGGTACACATTTTATTACATTTTGGCCCCTGGTGACTGATCGATATTTGGAAGATTACTGAGGGGGGCGGGGTTCGCTTGTCTGCACTCATGCATTATTTATTTATTTACTTACTTTGGGTTGGATGGTTGCGCCATGGTCTTGGACGAAGATTGTTATGTTCACTGTTACTGTGTGTGTGAGTGTGTGAGAGAGAGTGAGAGAGAACTTGACTCGGACGTCATCAGTGTCCACGCGCAAAGCCAGTCGGGACCGTTGGAGCGGTGGGCGCCATATTGGAGTGGGACTATTGTTATATAGAGAGAGGAGGCTGCTGCTGGCCGAGTTTATGGTTTCACCTGCTGCCATCTAACCGTACGAGCTCTTTCCTACGAAGAGTCATGAAAGAAATGTCAGCGTAAGTCCCCCTGCTCGCGTTTGCATCGACTGTTTTGTTTCTTTCCCGCATTTTAACGGCTAGTTAACAGAATACTCCAGGCTAAGCTAATATAGCCTGCTAACGTGTTTGTCTCGGCTAGTAGGTGGGACATCAACAAACCATCAACTTCTCTTTACAAAAACAGTTGTCTTCCAGGGTTCTTGCAAATCATTGGTATCTTAAAAATACAGAGAACTCGAACTTATGCTTCGTGATGTTTGTGTTTTGTTTATATTTTAGTTAGGGTCATAAATACCCTTTGTTTACCTCTAGGTCGGCTAGTTAAGTTGGTTTAAAGCGGATTGGATGACGGGAGGTTACCCAGATGAACCGTTACTGCGCTTTGATTTGGAGTTACAGACAAGCCAACGAGTACAATATCCCTGGCACTCTGTTTATGTATTTATCTTCAATATATACATCTTTTACAGTTCATTTTTGTCTCTAGTTTGGAATCTGTCACAGCTCAGTTGCAGTTGTGCTAACTTCAGCTTATCACTTGGTGCTTTTGATCTCAAACTAGTTTAATAGACTTGCTGGGTAAACGAAATAATACTCCTAAAATCAGATTAAAGCACACTAACAGATGTCGTCCGATCACTTCTAATTTATAGTAAATGTCATACCATATATAGTGACATTGTTTCATTCTCAGCTGAAGGCACTTAGGTCTCTTATAGTCACACGTGACCACAGCACACAGGTTGAACAATGTGAAATTCTTTCTCTGCATTTAACACAATTACCAAGTGAAGCAGTGGGCTGTCAGCAACATAGTGCAGTATGTGGGGATGTCACCTTGCTCAATGGTACCTCAGTGGTTCCGCTAGCAGTCCTGGGGTTTAAACCCAGAACCTTCTGATCACAGCGGCATCTATTGAACCACCAGGCCACCAGCTGCATACTCATTGCAAATACAGGGATTGCCCAGACACAATTTGTGCAATTTCTGTAGAAAAGCATGAGCATAGGATCTCTATGCCCTTTACCAAGTGTTTGCTAGTGTGAAAGTATTGTGGCCTTGGGATGGGGAGGAGTAGGACTTTCCTGTGGTTTGATGGAACACCATCCAGTACTTTTGGGATGGATTGGAGAGGGAGTAATGCAGAAATAATCATTCAACATCAGTACCAGTTTACATCAAATCTAATTACTGGTGGCGTAACCCATCACTTGTAGGCTGTGAATGCCAAATTAGCTCAACATTTTTTGGTGTTATGTCATTTTACCGGCTAGATGCGTTTTGATCTTAGCACTGAGTTGTGCACTGAAGAAACTTTATTCTTTATTCCCATCACCAGAAACAATAACAATATGCTTGGCGGGCAGCAGCCTCAGAAACACTATGGAATCACATCCTCGATTAGCCTGGCCTTTCCCAGAGAGATTGACCACATGTATACCCAGAAGCTCATAGAGGCCATGAAACCTTTTGGAGTGTTTGAGGATGAAGACGAGCTCAATCACAGGTGAGTATTTTTTATAAACTGAGCTACAGAATGGGCAAAGGTCCTGAAGTCTCAAATGCTGTAAATACGCTGCCTAATTTTTCAGTTGTGATAGTGTGGAAACCTGTACCTTATTGATACTTCCAAGATTAGGGTGTTTGTTCAAAACCAGTTCTTGCTTGTTGAGGAATGTCATGTCAGCAACATTTCTCATTAAATGTTAGCGTTTTAGCTTTTCCATCTCTGAAGATCTTATCAATGTATCCTAAGAATATTACTTTCTGGTTTGTAGTTAGAATCATACAACTTGACTTTCGTTCAGGTATGACAAGTTCACTCACTCTTGAGCAAAAACCTTTCATCTTAAGTACTGCATATCTGTTGCAATTAGTTCTGCTCTGCATGGAATTTATACTTTCATAAATCCTAGTAGTTAGGTGTTATGATTATTTGTGTCTATTATAATTTGTTTGTGATGTTTTCTAGTTGGCTTCTTAATGGGCACCTGTTTGTCATGGTGAAAACTAAACAAGAGTTTCTCTTCCTTTTTAATGTGTTCATTTCTTTTTACAGGCTTGCGGTTCTTGGAAAACTGAATTCATTTGTGAAAGACTGGATTGCAGAGATCAGTGAATCAAAGGTAAATCTGCCTATATTTGTACTGCTTTTCATTTGGCTTGAAGTGGACAGTTTTTAACTCAATGTTTGGAATTACAGAATCTGCCGCCTTCTGCTGTAGCAAATGTCGGAGGCAAAATCTTTACCTTTGGGTCTTACAGACTCGGTGTGCACACAAAAGGTATGCGCAATCACATGTCAAGCATGTATACAGTATGTGTTTAGAAAAGAGAAATGTCAGCTTTGAACATCAAACTTGTTTTTTGGTGCAGGTGCCGATATTGATGCCCTTTGTGTAGCACCTCGCCATGTTGAGAGATGTGACTTTTTCTCATCGTTCTTTGACAAACTCAAACAGCATGATGAGATCAGGGACCTGCGTGTGAGCACTTTACTATACTTTATTGGTTGCTTTGTTTTCACATTTCTGCAGTGTTGTTCACAGATCTGCATGTGTCCTCTGCATATTTCTGTTTCAGGCTGTGGAAGATGCGTTTGTTCCTGTAATCAAATTCAAATTTGATGGGATAGAGGTAAATCACTTGAAATACACTATACATGATATATAACTTAACAGCTTTTGTTAATTTAATATCATCCCGTTCCTCCACAGATTGATCTTCTTTTTGCGAGACTTGCCCTGCAGTCTATCCCTGATAACCTGGACCTGAGAGGAGACTCCCTCCTTAGAAACCTGGACATAAGGTGTATTCGAAGTCTAAATGGTAATTTAGACTTGTGCACACATTTAATATTGCATAAGGAGCACGATGTATTACGGTTTCAATCCAATACCGAATTATTCTGTCCAGAGACATACTTGACACACATGCAACATTTCAGGTTACACAGTGTTGCATCATAACGCAGTACAAGTGCAAGCTGCATTCAGAGTGTTGCAGCAAGGGTTGTTATTGCAACAACCAAGTCTGGTTAAGCTGCCTTGTACAGCCAGCAAGCTTTCACCAGGTCAACACACGTAGCAGACCAGCAATTGAAAAGCATGTTCCAGAACTGGTTCACTTTTAAACATTATTGCAGTAAACCATGTTTTAATCACAGTAAATGGACTGAGTTTATACAACAGGACCATGCCTTTATCTTTTGAGTATGTCTCTGGTCATATGTCTCTCCTCCCTCACCCACACATGGGCATTTGTACAGGTTGCCGTGTTACTGATGAGATCCTGTACCTGGTTCCTGATAAAGAGAACTTCAGGCTTACTTTGAGGGCCATCAAACTGTGGGCTAAGCGTAAGTTTATTCAATATCTTAAAGCTCCCTTTCTTGGTTCTTTAATTTTATAATTACCTTTGAATTTTACTAATCTAGTTTTGGAGTAGTCTGGAAAAGTTTGTACTTTGTAAGAATACTGAATGACCACTAAGTGGCGCTCCAAATATTAGACGACTAAAACTATGAAGAACATTACATGTGAAACATCTTTTCCTCAAATTACTCTTAAATTGTTAATTAGATCTTTGTGTACATAATTGCCATATTCTGTCCTTCACTTTTTTAAACTTAATTGAAAGGTTTTTTGGAAGTTTCTTCCATTATTCTCCCTCCCTCAAGCAGAGTCTTGTAGATGGCACACCCTGTTCACAGCTTGTGTTGCCGTCCATCTCAACTGATTTTTATAAGTGGACAGTGAGACCGATAGCTTTTCTCACTGACATTTCTGTGGGTCTCAAATGCAACTACTGCGACCGACCTCTACTGAGAAACGATCATTTTTCTTCTGTGTACATTGATAGACCACCTGTTAACCAGTGTTCTTGTACATGTATGCCCAAGGGTTGTCAAGACCAGAATTTAGGTTTAGATACAAGACTAAGTATAATGTCATAGTGCCAAACAATACTTGGGTCTAAAAAAAATCATGTTTTGGGTGGTTTTTTTTCTTCCAGTTTTTGTCAAAGCACTAAAAATACCTGTTATTGTAGGTATTGTATTGGACTGGTTCTATATTTTTAAATATTCTGTTACCATTATGTCGTGTTAACACCTGTACTTGGGGCTGTCCATTTATGATTTCCCAAGATGCATGTTAGTCCTAGGTTCATACCAGGCCAGTTAAGTTTAAATACTTATTTGTCAAACTTTCTTTGTAATACATCAAGTCCACTAGTGGGCAGCAGAGGACAACATTAGAATTGCTGGCAAGTCAAATGTAATGGACTTCGTCATTTGTCTATCATTTCTGTATACTGGAAATATACTGGAATCTTTGCTTCTTTTTTTTTGAGCCATGGTAGGGTACATGTTAGGGCTGCACGATATTAGGAAAATATGAAATAATGTTGCTTCAGATGCTGACTAGTCTATGCAGAAAAAAATAGTTGCATTCCAACAAGTTTTTTTTTATTTTTTTTGAAGAATTTACTTAAACGGAGAATTTAAATGCCTCCCATAAAACATTTGAACCATTGAACATTGTTGAAAAAATCTGAACAGTTTTTGAATCATTTTAAATATTAAAAACAATGTAATTGAACTCAACTACACACATTGGAGAAGAGTCACTGTAGGACACTATGCAATGTAACGTATCGTGTCTGTGTTTAGTTACGTAAGTGCATGTGTGTCTCTGTGTGTGCACACTTGTGTGAGCATGCTTTATTATGGCAACTTCTTTGCTAGGAAAACCAGCATGTTTACTTTGCTAGGCTCGAAACATGTGATTTGGCATGTTACAATATTTCCTGATGTGCTAAAAATTCTCTCTGAAGATGAACTAGTTGCAGGTATGGAGAGATATGACCTGGCTAGTTTACTTAGCTGTGGGTACCCACCAAAACAGAGGGTCTGCTTCACTGTCTATGGTGGGGGACAGCAGGTAGCTGTTGAGTTCAGCTTCCACAACTTGTGCCAGTTGCAAACTCCCAGTGATTTTTTTTGCCCTCTTCTCGGTAGCACTGGGCGAAGAGCTTTGGAAAAACACAATTTATTGCAGTTCAGTCAGTCTTTCACGATATGTATATTACACATGTTGATATCGCGATGACATGAATGGTAAATTTACAATATATTGTGCAGCCCTAGTACTATAAGAAATTGCAACAGAGTATTTTTGACCAGTTAACTAGCAACACCATCACTGCTTTATACATTGCCTGTTTTTTTTGGTTTTTTTTTATTATGAATGAACAGCTTTGAATTTGTGTGTTTTAGTGCTAAGTTTCAAAATAGTACTTTAGTGTTAAATCAGATTCTTGGCATGTACTTTACTGTTTTTGTTCATTTCATTAACATGCTTTCTTCAGGCCGTGGGATCTACTCTAATATGCTTGGCTTCCTTGGTGGCGTGTCATGGGCCATGCTGGTGGCCAGAACCTGTCAGCTTTATCCAAATGCTGTGGCTGCTACACTGGTGCATAAGTTCTTCCTTGTCTTCTCCAAATGGTGAGGGCCTTAATGTTGTTAATTCTATACATACCCCAACTAGCTCAGCATGTTTTAACACCATTATTATTTCACTTGCAGGGAGTGGCCAAACCCTGTGCTTTTAAAACAGCCTGAAGACAGCAACTTGAATTTGCCAGTCTGGGACCCACGGGTGAGTTGTTTTTTTTTTATTTCAAAACTGTAAAGCCTTGTGTTGTCCTGTGCAAGTACTTGTTTCCATTGTGACACAGCTCATCTTCTATTATCTGTCATCTTTTTTGCCCTTAGGTAAACCCCTCAGACAGATACCATTTGATGCCGATCATCACACCTGCATACCCCCAACAGAATTCCACCTACAATGTCTCCACCTCCACACGCACCATCATGAGCGAGGAATTCAAATACGGTTTGTATTGGAGAATAAAGCGCATCTCAGAATTCTTTAATCACATGTACATACTTGTATTTGTGAAAAAGTTTGGAATATTTTTTGTTGCCCCCTCAGGCCTTACAGTTACAGACGAAATCCTGCAGGGTAAGGCCGACTGGTCTAAGTTGTTCGAGCCGCCAAATTTTTTCCAGAAGTACAAGTAAGTAACTGGCTTTAGTGTCAACACGCATTGAGACAGCGCAGTAGAACTGCAATTTAAGGCTGCAGGAACTGACTTGTTTGTGTCTGTGTTGCAGGCATTATATTGTGCTCACTGCCAGTGCATCCACTGAGGACAACCACTTAGAATGGTAAACAAACATTTACATGGAATGGTGGTGTAGATGCACAAGCTTTGCAATAATGCTTGTTTTTGCACCATCATTTAACTAGCAACAAGTGGACAGTCCTACCCTGTGATATCACTCGCATATGAATTTGTTCCTCTTTTTTCTCTTAGGATTGGGCTGGTAGAGTCCAAAATCAGAGTTTTGGTTGGCAATTTGGAGCGTAATGAATACATCACTCTGGCACATGTAAACCCACAGTCTTTCCCCTGGTCAAAGGACTGCCGCACTGAGTGAGTATCATGATTTCATTTCAGAAAACGAATGCACTCAAACCTGGGTTTTCACAAAACTAAAGTCCTCATGTGTAGAATGCACTTCAAAGGACTGCAAATGCCAACTAAGTAATGGGTATAGTTTTGGTGTGACTTTGTTTTATGTGGCCATATGGCATACCTGTTATATAAAAGCACAATATACCTGCAGTCTCAGTCCTTTGAGAACCTCTTTTTTTCTGCTGTAGTAAGCTGTAAACACTGGTTTTCTTTCAGTGGCCTTTACTGTTGACTTGATTTTACAGGAATGAGTTTGTCTCGATGTGGTTCATTGGAATCATTTTTAAAAAACTGGAGAATGCTGATTGTGTGAACATTGATCTAACTTACGACATCCAGTCCTTCACAGACACTGGTAATTGTGTATATTCTTGTATAGTCTTGAAATAAAAGAGGTGCTCTTAAAGGGATTGCATTTTGGTGAAGGTTTTTCTAAGAGTAGTACTTTCTTTAAAGTCTACAGACAGGCCAGCAATATTAACATGTTGAAAGATGGAATGACTATTGAAGCTACACATGTGAAAAAGAAGCAACTGCACCAGTACCTGCCTGCTGAACTTGTGCACAGAGGCAAGAAGAAGGTATAGAGACCTTTTCTTAAAATGGAAATATTGACTAGAATGGTGTCAGTGGGTTGTTGGCAACTGACATGAATTTCTTATTTTTCCATCTCACCAGAGCTTGGGAGATCTGAACCGCAGTTCTAATGGTGGGGGCTCAAAGCGCTGTTCGCTGGACGGCAGTCAGCTTGACAGTTCCAGAGATACAGACACAGGGACCCCCTTCAGCTCTCCCACCCCAGTCAGTAAACCCTGCAAATCAGAATCCACCCCAGAAGACAGGTAATTTCACCAATCATAGAAATATTTGACAGTGTAATTCTGAATGTCCCTTTGCCTCTTCATCAGTGTATCTTGACTGCATGTTTTGTGTTTTGAGCAGTATTACCCCTCCCAAGCCGCCAGTCCCAGTATATGTGGATAGCTCTCCAGTCTGTGAGTCTTCTCCCCTAACAGAAGAGCAGGGGATGTCGATACCCGTCATTGGA
This sequence comes from Brachypetersius altus, assembly GCA_037974465.1. Classification (NCBI taxonomy): domain Eukaryota; kingdom Metazoa; phylum Chordata; class Actinopteri; order Characiformes; family Alestidae; genus Brachypetersius; species Brachypetersius altus. Next base: position 17,907,770 of record JBBPDB010000146.1, read on the forward strand.
GCTAGTGAGTGTCTTTGACATATTTAAATTAGCATTCTTTTTCGGGGGGCGGGATGAGGTGGGGGGTGCACACAACGCATTCTGGGGTTTATGTTTAAGTATGTTTGATCTGGATGTGTCTCTACTTTTTTCATTTCAGAATCTTCAGCCACAGTGATGGCCAAACCCACAGCGCTCCCTGTAGGCAGCACCATTCCTACAGTGGTGGGACGCAATGTCATCTCGCGGATGGGCTCACCCAATACCAGCCCATCTGACCTGCCCAACGGCCTCAATGGAGCACCTGCTAAGAGACCTCATTCACCCTCCCTGGAGGAGCCACCCAAAAAGCTCAAAGACACAGACCAAGTAGACCCGGTATATTTTAGTTGATTAAATGGTCACAAGAACAATGTATTTACTACAATGTATTCACAAATTAGGTACACATTTGCGCTGTGCAGACTGAAAACTGGTGCGCATTTTGTATACCACTGACGTCTATTTGGACTTGCGTACCACTCTAGTCAATCCGTTTATTTTGTATGTTCAAGATTGTTATATATAAGCATACAGAAGCATATTAACTAGAATTTGTGTAAATGCCATTAAATGGTTAATTTTTTGACTTTACTGTTTTCCTAAATACTACTACTTGTTTTCTTTTTGCGTTGCTTTTAACTGATGTGCCTCTCCTGACTTCGGTGCTTTTACTTCAGATCCTCTCAGATGATTCGGCATTTAAAGAACCATACCCTCCTTCTAGTAATGGAGGGGGTCAAGGAGACGGCCCCGGAGTGGTGAGTTTAGTCTGTATGTGCATGCCGTACATCCAGATGTTTCACTTGATTCAAATTCAAAATTGTGCATGTTCTTTAGGTAAAGAAAATGAACTGATTGTAAAATCTGTTTTGAACAGGAGTGTCTTGCAATGACGGAGCCTATGCCCATTCCAACTATTGATACATCACGGACACAGGTGTTTAAGATGTCCTTTATCTTTGTTCAGGACTTTGACTGAAATGGATTCTATGTAATGTTGTTTTGTGTCTTTTCAGAGACTGCCCAGCAAGGAACTGCCAGATGTCTCCTCTCCAGTTCCCACAAGTAACCTGCGTGTCATTAAGAACTCAATCAGGCTCACTCTTAACCGATAGCAGTGGTCTCTCTACAGGTAATGCTGGTTGTAGCAGCCTCTTCAGGATTTTTCTTCTTAATTTACCCTCATTCAGACATCTCTCTACACAGATCCAGACTACTGTGGTCAGCTAGAGTCATTTTAAATTCTGGCTACCTCTGGTGTTTCTGGTCCTCTGGATGACATTGTAAAATATGAAACTCTTGAATTTTTTTTAAACACCGCCTTAATGTGTCAAAATGCTTGCTTAGTAAACACCTGTCTGAGTGTTTTGAAGCATAACTTGTACAGTAGATGTAATTTGTATATAATGTCTTTAAAATCATTGTTAGTCTTTCTATACCATTCTAAAGTAGTTTTTACTAACAAAAAAAAGTTACAAAAAAAGTCTTGTTTGTTCCTGTAAAAGAGAATCCCTGTTTTGTCGAAGTGTTTTCCTCCTCACTGTCTTTTGTCATCACTGTATAGGTTCTGATAGGGGTCTGAGGAGGACTGGGAGAGGGGGGTTTTGAGGAGACCTGTGTTGTCATAACCAAGACCCTTTTATTGATATCAGCCCATTGTGGATATATTTACCTTATCTGCAGCAGAGTGAGGGGCTGCCGTGGGGAATGGTTTGTAGGGCTGGAATTACTGAATGGGTCATGAATAGGCTTGTGTTTTACTGAAATGGTTTATAGCTTTGCTGAATGACCTTAGAATGAGTTTAGTTGAGTGTGCGTGCACGTGTGGGAAGAGAACGCGTGACCGATATATTCCCTGAGTTTAGGGCTTCACCTCTGCGCCTCCCATGGAGGTTTCTTTGAGAGCATTTTCATTTCAGTGAGAATAAAACCAGACTAATGGATAAATGTTGCAACAACCCCCCCCCCCCACCACGCCTTTTCTTCTCCTCCTCCCGCTCCAACCCGCCCCGTATTTTTTTTTTTTTTCTTTACTTAAACCACTGTTTTGCCCTATTAATGTACAGAGAAGCTTCGATATGTCTCTCAGAAAGAGCCTTACTATTCATTTTTTTGGGGTTCCTTAACGTTTTATTTATATTTGGTTATTTGTACCGTCATTTTATATCACAAGCATTGCAGTTCAGAGCGTCATTTACACCACTCAGTTTTTGAATTTTTGTTAAACTTGCTTTAGGGAAACTGCTGTGTGTGAGAGAGAGTGAGTTTGAGTGTGTGTGTAATGAGTAGTAGAAAATACACACTTCTAGGTTTTTTTTTTTTGGTTTTTTTTTGTAGGGCAAAAAGTTATTTCAAATTGTATTTTTGTATGTAATGTATTCTGCCTCCTTTAAACTGAGACCATAAAGTTTCACAAAACCCCACCCGGATTGTGTTGTCTTCTTTGCTCTCTCTGGTTGTTTATAGAAGTGTGTAAATTCCAATGTATTGTACACAGCAGCAGGTTTCCCCATTGGAAGTTTGGTGGAATGATCATCTTCTGCTCCTGCACTGAAAAAGTGTGACGTGTGCAAACCTCTGGTTCTGTGTCTGCACACAGGGAAGGAGGGCTGGACTTCACTGATCTGTCAACCCTAATGGTGTTTATTTAGCTTTCTTAGGGTGGACGAAGTGAAAGGGGTTCTCTACTGTGTATCTAAGACGTGGGACCGTTCATACAAAATGAAAAGTGACGTTGATGCGATTATAAATAGGCTTTTCACCTTGTTTTTTTGGTCACGCTTGCGGCATCGCCGCTTCTCCTACACTTTCCTTAAATCCTGATTGTTGCTCCAAGTACTCGTTTTTTTCTTTACGGAAGCTGTCGTAGGAACTAATTCACTCGAAGCGACTTGTGCAATAAAACGAGCCGCTGCATGGTCTTGTATAAAGTACGCCCCCCAGAAGTACACTTTATAAGAAACATGAAGTCGGGTTATGGTACAGACTATCCAGCGTATCCCGCATTTGGATCGTGCAGCCACCTCAGTTGGATTTATTATTTTTTTATTGTCCGAGCCAAACTTCCTTGTTGGTGTTGTTTTCTGGGAGATTCCCATCCGACGTGACGTCACAAGGGGATTACCCTTCCAGTGACAGCACTTTCTCCATCGACGGGGTCCACGTCTGCAGCCTGCTGAGAGCACACCGCTGTGTGGGCAAACTTATTCGGACATTCACCCTGTTGTGTCCAGGAGCACCCAGCGAATTATAATCCCCATAGAAATGCAGTCGATCAGATGCACGTCTAAGGTCGCTGTGCCCCTAATCACTGGTCTGTGGGACAGCACAACTGGAGTCACCCAGAACTAAGCCAACATCAGGCATTTTGTAGAAATGACTCCCCTGCGTTCATCCCTTATAGGCCTGCGTTCATCGATAGGCTGCACGTATACCCTTTTTATTGAAAAATAAATATTGCACTACCTGTGTCTAGTTCAGCGTTTTCTCTGTATGTATATACATACACACAGAC
>JBBPDB010000146.1:17913356-17927323 GCA_037974465.1 Brachypetersius altus
GCCTACGCGACTGAAGCCTATGATAAATCTGCACCAGGAAATCAGAATGAGGAACCTCTTTTCTACTTGTTCCCATTAGTAGCACTGTTTGCGAATGTCTTGATTTTGCACTTTTTTGTTCAACCCGTTGATTTCTTCATCCGTCTCTTGCACAGGTCACTTTCCCACAATGAACAGTAAGTTAATAACATCCCTTCTCTGCCAGGTGCCCTGCTCCTCTCTAACCTTCTCCGCAGCAAACTCTTCATGCCCGCCTTTCTAACCCTTGTTTTGACTACTTCCCTCTTTTTGGGTGCTTTGCTGAGTGTGAGTTTGTAGAGTGACAGTCACTTCCTGTGTGTTCGATTTAGAGCAGGTAGAAGTGAGTGAGGTCAGCTCTGTGGAGTGCCTGCTCTACAGCCTGTCCTCCAAGGAGAGCTGGACCGGAGCCTGTCCTGCATGCAGATCATCAGACTCAGCTCACGAGTGCAGCTGTAGATTCCACCTAGTGTGTTCTGCTGAAAGAAAAAAAATGTGTTCATGTGGATAGACACAGTGTGTGTGCATGTGTTAAGAACTAGGACAGGAACCTTGAGCATCTCACAGCTGTGTCAGATCACAGGTGTGTTAAGAAGCTTTGGTAGTCATAATCTTCTTTTGTGGTCCACTGTGGTGGAATGGCACTGCGAGAAGTGTAGAGCAGGTGTGGCGGGGGGGGATTATTTGCTGGTGTTAGGGGTTTCTGAGTAAAATGCTGTGGTCTGCAGATGTTTTAGATGTTTACAGATGTCCCTCCTGCAACCTCAAAGTTCTTGGTGATGGTTTACAACACCTGTCTGCTTTCTGTTGGTCCTGATTCTTGCTTTAAACTTGTTAGGGGCTGGCCATGGGGTCTTCAAAAGCTTGCTAATGTACAGGTTGCAAATCACTGAATCACCTTCTGACTTCTGTTCTCTCCCTCTCTCTCCCTCTCTCTCCCTCTCCCCCTGCTCTCTCTCTTCTCTCTCTCCCTCTCTCTCTCTCTCTCTCACCCTGTCTTTTATTAGTGGGAGAGCCCTGTGTTCAGATCTTTGAACAGCCCAAGCAGAGAGGCATGCGCTTCAGGTATAAATGCGAGGGCCGTTCAGCGGGCAGCATACCTGGAGAGAGGAGCTCAGATAATAACAGGACCTACCCAAGCATCCAGGTATTGATGAGGCATTTTATTAAGTTCCTACAGTCCTTCAGAGTCTATCCTTTCTTTTTCTTTTCCTGTCATTGCTGTTTGTAACAAAAATGTATTTTTTACATAATTACACTTTCATGACAAATAGACCAATAGAAACAGCCCCAAATAAAATCTCATCACATTAACCTTTTTTTGCGAGCTAATTTTTTCCTCCTCCTGCAAGGTTGATTTTTTAAGAGATATGAGGTTCTGAAAGTGACGCCAAACTGGTGGGCAGTGACAGGTTTGCTTAACTGTTTTCTTCTGTCAGATTCTAAATACCTGTGGAAAAGGAAGAGTGCGGGTGTCCTTGGTCACCAAAAATGATCCCTATAGACCACATCCTCACGACCTGGTTGGAAAAGACTGTAAGGATGGATACTATGAGGCAGAATTTGGACCTGAACGCAGGGTTATTGCGTAAGTCTGTACTGTCAGTCAATCTATTAGATCTTAAGCAAAAGCCCTCTATTTGATACCATTCCTACTGAATCATGCTCTTTGTGTACATAACAGTGTTACAAATGTACATGAAAAGTCCTTCTTAGAGAGAGCAGTCTGTATAAAATGTGTAAAGAAATCGCTTGGCTAGAAAATCCACTGCTTATTTTGTCTCTTTTTGTCCTGTTGCCATTTTTTCCCCTCCTAATGAAGTTAAAACATTACTGTGCTCCACATCAAAGTCATTCCTGCATGCCTGTTCCCTTTGTGGAGCTTTGTCAGAGTGCCATACACCCACCTACACACACACACACACACACACACACACACACACACACACACACACCATGTATGAACTCAGTTCTCTTTGAGAGATCTGTCCATCTTTTTTTTTTAATATAAACTTGTTCCAGAGAAGGGAACAAGTGAGGGGATTCCCCTGGTATGCAAAATGCATACCTTAGAGCTGTGGTGTTCTGTCCAGCTCTCAGAATGATTTGCCTGGCCATTTTACATTCTTTCAGATTCAGAAAATGTATTTGACTGTTATTGCTGTGGCTAGGATTGGACTTAATGGGTCCACCCAGCTTATGTAAATTAACAGACATACTGACTTTCAGGGCTCAGTTTAACTGTCAGTTGATTTTATTCCACAGCTTCCAGAACTTGGGCATCCAGTGTGTGAGGAGAAGAGAAGTTAGGGATGCCATAATGCAGAGAGTGAACCGAGGCATCAACCCCTTCAATGGTGAGACCAGATTCTTCTCACTAATTCCCAGCAGTCTGCTGTTACGATGTGTCAGGGATCAACTGCACAGCATTATGTGTGATTAGATCAGGTATATAAGCAGGCCATACATTGTAAATCACTACACACAGGGCAGTTACTTCCTTTATGTTACTCCTGTAGTTATTGTGTGTTCAAGCTGTGGTGGTATCATCAGGATAAGAAAAAAAACAGCCACTTCTCTTTTTTACCAAAGCTGTTGCACAACTGGCTGCAGTGTTGCCGTGCATGTGACCAGGGGGAATTTATTCAGAGCAGGAATAGAGGCCCGCTCCTGAAAACATCAAGAGGAAGTAGAAAATATATTTCTTTTTGCATGATCACGTTCAAGGTAGCCCCACTGCCAAGGTATTCATTAGTTATTAGTCTCAGGAAGATGTAGATGTGGGTAGAGGCGTAAACTGTCGGATCTGTTTATATAGGGTCTACAAGAATCAAGTGGTCCTCAAAAGTTATGGTTCCATCTAAACGTATGTATCCGTCTTTGTGGGTCGAGCAACTTAAACAAGGATGGGACTGGATGGAAATTGTAACCTAACTTGTTCAGGGAATGAAGGTATTTGACCTGAAATGTCAGATTTGAGGCACTTTACCAGTATGGTGCCACTGCTGGAGCTCATTCTCTCAGCATCCAGATCTCTTCAGTTCTGCTGCGCTGATATAGGTTCTCACACTGGCATGAACTGTAGGAATAAATGGCTAAATTCCTTTTGAAGATGATGCTGAAAGTATCTAGCAGTTGATCACGTCAAAGAACATTTCACAACAGACTACGTTGTCCTGTTATAACTTCCTCTTGGCCATTTGGTTTGTCTCTAAGGTGACTTGGTGTCCGCTCTCACTTCTGCTGTGAGGGCTTGATGCTTCCTGAACTGATGATGTGTCCCACTCTGTTCCCTCCAAAGCCAGCAGAAACGTTTCCCCTCAGACACTGTGGGTGTAACATAGGTGGACAAAAGTGTAGCGTCACATACTTGAAGACATTTTTATGATAATCAACATGTACCATAATGTTCGGTTTATTTCATTTCTGAGTTTGTCAAAAACTTGGTGAAAACAAATGAATGAAGTTAGCTAATGGGCTCACACACAATCAGCTCCTTGTAACCTCTGTAGGGCAATCCGATACTGAACACTATTGATGACACTGAATTGGTGACAGTTATAGTTAATTTCCAACCATTTCAATTCAGCCAGTTAAACTAACAAGCTCCTGGTTGTGGATGGTGATGCTCGTGATCTCCATAGAACTGAGAATTATGATGTAATTTACTACAATAACACACATACACATGTAAAGTCACCCACAGCACTGACGTAGACCTCTGGCTGATCACTGTAGTCAGAATACTTTTGAGATTAGTTGTTTGGTCATGTGTGAAAAAGTAGTATGAGCCAGTAATGATCTCACTTTCACTAATGCTGTCCCACAAATACTGACCTTTCTGAGTCATGTGGTAACTGTGTATATGGCTTATAATTTGACTCTTTTTAATAATATCTGAAGGATAAATCGTTGAACAGGCCTGGGTGTGAAGTGAGAAAACATAGGCCAAAAAAAGCAACGAGAAAATGGTTAGACAGTGCAGTGGCTGGAGAAGTGTGTAGGTGCCGGTAATGGCACCATGCCCACTGGATGGAGGATCTACCTTTCCTACGGGTCCCTCTCTGTGTATTTGATCCTCCATCTGCCCACACTAACCCAAATGCTCGCCCTCTCAACTCCCACAAGCTGTATATGTTTGTCTATGTGCTGCTCTGTCCCTTTATGCATACACGTATGTCTATATGCAAAAAAGCATGCACGCACACCGCCCCCTCGTTTTCACACTCTGCCTCTATCTTCAACACCCACTTACAGCCTCCCACTTTCTCTCTATACATCTTTCGGCCTAGCCGTTTTTCAGGTCTGCTTCTCTTTCTCCGTGTGTCTACACACTCTCTCCCATTTCAGTATCAGTCCTCCTCTCCTTCTCTTTTACCCTCCTCTGGTGTTTTGTGGTTTGAGCAGAGGCAGTGCTCTGAGCCTTAGGTTCGCTGTAGAGTCGTCATCCGTCCTCAACCCCGCGCTCCGCTGTGATATTTCCACCAGTGACCTCACCTCAGGTTCACAGCCACACGTCACTCCACAAGTGGGCGGGAGAGTCCTATACACAACGGACATACTCCCGAAAGAGAGAAAGAGTGGGCTGCCACGCACCCACTGAGAAACGTCTTTACATGCGCTGTGTGTGGGATGTGACTGTGTGTGTGTGCGTCTCTCGACGTGCGGCAGTGTGTCTGTTTCTGTGGGCGCATGTGTTGGTGACATACCTGGGGATACCACTGACTGCTGTGACGTAGAGAGTAAGAGTCACTCAGAGATATTGAGGATAATCACCCTCTGAATTAAGTCTCTTAATCACTCTCAGTGTTGTGATAATGCATTGTGGTGCTGTTTTTGGCTTTCAGACATTACCAAGATAACATTTCAGTTGTAATATAATATCATACCATATCCTAGCATATATCATATAATATTTATTGTTATGTTATTATGCCTATATAACACTTTTCCAAATCTTTTTATAAAGATAAACCCCCCAAAAATAAACCTAGTAAATAAACCAAATTATGGAGCAGAACCCAGCAATGAAGGATTGACATAATGACATAATAATAACACCATAACAAACACTAAAGGAAATATGTACTGATGGGTGTGCTGTTTGTTTCTTTGTGTCTGAATGTGCAGTTCCGCGGGAGCAGCTCTTGCAGACGGAGGAGTACGACCTAAACGTGGTGCGCCTGTGCTTCCAAGTCTTCCTGCAGGATGATGCTGGACGATACAGCATTGCCTTGTCCCCTGTGATCTCTAATCCCATCTATGACAACCGTGAGTGCCCACCATACATACTTCCTGCTGTCATTAGAGCTGAACAGATGCTGACAGGTTTTATAAGTGATGGGGCGGTTTGAATGTTATCATAATTTCCTGATTTTCTGACCAAACTCAGCATTAACCTGGAATACTGAGTGTGAAAGCGGAGCATCAGGATTGGGGTTTGTTTAATATTCAACTAACCCCTCAAACCTTAGGCTTATGATTACTCTTGAGGCTTATTATTCAGTAACTACTATGAATTATTCTGTAGCTGCTATAAAACAAGGATAAATGAATGGTTGTCTCACATATGAGCCTTTATGGGGGATTGTAGACAGCCGAAGTAAATGGCTAGAATTCAAAACAGTTTTGTTGTTTTCCTACTCAAACATACCTGATTCAACTCAGATTTAAACTTGTAGCATTTCGTAGATATTTTTATGCAAAACAATATGCAATTTCGTGCATCACAGGTGTAGGCAAATGCAGTGTTAGGAGTCTTGCCAAAGGAGTCTCATTGGTGTTACTCCGTACCCTAAGCCAACCACTAATTTTCACATTTAGCAGGATTTGGAGAAGTAAATTCACCACTGAGCAGCCCACCAGGGCTACAGTTTGCAACCCCAGTGCTTGAATAAATGTAATGTTTCAAAAAAGTTGGGGCATATTACATTATAGGAAGTGAGCATGGCCCCATTCAGCACTTCCTGAGTCGCTAGTGGTATGAGTACAGTGCACAGCGGAAGCCACTGCAAAGAGCATTTTAGGGGCACGTATGCTTGTCCATACTACAGAAACAGTTAGAGTGGTTGTGAAGCACAGCAAGTGAGATGAAGTTGAATTCTAATTTGTCCTTGCATTGACTGACAATATATTAAGACACGTTGAACTCCCCTGCCTTCATACGCTCTAAGTGAAGGCCCCACAGGCAGCCCCTCCCTTGCATTCTAAAACAGGACCTGCCAGCCTGATATATTTTTAGTTACTTTACGCCCTTCCTGGTGTGTTAGAGCGTATGCAACTTTTCTGCTTGATGCAATTACAGAGAGAGCAAGAAAGGAATTCCCAGTATTCTACTCAAACCTTCTTGTCTGTGTTTTTATGGCCTCGTGGGTCTTTTTGTTTTCACAAATAGTGGCTTGACCTTTTAAACTATGACCCGATTGCCTTTGCCGCTCTCCAGGGGCCCCTAACACAGCGGAGCTGCGCATTTGTCGGGTCAACAAGAACAGCGGCAGCGTGAAGGGCGGCGATGAGATCTTCCTGCTTTGTGATAAAGTGCAAAAAGGTAGAAAACAAGAGCACAAGTATTTATTTGGTGCTCTTAAATGTACTTATGGATATGAACGACCACACAATGTTTTTTTTATTTTGTCATCCTTTAGTTCATGTCTTTATTTCCTCATTCATTCCATTACCATGCTGCAGTGCACTGGCATGCTTTGTTGGCAGCCGTTTTCTGATGAATACATACATGATTTCTTCATCCTTTTACCATTTCATTAATTCAGTCATCATTCACCTCATCCCTCCGTTCTTGTCACATCACACTATAGATGATATTGAGGTGCGGTTCTTCACCCAGACCTGGGAGGCTAGAGGTTCCTTCTCTCAGGCAGACGTGCACAGGCAGGTGGCCATCGTCTTCCGTACGCCTTCCTACTCTGACACCTCCATCACATCTCCCATCACTGTACACATGCAGCTGCGCCGGCCCACTGACCAGGAAGTGAGTGAGCCAATGGAGTTCAGGTACCTGCCTGATGACAAAGGTAAGACTTTTTGACTTCAACCCTTAAAATCCTATACAGTTCAGCTCAAATAAATTATTTGGGGACTAAAACCAAAAGAATTACACAATTTTCCACAGATCCCAGATGCAGTGGATCATTCATGCTGTTTTTAGTGTCTAGTTTTTGCCTCTTTAGTTCAAGCTAATCTTGATAAAAAAAATTTAAAAAAAACTTATAATCAGTAGTCACCCAAAACATTTCTGTAAAAACTTCTCTCAACCCTCTCAAACCACATCCAGCTCTTCCTTGAGGTGCTGCAGACTCGTGAATATGGTTTAGGACACAGTATGATTTACACTGAGCTATAAATATTGCCTGAGGGGTGGGAGTGCTGTGGTACAGTTTTACTCATTTAATTTTGCAGTAATGAAGAGCAGGATGTGATTTGAGAGTTTCGAAAGTTTGGGAGTTGTATTTTTATGGAAAAGATGACCATTGACTATTGTGTGTCAGCAAATAAGTGACTCCACACATCTGGCAACATCTGGAGTAAATGGACAATTTTGTCTTTTAGACCAAATGCATAGCTGACACACATTTATTATTGTGTTTGTGCTTAAAACATAAAGGGACCTGAAGGAGCACTGACAAATACTGAAATTATTGCACCATGTGTCCAAGCCTCAACTTCCTCTAAAGCTCAAAATATGTCTGTTTCATTATAGATCCTTATGGTTGTCAAGAGAAGAAGCGCAAAATAGACAATCTAATGAAGTCCTTCCCCAGCTTTTCATCTGGAGCGATGGGTTCTATGAGCAGAACAAAAGTAGTGACCCAGCGAATCAAAACCGGTAAGAAGAAATTTTATTTGTGCTCTTATACTGTTTAGAGAGCACAGCATAGAACCATGTATAATATAATTCATATCAACAATCATTGTCCACAGAGCCAACAAACTTTTATGGGAAGTTCTCCAGCCATGGTATGAGACCAACTCAACAAAGCATGTACGGCACCTATCAGCCCCCTGGCATGATGCCATCAGCATCACCAGCTCCAGCCGCAGCATCATTCGTTCAATGGGCCAATTCTTCTCTTCAGTTCAACACAGCCAATAGCAGTCCTGGACCCAGCAATGGGGTGGGCATGCAGCAGGTGAACCCTGTTCCAAGTCTTAACCCCACAAGCGAGAGCGGAAGCAGCCTTCCTTTACTGAGTTCCATGGATCTGGAGTTCCTTGATCCCCACGGCCCCTCAGCCAGCCAGCCTCGGCAGGATCAACAAGACCAGAATGTCCAGCATGCCCAGCAGACTCCCCACAGGAAGGACGCTATGCCGACTGGAGAATCCATGTGGTATAACTATGACCTACATGGAGCTACAGGAACACAGAATGGAGCATCAAGCACAGGTGGTATGATGGGAATGGGTTACCAGTACACAGAGAGCCAGGATGGGAGTGAGATTCTTCAGAGCCTGATGAGCTCTCAGACAGGTCTGCATTTAAAACAAGAGCCTCAAAGCCAAAGTAACCTCACCTTGCTAGGAGCTGCCAATTCTGCCACCACTGATTGCGCGCAGTCCTTCACCATGCTTAACTACTCATCCACCAATGGCAGTGCCCAGGAGGCCATGAGGCAGGCAGCCACTGGAGGAACCAATGGGCCAGGCCAGAGGAACACACAAACTCCATCATACTCTATGTCCAGCATTGTCAATGATCTGAACTGGCCCTTCTATCCCGAGTGACAAAACACTCCAGGTCAGTAAGATCAATACGTTCAGTAAGTTCAACGCTGCACTGAACTGCGGAGAGCATGATGCGTACTATTGCTTGTTGTTTTGATCTTCACCACTGAAACCATAAGTTCTGCTGTGAATACAGGTTACATTTAATGCTTTGTGTGTTTTTTTTTCTTTCCTCACGATCAGGTGAGCTCATTTTGGAATGAGACAACTATTACCATAAGACTCCACTGTCATATCAAAAGGCAGCATATTTCATTGAACTTGTGTGTACATAGGTTTTGATAGGTCATTTTTGAGAATTCCTGGAAACGTGTCCAAGCTTTCTCAAGTGTGGCTAAGTAATTCTGTTCTCTGGAACTTGCAGGGACCCTCAAACCCTGCGTAATGGCTATGTCATATTAAAGAAATGTTCCATCGGAAGTTCTCAAAATGCTGTTTAAAGAAAATGGTCTCTTACACAACGCTTTATAACTGATGCCTGTAGAACATGGTGATATTTCTTTCTGATATTTTGTAATATTCACTAGCAAAGATTAGAACTTATGGCTTATTCTGGTTTCGGTGGCACTTGTTTCAGCATCTTGGTAAGATCAAGAAGATTTTTGAATTGTGTTTCATATTTGTTACTTGTTTTTTTAATCCATGGTTGTTGTTTTTACAATAAAATTATATTTAGATTTTAAAATATCCTTGTGTGTGTTTTTAGATGTTCCTATTTTTTATTATGCTTGCGTAACAAACCTTCATACAGAAAAGATGCAGTACATATCTTGAGAGTCTGCAGTCTGGAAGACTGTATGACCCAACATCACATTTCTATGTGGTTATGAAGTCCTTAAAAAGGACCATTGCAACACACAGTATGGACCACACGTATAGTACTTGCTACATGAAACATAATGACGAGGCATATTTCTGCCCATATTTGCATTACATTACAATAGGAAACACTCTCATTTTAGTAATAATATGCTATGTAGCATTGCAACATTAAGAACCCACTTTTGGGTCAGCTGCACAGTCTCTTTTGTAACTCTGGATTGTTTGTCATATGACAAATTTAAGCAACCCAAGTATGTTTTGCTTTCACTTTCTCTTTCATTTGATTTTTCTTTCACATTCTGAAGACTTCCAAGGGCCCCAGAAATAAAAACATAATTTCCCCTGTTGTATAAAAGGCTGTAAATGGAGTCATAGACCTGTTGTACATCACTTCTGTGTTTTGATCTTTTTGAGGAATTTTGTTTTTCTGTCTCTTTACACTGTGTCTGGACTCCAAAATGTGGAATGTGACATCATACAATACCTGTTTCAGCTACTCTAGTTGCTCCGATGTACAAATGCCAGCTCTTTTAGACATTAGAGGTTCACAGTCTGTGCGATCGGACTTTTATGACGCACCATCCCCTGAGTTTCAGCAACAGGATCTGGCATGTTTTCTGTGCTGCAGTTTTAAATAAGTAGTTTGGAGAATCAAAGTCACACAGTGCACTCTAGGCTTATAGGCTTTTATAAACTTTGGTAGACTTCACTTGGGCCAAAAAGGTGGGGGGAAATCAAAATGATATACATATAATGCATGTATACACATAGACCAGGGGTTCTCAGAGATTCTCAGGGATTCTCAAACTCTTGAGAATGTGTTAGACACATTATGCAAAGTTTAGATAGTTGTCTGTGGATTCATTTAGTTGCAACAAGCTGGTGTTTTAGTTTAATGGTGCATTTTATTCCTGTTTAACTGGATCTACTGCCGTGCAGATTGTAAAGAAATGGCCGATTCACCAAAAACTTCAAATCATAAGAAAAGTTGTTTTTTTAAGTAGCACCACTGATTTGTTTTGTCTGCATCGTCTTGTCAAACCTCAGAATAAACGAAATATTGTGCTTTGTATCGTGTGTGTTGATTAAGTCTTAAGTATAAGGTTAAGTATATTTGGACGATTATATTATGGTAGATTATCAGTCCAGCAAAAAGAAAACTAATTTATTTTTATTTTGGATTAAATGTGTGGCAACCCATCTCATGTAATTTAAGAAATAATAGAATGAGGGACCTCCTATATATACGTCAGAGACCCCAGTTTCAGAACCGTGGTTCTAGAGCGTATGCAAGTCTTTCTCCATTTCCAGTTTTGTCAAGATTCAGTTGTACAGCTGAAAATGTAGCTTAGTGCATTAGGCTTATACGATGAAAGAGATACACTGTTTCTTTGTAATACGGTTAATTTCACCCTACATGAATCAGAAAAGTGGAGACTATAAAGACGTCAATACCTGCGAATTCAGGATACACTCAGAGACGGTCTCTCTTTTACGACTTATCAAGAAGGCTGCAGTTTAAAATCGTAGCTTCCTGTGTGCAGTACACCAAACCACAAGCAGCAGAACAATTCAGCCAAGCGCAGTTCTTAACTCACACACACACACACTCACACACACACACACACACACAGATTAGCTGAAAGCTGCTTTTGGTGACGAAGAAGTCACTAAGGGATTTCCTTTTCCTTTTGTCTGCAAGAGATTGATGATAAATGAATGAATTATGACGTTTGTTTTGAAAAGAGACGTCCGCAGCAGCTACGTGACTGAAAGAAGGTAAGAGGTTTGTTTGATCTGCCTTGACTGAACTGATGAATTTCCAGGTGAAATACTATCTAAACCATATATTTGGCTGGCCTCAGAGAGGGTCATCATGGGAAAGGCCTCAACAAGCATCCAACAGTTCTGCTATCCTCATCATGAATAGCCATATTTTCTGGTGTGCGTGTGAGTGAGACCATGCAATCAAAATAGCTTGCAGCCTTTGTAATAATTACGCAGTGCTGGGCCAGGAACAGATATGAACGTTTTTTGGAGCGATTGAAAGAAACATTGTCAGAGTCATACCTGGAACACAGCCAGGGCAATAACACAAGCTCCATGGCTTCTGTCAGTTCCAGTCAAGCTCCTCCCTTTGTGCTTCGTCACGAGCACCACACACACTCACTCACACACACACATCAGTTTATGATAAGACATCTCTAAAACCTGTTCAGTGTGTGCTGTGGGCCTCACCAGGAGAATGAGGAAGTGAGGAGATCAGGTTACAGCTCATGCAGGTTACACTCCTGCACGAGTCAGTGAGCCTTCAGCAAGATCGCTAACCTTCAAGCAACAAATAACGTAGAAGATCTGATTGCTCCATCACTGAACTTTAACTAATCTTGAGATTGTCTAAAAACTGCGATGCTTTATATTTCTCCGCATTTAATTGTGTTTTTGTCAACTTTTTCTTAAAAAAGACATGAAAACTTTAAAAAACATATTCAAATACATTCCCAAAAGGAAAAAAAACATTACTTGTTAAATTTTAATATAGATACTCAAAACAAATGCTGGGAGAATTTCTTTTTTCTCCATAGTGAACTAGAATGGATTGTTTTACTTAAAACACCCCCAAAAAAATAACCAACTGTCATGCAACAGAGATACAATCTGATTAAATGTATGATTGCTCCATCACTGAACTTTAGCTGACCTTGAATTTGTCCAGAAACTGGTCTGACAGCGCTTTATGTGTGTCACTATTTACTTGTTGATTACAACTTTTAGCCACTTTTTCTTTAAAAGACCTAATAACTTTAAGAAGTTTTAAGATTGTAAAGGAATCGTTTTACAGCTCTCCTCCAATGAGACAGTTGGGTGGAAAATCATCCGCCTAATTACATACTTGCTGTCTCTTTGGCTGAAATGCTTACCTCACACCCCCTAATCTCAGATTTCAGTGCACAGGGAAAATCCCTGTTTCTCACAGGTGGTGTGTACAGCAAAACACTTGCATTTTTCTCTGTTAGCTATAAACACAGGCCGATCTGGAGCATCTTTGCTGATTCTGATGTTCAACCTGGAAATGTTTAACTATTTCATTTATCCTTTATATTACCAGAATCTATTTTCTACACAAACACTGAGTTCGTTCATTAATCACATCCAGTTCATGATTCATGATATATAAGTGTGTAGTTTTGTACTCAATTCCTGAGGAATATAGCACTCCTAATACAAATTTACACAAAGACCCACAACATCAATATTGTCTGTAATTCAGTGAACAGAGTCATAATTTGCAAAGAGTGAACCATGTAGAATCGAAAGTGACCAGACAGATGAACACAAACCTATCACTAGTTACTAATCTTTTGCACACAAAGACCAACACGCATCCCTAGTGGATCTCTGATGCACTGATTTTTAGTTTTTGCTTGTTGTCTTCAGTGTTGTCTTTAGTAAGTGAACAATATATGTACTCTGTGCTTTTGAATGTGACCCGGCGAGAATATGTTTTGAATATTTGTACTTTTACACAAGTATATTCCCAAGAAGAAGAAAAAACTCCTTAAATTTTTATACAGACCCTCAAATAAAAAAAACTCAAATGCTGATAGATTTTCTAGAGTATGTTGCTTTTATTAAAACACCCAAAGCACATTCAGTGATTGTGATTGATGTTTTTCAGCTTGTCTATGGGAGGACTAAGACCACTGCACCCCCCCTGTTGCATCTCTGAATACTGATGAATAGAGAATTTTTTTATGTGTTTGTGTTTAAAAGCATTCACTTTTTAATTTTATATACTTAAGTGTGTTTAAATGTGGCAAATTTCTTCATTTTTTACCGTTTCTGTATACTTTCACACCCCTGAGCTACTTCTGTAGGCTTCAGAATTAAGCCTGTCGCTACTATCAGCAATGAGTTGCAGTCAAGCTTACTCCTGCCACTGTTTCTCAGGGAACACAGCCAACAGAAAAACTCTCAATTGATCTAGAACAGTGATCCAGAACTGTATAATCTAATCGCACCCTGAGTCTGAATAATGCCACCATTGATCAATATTTTTTTTAATTTTATTTTTAAGATTTTTGCTCAGTCTTGTAGAGACTGTTAAGCTGGAATGTGTTACTGTGTTATAATTTGGTTGAGGATAAGTGGCTCGGATAATGAATGAATGAAAGATTGAATTTGAAATGGGTGGAAATTATTTCAAAGGATAACAAAGTCCAGAACATCAGAATAACTTTTACTTTTTCATTTATATATATATATATATATATATACATATATATGTATAGATAGATAGAGAGAGAGAGAGAGAGAGAGAGAGAGAGAGAGAGAGAGAGAGAGAGAGAGGCTGGCATATATATATATATATATATATATTCTACA